>OX438947.1:18959078-18976578 GCA_949316185.1 Pyrausta nigrata | reverse complement strand
ACCTAACCTAACCTAACCTAACCTAACCTAACCTAACCTAACCTAACCTAACCTAACCTAACCTAACCTAACCTAACCTAACCTAACCTAACCTAACCTAACCTAACCTAACCTAACCTAACCTAACCTAACCTAACCTAACCTAACCTAACCTAACCTAACCTAACCTAACCTAACCTAACCTAACCTAACCTAACCTAACCTAACCTAACCTAACCTAACCTAACCTAACCTAACCTAACCTAACCTAACCTAACCTAACCTAACCTAACCTAACCTAACCTAACCTAACCTAACCTAACCTAACCTAACCTAACCTAACCTAACCTAACCTAACCTAACCTAACCTAACCTAACCTAACCTAACCTAACCTAACCTAACCTAACCTAACCTAACCTAACCTAACCTAACCTAACCTAACCTAACCTAACCTAACCTAACCTAACCTAACCTAACCTAACCTAACCTAACCTAACCTAACCTAACCTAACCTAACCTAACCTAACCTAACCTAACCTAACCTAACCTAACCTAACCTAACCTAACCTAACCTAACCTAACCTAACCTAACCTAACCTAACCTAACCTAACCTAACCTAACCTAACCTAACCTAACCTAACCTAACCTAACCTAACCTAACCTAACCTAACCTAACCTAACCTAACCTAACCTAACCTAACCTAACCTAACCTAACCTAACCTAACCTAACCTAACCTAACCTAACCTAACCTAACCTAACCTAACCTAACCTAACCTAACCTAACCTAACCTAACCTAACCTAACCTAACCTAACCTAACCTAACCTAACCTAACCTAACCTAACCTAACCTAACCTAACCTAACCTAACCTAACCTAACCTAACCTAACCTAACCTAACCTAACCTAACCTAACCTAACCTAACCTAACCTAACCTAACCTAACCTAACCTAACCTAACCTAACCTAACCTAACCTAACCTAACCTAACCTAACCTAACCTAACCTAACCTAACCTAACCTAACCTAACCTAACCTAACCTAACCTAACCTAACCTAACCTAACCTAACCTAACCTAACCTAACCTAACCTAACCTAACCTAACCTAACCTAACCTAACCTAACCTAACCTAACCTAACCTAACCTAACCTAACCTAACCTAACCTAACCTAACCTAACCTAACCTAACCTAACCTAACCTAACCTAACCTAACCTAACCTAACCTAACCTAACCTAACCTAACCTAACCTAACCTAACCTAACCTAACCTAACCTAACCTAACCTAACCTAACCTAACCTAACCTAACCTAACCTAACCTAACCTAACCTAACCTAACCTAACCTAACCTAACCTAACCTAACCTAACCTAACCTAACCTAACCTAACCTAACCTAACCTAACCTAACCTAACCTAACCTAACCTAACCTAACCTAACCTAACCTAACCTAACCTAACCTAACCTAACCTAACCTAACCTAACCTAACCTAACCTAACCTAACCTAACCTAACCTAACCTAACCTAACCTAACCTAACCTAACCTAACCTAACCTAACCTAACCTAACCTAACCTAACCTAACCTAACCTAACCTAACCTAACCTAACCTAACCTAACCTAACCTAACCTAACCTAACCTAACCTAACCTAACCTAACCTAACCTAACCTAACCTAACCTAACCTAACCTAACCTAACCTAACCTAACCTAACCTAACCTAACCTAACCTAACCTAACCTAACCTAACCTAACCTAACCTAACCTAACCTAACCTAACCTAACCTAACCTAACCTAACCTAACCTAACCTAACCTAACCTAACCTAACCTAACCTAACCTAACCTAACCTAACCTAACCTAACCTAACCTAACCTAACCTAACCTAACCTAACCTAACCTAACCTAACCTAACCTAACCTAACCTAACCTAACCTAACCTAACCTAACCTAACCTAACCTAACCTAACCTAACCTAACCTAACCTAACCTAACCTAACCTAACCTAACCTAACCTAACCTAACCTAACCTAACCTAACCTAACCTAACCTAACCTAACCTAACCTAACCTAACCTAACCTAACCTAACCTAACCTAACCTAACCTAACCTAACCTAACCTAACCTAACCTAACCTAACCTAACCTAACCTAACCTAACCTAACCTAACCTAACCTAACCTAACCTAACCTAACCTAACCTAACCTAACCTAACCTAACCTAACCTAACCTAACCTAACCTAACCTAACCTAACCTAACCTAACCTAACCTAACCTAACCTAACCTAACCTAACCTAACCTAACCTAACCTAACCTAACCTAACCTAACCTAACCTAACCTAACCTAACCTAACCTAACCTAACCTAACCTAACCTAACCTAACCTAACCTAACCTAACCTAACCTAACCTAACCTAACCTAACCTAACCTAACCTAACCTAACCTAACCTAACCTAACCTAACCTAACCTAACCTAACCTAACCTAACCTAACCTAACCTAACCTAACCTAACCTAACCTAACCTAACCTAACCTAACCTAACCTAACCTAACCTAACCTAACCTAACCTAACCTAACCTAACCTAACCTAACCTAACCTAACCTAACCTAACCTAACCTAACCTAACCTAACCTAACCTAACCTAACCTAACCTAACCTAACCTAACCTAACCTAACCTAACCTAACCTAACCTAACCTAACCTAACCTAACCTAACCTAACCTAACCTAACCTAACCTAACCTAACCTAACCTAACCTAACCTAACCTAACCTAACCTAACCTAACCTAACCTAACCTAACCTAACCTAACCTAACCTAACCTAACCTAACCTAACCTAACCTAACCTAACCTAACCTAACCTAACCTAACCTAACCTAACCTAACCTAACCTAACCTAACCTAACCTAACCTAACCTAACCTAACCTAACCTAACCTAACCTAACCTAACCTAACCTAACCTAACCTAACCTAACCTAACCTAACCTAACCTAACCTAACCTAACCTAACCTAACCTAACCTAACCTAACCTAACCTAACCTAACCTAACCTAACCTAACCTAACCTAACCTAACCTAACCTAACCTAACCTAACCTAACCTAACCTAACCTAACCTAACCTAACCTAACCTAACCTAACCTAACCTAACCTAACCTAACCTAACCTAACCTAACCTAACCTAACCTAACCTAACCTAACCTAACCTAACCTAACCTAACCTAACCTAACCTAACCTAACCTAACCTAACCTAACCTAACCTAACCTAACCTAACCTAACCTAACCTAACCTAACCTAACCTAACCTAACCTAACCTAACCTAACCTAACCTAACCTAACCTAACCTAACCTAACCTAACCTAACCTAACCTAACCTAACCTAACCTAACCTAACCTAACCTAACCTAACCTAACCTAACCTAACCTAACCTAACCTAACCTAACCTAACCTAACCTAACCTAACCTAACCTAACCTAACCTAACCTAACCTAACCTAACCTAACCTAACCTAACCTAACCTAACCTAACCTAACCTAACCTAACCTAACCTAACCTAACCTAACCTAACCTAACCTAACCTAACCTAACCTAACCTAACCTAACCTAACCTAACCTAACCTAACCTAACCTAACCTAACCTAACCTAACCTAACCTAACCTAACCTAACCTAACCTAACCTAACCTAACCTAACCTAACCTAACCTAACCTAACCTAACCTAACCTAACCTAACCTAACCTAACCTAACCTAACCTAACCTAACCTAACCTAACCTAACCTAACCTAACCTAACCTAACCTAACCTAACCTAACCTAACCTAACCTAACCTAACCTAACCTAACCTAACCTAACCTAACCTAACCTAACCTAACCTAACCTAACCTAACCTAACCTAACCTAACCTAACCTAACCTAACCTAACCTAACCTAACCTAACCTAACCTAACCTAACCTAACCTAACCTAACCTAACCTAACCTAACCTAACCTAACCTAACCTAACCTAACCTAACCTAACCTAACCTAACCTAACCTAACCTAACCTAACCTAACCTAACCTAACCTAACCTAACCTAACCTAACCTAACCTAACCTAACCTAACCTAACCTAACCTAACCTAACCTAACCTAACCTAACCTAACCTAACCTAACCTAACCTAACCTAACCTAACCTAACCTAACCTAACCTAACCTAACCTAACCTAACCTAACCTAACCTAACCTAACCTAACCTAACCTAACCTAACCTAACCTAACCTAACCTAACCTAACCTAACCTAACCTAACCTAACCTAACCTAACCTAACCTAACCTAACCTAACCTAACCTAACCTAACCTAACCTAACCTAACCTAACCTAACCTAACCTAACCTAACCTAACCTAACCTAACCTAACCTAACCTAACCTAACCTAACCTAACCTAACCTAACCTAACCTAACCTAACCTAACCTAACCTAACCTAACCTAACCTAACCTAACCTAACCTAACCTAACCTAACCTAACCTAACCTAACCTAACCTAACCTAACCTAACCTAACCTAACCTAACCTAACCTAACCTAACCTAACCTAACCTAACCTAACCTAACCTAACCTAACCTAACCTAACCTAACCTAACCTAACCTAACCTAACCTAACCTAACCTAACCTAACCTAACCTAACCTAACCTAACCTAACCTAACCTAACCTAACCTAACCTAACCTAACCTAACCTAACCTAACCTAACCTAACCTAACCTAACCTAACCTAACCTAACCTAACCTAACCTAACCTAACCTAACCTAACCTAACCTAACCTAACCTAACCTAACCTAACCTAACCTAACCTAACCTAACCTAACCTAACCTAACCTAACCTAACCTAACCTAACCTAACCTAACCTAACCTAACCTAACCTAACCTAACCTAACCTAACCTAACCTAACCTAACCTAACCTAACCTAACCTAACCTAACCTAACCTAACCTAACCTAACCTAACCTAACCTAACCTAACCTAACCTAACCTAACCTAACCTAACCTAACCTAACCTAACCTAACCTAACCTAACCTAACCTAACCTAACCTAACCTAACCTAACCTAACCTAACCTAACCTAACCTAACCTAACCTAACCTAACCTAACCTAACCTAACCTAACCTAACCTAACCTAACCTAACCTAACCTAACCTAACCTAACCTAACCTAACCTAACCTAACCTAACCTAACCTAACCTAACCTAACCTAACCTAACCTAACCTAACCTAACCTAACCTAACCTAACCTAACCTAACCTAACCTAACCTAACCTAACCTAACCTAACCTAACCTAACCTAACCTAACCTAACCTAACCTAACCTAACCTAACCTAACCTAACCTAACCTAACCTAACCTAACCTAACCTAACCTAACCTAACCTAACCTAACCTAACCTAACCTAACCTAACCTAACCTAACCTAACCTAACCTAACCTAACCTAACCTAACCTAACCTAACCTAACCTAACCTAACCTAACCTAACCTAACCTAACCTAACCTAACCTAACCTAACCTAACCTAACCTAACCTAACCTAACCTAACCTAACCTAACCTAACCTAACCTAACCTAACCTAACCTAACCTAACCTAACCTAACCTAACCTAACCTAACCTAACCTAACCTAAATCTGCAGGCTGGGAAGCGGGTGATGGCTCCTGTCCCTGTTTCCCGGCTCTCTTCGCGCGTTTCTTCCTCTTCCTCTTCACGACGGGATCTGCGCTGGCAGTCGAGGTCGTGGCCACAGGGGCGGACACCTCGGACGGCGCTTTTTCCGTCAGCGGAGAGTTTGCAGACGACGGCACTTTAGCTGCCTTCTCAGCCATGGGGGAGGGTCGCTCAACCTGAGCCTTGCGCGCGTCCGCAGCAAGTGGCGGGCGCAAGCGACGCTCGGGGAGCAACCGCTCGGAGATAGATGCCAACTTGGCGTCCATCATCCCTCCCAACTGGCGCATGAGTCGCTGTACAAACTCCTCCTCCGAGGAGGCGGAGTTCGGCTTCGGCGCGATCGTGAGAGCATCAGCAAGCCTTTCGGCTCGGAGCTCCTGGACGACGCGCTTCAGGTCCGCGACCTCCTGTGCCAATCGTTCATTCGCGGCTTGCAAGCGCCGCGTCTCTTCGTCACGCGTCCTCGAGCTGAGTAGCTCGCCCGCCCGCGTAATAGAGGTAGCTGCCTCCTTCAGGGCACGCTGGAAGCTGCCCTTTAGGTTGCCGGACCGCGCCACACAGAACAAAACTGTATCAGTGGCAGCCCGGATCTGACCACTTAGCTCCTCCGCGGTAGGATCCCTTAAGGAGAACTCGCTCCTGTTTCGTCCATGCGCAAGCCGGTCCGCAAGTTGGGAAGCCTCCTCCTCGGCTTCCATGGCGGCAACACGGCGTGTTTCATCACAAAGCTGCTCCCGTGCCTTGGACCTACCCACCGACTCACCATGAGTAGGACGTCCTCGGCCTCTGCGGGCAGCGGAGCTTGCGTCTGCCACAACTTTGGCTGGGGAGGGGGCTGAAGAGCCCTCATCCGCCTGCCGTTTGCTTGCTCTCCTGGGTTTACCGCTGTTCCGTGTTCCAGACGGTGACCTGGACCTCACGGTCGATGACGCAGACTCGTAGGAGTCCGCGACATCCAGGCTTGACATCCCCTCATTTTCTCCATCCGTCAGGGTTCGCTCGTCCTCAGACTCGGGGAGATCCCCTGGCCTGAAAAAGCGGCTCCCTGACGATGCTTGCAGTGGTGTACTGCATCTTTCCAACAATACGACGGGCGTCTTAAAAAAGACGTTACCCTCACCTTTCTCCTCTACTCGTTCCTTAACCGTTTGATTTGTAATTTCACTCATATTGTTCCCACGAGTATGGGGGAAATAAAGGTCCACCCGGGCAGTGCCCCCTGTACCCGGGTAAGTGTACATACTCTAGGGAGTCCACCGGTTCCCTAGAGGTGTGCCGTTCGCGACTGACCACCCGTCAGCCACGCATCCCCTCGCCACGGCACCGAGCTTGGGATTGGGGTAACTTTTTATAGAGGTTTCCTCCCTCTCGGCCCGGCCAATTAAGGCAAGACCGGCCCAGCAGTGAGCCGCGAGACGTGATCCACGACACTCACCGCCGGGTCTTTCCCCCCGGGCGCCAGTTTCCCAGCGCCTTGCGCACACCGGGCCACTCTGTAAGCAGAGCGGACGGTGCGCACACTCCTAGATGCGCACTGAATGCACATACGCAAAACGATCTGGCCGCCCGATACGGGTCAGACGCCAGACTCCCACTGCCGCCCGATGCGGGACAGACGCAGCGGGAACACCTCGGAGACACCTCTTGGCTTCACCTGCCGCTGGATTGCGACAGGCTACTGAGCCCCCCCACCACGACAAGGTGGGTGTCCATCGGGGGAGAACCTAACCTAACCTAACCTAACCTAACCTAACCTAACCTAACCTAACCTAACCTAACCTAACCTAACCTAACCTAACCTAACCTAACCTAACCTAACCTAACCTAACCTAACCTAACCTAACCTAACCTAACCTAACCTAACCTAACCTAACCTAACCTAACCTAACCTAACCTAACCTAACCTAACCTAACCTAACCTAACCTAACCTAACCTAACCTAACCTAACCTAACCTAACCTAACCTAACCTAACCTAACCTAACCTAACCTAACCTAACCTAACCTAACCTAACCTAACCTAACCTAACCTAACCTAACCTAACCTAACCTAACCTAACCTAACCTAACCTAACCTAACCTAACCTAACCTAACCTAACCTAACCTAACCTAACCTAACCTAACCTAACCTAACCTAACCTAACCTAACCTAACCTAACCTAACCTAACCTAACCTAACCTAACCTAACCTAACCTAACCTAACCTAACCTAACCTAACCTAACCTAACCTAACCTAACCTAACCTAACCTAACCTAACCTAACCTAACCTAACCTAACCTAACCTAACCTAACCTAACCTAACCTAACCTAACCTAACCTAACCTAACCTAACCTAACCTAACCTAACCTAACCTAACCTAACCTAACCTAACCTAACCTAACCTAACCTAACCTAACCTAACCTAACCTAACCTAACCTAACCTAACCTAACCTAACCTAACCTAACCTAACCTAACCTAACCTAACCTAACCTAACCTAACCTAACCTAACCTAACCTAACCTAACCTAACCTAACCTAACCTAACCTAACCTAACCTAACCTAACCTAACCTAACCTAACCTAACCTAACCTAACCTAACCTAACCTAACCTAACCTAACCTAACCTAACCTAACCTAACCTAACCTAACCTAACCTAACCTAACCTAACCTAACCTAACCTAACCTAACCTAACCTAACCTAACCTAACCTAACCTAACCTAACCTAACCTAGGACATGCTAGTTATAAAAGGCATACATCGCGATACCGATAAAAACGAACTCTCCACCATCATCAAGACGCAGAACCCAACAATAAATAGGGTATCCACACAGGAATCGGACATTACGGTCAGATACACCCGAGACAATCGACGTACTAGGGTCCTCTACAACGCCATCCTCATGGTCACACCAGCTGTATGGCACGAAGCGATCAAACTGGGCAGAATAAACGTCGACCACCAAAGGGTGTTTGTTGGTGACTACTGCCCACTTTTGCAGTGCTACAACTGCCTGCAATTTGGACATTTAAAGGCCAAGTGTGAGGCACAGACCAGATGCTGCTCTCACTGTGCCTCTAGCGTACATGTATTCACAGACTGCCCAAATAAAAACGACAAGCAAATCATCAAATGCGCTAACTGCTCCAAAGCTGGTAAACCATCTAACCATTCAGCCACTTCCGCAACCTGCCCTCTCCATACAGTCATGTGTGAGCGCGTTCGCTCCATGACCGACTATGAAATACAACATCCAAAATAGATCGACCTATTACATCTAACCCAACAACCTCTACTCACACCATTACTAGCAATCTGCGATGTATTCAAATAAACCTGGCCAAAAGCAGAAATGCATGGCATGAACTCTCCCTCCACTTAACACAAACCAAACCCGAACTCGTTTTCATTACAGAACCCTACCTCAACAATAACAATACACTCAAACCTCCCTCTGGCTACCACGTTTACCAATTCCAGACCTCTCGCCCTGTCAAAGCCTGCATCCTTATTAGAGACAATTCATTCAGCGCCATAGGCATCACAAATCACTCTGACTCAAACCTCTGCATCATACAAATTAGGAACGGAAGAGGACACAAGATCTACCTCATCTCTACTTACATTGAACCTCGCTCCGACGAACATCAGATACTACACAAATTAGAACTATTCCTTAGGGAGGTAGCAGGATCCACAGTACTCATTACCGGTGACTTCAACGGACATCATCCCCGTTGGGGCTCACCAGACACCAATCAAAGAGGGGGCGAGGTCTTCGACCTGGCGGTTTTATATAGTCTACAGGTTTGCAATGTAGGAAACACCCCTACATTCAACACGGTGACTCACGGCCAACCCCGAAGCTCTATTATAGACCTTACACTTACCAGCATCAACTCCAGGATCAATATATCCGATTGGGCAGTTGATGCTGGCATCTGTCCCTCATCTGACCACAGCGCTGTGCGCTTCACCACACACCTCAGTAACTTCTCACCAACTAAACCCAAGAAGCTCACTACCTACCGGTATGATTGCTCACACATCAAATGGGAGCAAGTCCGTTTACCTTTCGTCACGGAAATGAATCGACTACTCCCGGACCAACCTAACTTCCAAAGTATTGACTGTCACCTACTTAACCAATACGTCGATCAGTTCACCGGTGCTATTCAAGAGACGTGCGACAAAGTGCTACCCAGATCCACCAAAACGTCACGACGCGCTCCTTGGTGGAACGAGGAACTTCAGGCTCTCAAGAAAGCTGTTATCAAGAACCACCATGCTCTTGCTAAAGCCGCCAACCGACAGCGTCCGCTGGAAGATCTAGTGGCTGAACGTGACCGTCTCAGGCGTGCATACTCAGACGCTTTCTGTGCGGCCTCTACAGAACATTTTAAAGAATTCTGTGGCCGTCAGAAACGAGAGGACGTCTGGTCGGTCACGAATAGACTACTCAAAACTAGACCTCTAACCCAAGCACCTGCTACTTTGAAACTGGATGAAGGCACCTACACTAAAGATGCCAAAGATACGGCTCGAGCTCTGCTAAACCAGTTCTTTCCTGACGACACCACTGACAGTACGCCCGAGCAGTTTGAGGCGCGCACCGCCATGAGCAGATCCCCGGACACTCCGACGGAGCCCCCCTTCACTCTACAAGAGGTAATCAACGGTCTTCGTAATATGAATCATAAAAGGGCACCTGGCCTTGATCACCTCACGGCGGACATCTGCCTCAGGGTTGCTGAGTGGTTCCCGACGGAGACACTAGGCTTGTTTAACTGCTGCCTCCGACTAAAATACTTCCCCAAGCTATGGAAAATGGCAATAGCGAAAATCATACCGAAGCCTGGAAAGGATGATTATTCGCTACTAAGCAGCTTCAGACCCATAGGATTAATAAATGTATTCGGAAAGCTACTGGAGCGACTGATTGCGGACAGACTCACCCATCACCTCAACGTCACCGGCTACAGTAATCAAAAGCAGTTCGGATTCAAAACACAAACCTCTACTGTTCAAGCAATAAACTGCGCTCTAGAGGCCATCAAAACTGCCAAGACTAGAGGGGAGCAAGTCATCGCGGTCTCCCTCGACATTAAGGCGGCCTTTGATAGAGCCTGGTGGCCCGCCATCTTCCGTAGGCTGCGCGAGACTCACTGCCCTAGCAACATTTATGACCTTCTGGTGAGCTATGTGGAGGACCGAGAAGTCTGCCTCAGCCTCGCTGATTGTAAAGTTAGCAAGGCCATGTCTCGGGGTTGTGTCCAGGGCTCCGTCATTGGTCCACTGCTATGGAATCTGATCTTGGATCAGCTCTTATTTCTACCAATGCCGGATGGATGCAGCCTGCAGGCCTATGCAGACGATGTCCTCCTCGTGGCTCACCACAATAATACACAGCAATTGGAGAGCATAGTTAACACCGCCCTCACGCTAATAACGAACTGGGGCGTTAGCGTGAAGTTAGACTTCGGCCCTCAGAAAACACAAGCTATAGCCTTCACCGACAAAGCCAGAAACTGTCGCATCTATGCCGGACAGACAAGACTTCTATTTGTAGAGGATATTAAATATCTGGGGCTCATCATTGACCGTAAAATGCGCTTCATCAAGCATGTCAACTACATTTGCGAAAAAGCCAAAAAGGTCTATGCAAAGCTCTCCCTGTTCATCCGCCCCACCTGGGGAGTTAGCGCTGCCAACGTCCAAACCATTTATCTTCAAGTTATCATCCCCATCATCTCATATGCAGCAGGGATATGGGAAAGAGCTCTCAAATACAAATGCGTCCACAAAAAGCTCCTTCAGACTCAACGCCTCTTCGCAATAAAAATTGTCCACGGATTCCGCACATTAAGCACCGCTGCCTCCATTAGCATAGCGAGACTCGACCCACTGCCCGCCAAAATCGCTGCCATCGCCGATGTGGAAATTTCAAAACTACGCGGATACTCATCCTTTCTACCTGACGATACGCCTCTCGAAAAACCATGCTCACCAGCCGAACTGCTTCACCCTTCAAGTAGGAAGGGAATTGAATACGTGGAGGTCACCTCCAGCGAAGACCTTGCCCAGCTTGATGCCACAAACAGTTGGCACATCTACACGGATGGTAGTAAGCATGATGGAAAAGTGGGAGCTGCATTTGTGGTCTACGATCCAGCCGGAAGGTTAGTCCACTCTAAAAAATACAAGTTGCACGACTGCTGCTCGGTTTACCAGGCTGAGCTTTTTGCGCTCCTGGGAGCCTGCGAATACGCAGTTGCAAAACATCTACACAACGTGGTTATCCTGTCAGACAGCAAATCTGGACTAACGGAACTGTGCAACCCCAATACGATAAACCAGCTGGGCGTACGGATCCATAAGATCCTGCTCACGGCCCACATGGCCGGTCTCACGGTCTCGTTCGTCTGGATCAAGGCCCATATTGGACTGGCAGGTAACGAGATGGCTGACACCCTGGCCAAAGCAGCCGCCAACCTCCACGCCGCCCCACACTACAACCACACACCAATCAGCTACATTAAATTAAACAATAGAAATAATTGTAAACAGGCTGCCAAGGACCTATACACAAACCAGGATAACTGTGCATACACAAAAACGCTTCTCCCAACCTTCGAGGACCTAAACAATTACCTAGATCACGTCACACCAACCTTCGCAGTCACTCAGCTCCTCACTAACCACGCATATCACCGGCAATATCTAAATAGATTTAACATTTCTCCTACCGACACCTGCCCATGTGACAGTGCAACGACCCAATCCTGGCAACACCTCCTACGGGAATGCCCCAGATTCTCTGCACAAAGACAGAACCACTTAACTGCCTGTAACATACTTAACATCGAACCCTTTCAATTACTGGACATCATCAAAACAGAAAACACTACTAACACCTTTCATAATCTTGTCACATACATAGTCAACAATCTCAAGCAGTTTAACAAATAAACTCCACTTCCACATTCTACAAGCGACCTCTCACAAATCCCTACCTACTTTACTTTGCACAATCTCTCGCCAGTACTTTATCGACCATAACATAACATTACCCCCACACACGCACATCCCTATATCACTATGTTCCTCATCATTATATACCTTTCACTCAGAACTGCTCATAAAATTCGTTGTTTCACCGACCCCTTATTATGCCTTATAACATTCCACATCGTTTGATGTGCCACACTCCCCATTACACTTAAACAATATAGTGTCTATTCTATTTCCACAATATTTCCTGCGGCTGCCAGTGATGGGAAAACTGTGACCCACCAGCATTTCCACAGTCAGGTGGGGACTTTCACACGTAAGAAGGGATGGTGGCAGATGAATTTATATACACAAAATCAACCGCTAGTCAAATGCAGTCAATTCCAACACAACACTATACCTATAATCGATACCACAATAACCCACCTATAACACCCCATGGTAATGACATACAAAACAAACTCACTCATGTTACGGGATCACTACAATTAACTAAACTAAACTTTCCTTACAGTCACATACACTCACAACATACATACATATACACACAATATAAAAAAAAAAAAAAAAAAAAAAAAAAAAAAAAAAAAAATCGATTAAAATGGCCATAGTACTTTACCCACACATCCACCAGCCACGCTCACTACCGAAGTACGCAAACACACATTCATCTACAATACCTTACCAGTAACAGAGCTAATACACCAACTTACACTTACGCGAATCTCATACTTCTCACCTACACACATTAACGGACCCCACCCAGGGGGGGGCTACCACAACAAAAAACGATCACGCTTGACACTTTTTCGAGCACAAATCGACAACTCACAACACTATCCAATAGTCATAAAAATTTAATGGCTTTTTAGTTTTTCACTCATAACTCATCAACCACTCAATCAAATCTTTACCTTCAAAAAGAATATGATAAACGAGCAATTTCCACACAGATTTCATGCACTATATTTAACCGCAATGCAAAACTCATTGAGTTACAAACACTGGCTCGATAACAGCTATCATGCGCATAGGGGTGCGCCCGAGCGGGACGGCCGCACGGACACACACGATACGGGACGACATGGGACAAAAACAACTTTGTATTGAAACTCCAGATTATAGTATAACCCATGCAGGCTATAACTCCATATAGTTACTTGACATATATGGAACTTATAACTAAGGCAACAACCGCTCTCCACTATAATCCTAGGGTCACATATCAATACTATCTATAACTTAACATTCACGCTTATCTACTCATTCAACGACGTTCGATTACTTAATCTCATGTTACATCTACACAACAATATCTACTTTACAACATAATTTAATTACACTCACACTTTTATGTATAGCTACACCCAACCCAACAAACCAACTTATAATGCTTCATCTTATCACCAACACCCATATACACCTTACCACTTTACTAACTTTATATTTCCCTACTACACACTCACGCCCTATCTCATTGATAATATAAAATAATCTAATCATGATACTATGGGACAACTTGGGACGGTTCATACCCAAAACCGATTCACGCTTGACACTTTTGCGGGACTTGACACACTAATCCCGCCCCTAGTTCGCCGGGGCCACTTACAACCTTGTCACAATAGAAAAGAATGGATTTCGACTCATATCTTTACCTAGTTACATTATATAAAAATTTCAACCATTTACACAAATTAGTTACACATTTGCACAACCATACCACCTAACAGATTGGCTTTAAGTACCATACTTTTGACAAAAACTGAGATTTATAACTTCCTTTTGTTCTCAAACCAAACGTCGGGTACGAACATCGCACAACCCGGAAATTCTCACTTTTGCGCACTTTGCAACTCCATGGGCGTCATAAATTCATAAACATAACCTATCCGTTTTTTCGCCTAATATACACCTGATCACTTAGTTATTAAAACTTTTGGTACTCCCGTGCTACAAAACTTATATATACCGAACCTACACTGTTATGACTGATTATTTCCAATTCATCACAATAAAAACACACTTTAAATATATATTCAGCATCAGAAAAATAATACACATATACTTCAGCACATTTAAATCATCGTACACTAACTTTAGTTAAATAAGTTTTCACTTTCACTTTCCCCTGAAAGTGTAAATTCTTGAGTTGCCACATTCTTATAATTAAATTTAAAATCGTCTCAAAAACATAAAATCCGCCTGTCTAAGATTGAAACTTGATGAAATTAGATAAACCATAAACCTTACCACACGTACAAATTGAAACCAAACTTATCCGACCTCTATATCTGAAGTTATCACGAAAATACTAAAAGGCGGACTTATACCATAACACTTTCGACTAAATATGGGACATAACTTAAACAATTTGGCCTTCTAGAGACGCGAATAACGCAAACTAGACGTAACTCAACAACTATAACACATATTTTCTTGAACAGAATCAATCAGTCATTCATTCACTGCATTTTAATGTTGTGAAACCGTTACTCCTCTCACTTCTTATATAATCAAAATTATATCTCATTCACATGCTCACTTAGTAGCTAAGGCTTACACTTTCACCACTACAGCTAGCAAAACCTAACAAATTAAATATTCTTAACATCATCCAACAACACTTTCTATTCTGAGCACTAATCCATCAAGACTAACCACACTCGACGAGCGCGCTCTGGCGGCCAATGGCGTGAAACTCCCGGCACTACCCAGGCATTGCCTAGAATTCTATGACAGTATATAGTGGGCGGAAGTTCCTCCGCTCACGCAGAGATGGCGTTACTATAGACGCTGTCTCCTCCGTACTTACGTTACAAAACTGAGCACCACAACCATAACAACCTAGATCTCCCCTTACTTTACCATTTAGAACATCCGTTTAGTGACCTCACCTACATATTTATTACCTAAGACACGATCCCCTGGCCAGACCAACAGCGCTGCCTGTTGAGACAGATCGGAACTTTAGGGGATGCGTGATCGGCGCTTGCCATAACGACTTCTTTGTGTTCTGCTTATCTTCACGGGTCCACTAGGTGACCGCTAGGTGGCGAGAAGGTGATTCTGCTTATGGGAACAACAGGGCACACTTTAGGGGAGTTACAATGTACAGCTAACCATATTAGTGTTTAAAGCACACATATTAATTGTAGAATCCAAACGATAAGCTAGATTAAAGTCCAAACTTACGATAACAGCGCCGCCACCTGCCGGGTAGTGGCGGAACCGTAGCGTCGGTGCTGTTTGCTTGCCGTGGGCTAGGTTCTACTAACTCTTTAGAGGCAAAGTCACCCCACCGCATGGCGGCGCTGCTGGTTTTCTCTGACCAAGTTATTCGACCACTATAACACATCGTCTTAATCACATAAACAAGTCATCCAATATTGGAACATCGAATCAATTAAGCCAATTAAATCACTATTTTCCGCTTTATGGAAAGTAATACTGTCACTCCTCCTCTCACTATGCATATAATTCATCATTCTACTGAATACAACTATTTTCATGCACCAATATATTCATACCTAACACTTGACGAGCGCTCCCCAGCGGCTATGGACAGGAAACGTTTCCCCGGTAACGCTTGAGAACCACAAAAAGATGTACACAGTGGCGGTTCCCCCGCTCAAGCAAAGATGGCGCTACTGTAGACGCTGTTATCTCGCTGCTCACATTACAAAATTCAGCACTATAACTTTGGAAACTTAGATTTTCTCTTACTTTACCACTTAGAATATCTGTTTAGGGACCCCACCTACACATCTATTACTTAAGACATCATCCCCCGGCCGGACCGGCGGCGCTACCTGTTAAGAATTACCGAAACTTCAGCTTGCCGTAACGACTCCTTTGGGTTCTGCTTGTCTTGGCTGCTCGGTGGCTGCTGGGTTGCGCGACGGAGATTCTGCTAATGGAACAACAACAGCACACTTTAGGGAGTCTACAATGTACAACTAACTATATCAGTACATAAAGCACACATATTGATTGTAGAATCCAAATGATAAAGCTAGATTTAATTACAAACTTACGATAACAGCGCCGCCACCTCCCGGGCAGTGGTGGAAATGTAGCGTCGGCGCTGTTTGCTTGCCGTGGGTTAGGTTCTACTAACTCTTTGGAGGTATAGTCACCCCACCGCAGGGGGGCGCTGCCGGCACTCACTGACTAAGTTAATATGACTACAATCAACACAATGTCTCAATTCCATAAACAATTAAGCCAATCTGATCTCTATTCACCGCTTTATTGAAAGTTATATTGTCACTCCACTTCTCACTATGCATAATAATATTACAATCATTGTACGGAATTCCATTCATACCAAACACTGGACGAACGCACCCCAGCGGCCAGGGACGTGAAACTCCCGGCAATGCGCAATGCTCAAATCCACAAGAAAGACGTAGACAGCGGCAGTTCCTCCGCTCACGCAAGGATGGCGCCGCTGTCGACGCTGTTTTCTTGCTACTCACCATACACAACTCAGCAACACTACTATAACAACTTAGATTTTTCCTTAATTTATCACTTAATAAATCTTTTTAATGACCTAACCTACATAACTGTTACCTAAGACATGGTCCCCGGCTGGTACGATGGCGCTGCCTGTTGGGGCCGGTCGGAACTACAGGGAATGCGTGACCGGCGTTTGCCGCAACGACCCCTTTGGGTGCTATTTGGTCTCGCTTGGTTGCTAGGTCGCTGCTAGGTGGCGCGACGGCGACTCTGCTAACGGGATCTACAGGGCATACTCTAGGGACTTTAGGGGTTTTTAAAATATACATTTAACCATATTTGTACATAAAAC
>OX438947.1:18529078-18954078 GCA_949316185.1 Pyrausta nigrata | reverse complement strand
GCACGGACATCCTGGACTGGACCCGGGCTGAAGGCATCGGGTCACAGACTGGACACTTGAGACACTTGAGATAGTGAAGGAGGCTCAAAGACCGCGGCCCGGACATGTTGGGCCATTGGGCCAGAACCCGCGGACATCGGGCTGATCGGTTTGGGGACCGGGCACTTAGGCTGGAGGTGGTGGTCCGAAGATTGGCAGGGACGCAGCGGGTCAAAGGCAGTTGACCTTAGGCCGGAGACCGGAAACTTTGGGCCGGAGGCTGGAAAATTGGGCCGGAACCCGAAGACCAGGCCTTGGAAGCCGGACCGCGGCCCTTACACATTGGACCAGATGTCGTGGACCTCGGGTTAGTGCCCGAAAACCTTGCACCTTGAACTGCAGCCTGGACACCCCAAGCCGAAACCCGAACCTATTGGGCCAGAGCACGGTGACTTGATACGAAGACTGGACCCGATGACCTTAGGCCTGGGACTGGGACTGGAGGACCGGATGGCCGAATCCTCAATGAGAAGACTGGCTGCACTTGGTTGGAGCTCACCCAACTGGACTCGCTACCTTTCCTAATAATAATCATAACTATGAATAACTGTACTCACCCCAAGATACTTGTGTAATAACAATCATAACTAAGAATAATTGTACTAACAAATATATATTTAACGTTGTAACTTAATAAAAAAAAAAAAAAAAAAAAAAAAAAAAAAAAACATAATATATATATATATATATATATATATATAGCATATTATATCTTCTTCTCCTTTCCTTTCCTTAACTTTCTTCATAATACCTTCCTTCCTCTCTTTCCCTTGCCCCTTTTTTAAAAATACTATCCACCCTGGCCCCCCATGGAAGTCCTCAAATTGACGCCTCGGGGGCCTACAGTGATTTAAGGACAGACCACATCTCGGTCTATCCTTGGATCCCCAACCCATGCATCAAACCCCCTCCCATTCTAACCTAACCTTTTCCCAAACATACTAAAAAAAACACAAACATAATAAATAAAGTTATAAAAAAAAAAAAAACCTAACCTAACCTAACCTAACCTAACCTAACCTAACCTAACCTAACCTAACCTAACCTAACCTAACCTAACCTAACCTAACCTAACCTTTTTTTTTTTTTTTTTTTTTTTAACGCAGGAAAACCCATTTATGAGCCGTAGCCGAGACCGGGGGGCCTCAGCCGTGTGTGGGACTCCCACCGCCCAACGAAGAGCGGCGACTACCCACCAAAAACCTGCGGCTTCCCTTCCCTGTCTACGGGGCGACATGGGAGTCTAGCAAAAGCCTTGACATCCATGAACACCCCGGACAGCTGCCCACCTACACGGCGGGCCCAGCGCGCCCCCCTTGCGGGGGGACAGAGGGAATAGCCGGGGACGCGGCACTATTCCCTCTCGACGGTGGTGGCACGTGCAATGCAGGAGGAGGCACCCCCGTGCCTCCACCCTGCATGCCACCTTGGGGGACAAGAGAGCGATCGTACAACCGCCTTCTCCTGCCCACCCTCCGTCTGCGGAGCAGGGGCGCTGAGGGGTCATCCTCCCTCTCCCGCTCCGCCGCCTCCTTCTGCGAAATCACAGTCTCGCAGAAGGTGGCTACCGCCTTCCAAGACCTCTCATCGTCTAGCATGGCGTTCACCATACTAGGCAATGACAGGTCCTGGCCGACCGCCGCCACTAGAACCCGGCGCTGCTCCTCCCAGCCTGGACAGACTGCGAGGGTATGCTGCGCCGAGTCCTCCGTCGCACCACACTCATGGCACGACGGGGATTCCTCTCTCCCGATCCGATACAGGTAATCACCGAAGCATCCATGCCCGGTCAGCACCTGCACCAGACGGTAAGTGAGGAACCCGTGGGGCCTCTCCAGCCACCGGTCCAGATTCGGACCGATGGCATCCAACGTGCGGCGCCCGAACGGCGCCCTCGCCAGGTCCTCCTTCCACAGACGGACCATGGCTTCGTGCGCCTCGCGCCGCACCGCTTCTCGCTCTTCGGGAGCCGGTCGCACTTCGCGGGCCCTCTGTTCCGCCGTCCACTTGTAGACGGTGGCGAGGACCCGAGCTTCCAGCTCCCACGGTGGCGTACCCGCTAGGACACAGGCCGCAGCGCCCCCAACCGTGCGGTATGCCCTCCCCACCCGCTGTGCAATGGCCCGTTGGGGCCTGCGGAGGAGGGTGGCGTTCTCCCTTTTGTTGAGGGAGTCTACCCAAACGGGGGCGCCATAGAGCGCCATACTTCTCAAGACGCCGGCATACAATCGCCGGCATCTTGTTCTCGGCCCCCCCAGATTAGGGAGGAGCCAACTGAAGGCGTTGGCGGCCCTCACAAGGCGTTCGGACAAGCCTTTAAAATGAGGACCGAAATGCCAACGGCCATCCAATATAAGGCCCAGATATTTCATCTGGGCCTTCACTTCAACCCTCACGCCGCCTACGATGATGTGGGCGTCGTGAGGGGCATGCTGCCGAGGCCCTGGAAAGAAGAGGGCCTCGGTCTTGTGCAGCGCCACCTCGAGCCCCAGCCGGCGGATCCTCTCAGCGACAAGGGTGCCGCCAGCCGAAGCCAGACACGCGGCCACTCCGAAAGTCCGCCCCCGAGCCGTGACAAGAGTGTCATCTGCGTAGCATATGACACTCATGCCACGGAGCAGGGCACCTCGGAGCAGCCAATTATATCCGAGGTTCCACAGTAAGGGGCCGAGCACCGACCCCTGAGGAACCCCGACTTCCACTTTCCGCCGCTGAAGGCGTCCGTCCCTGTTGACGTAAAGCACCTCTCTGTCCGAGAGGTAGTCCGCCAACAGGGCCCGCAAATAAAGAGGCACTCCGTGATAGCGGAGTGCCTCCAGAATTGTAGAGTGGGGGATGGTGTTAAATGCGTTGGCTATATCAAATGATATAGCCAGCACGCCCTCCCCCCTCTCTGCGGCCTCGCTTGTCGTCGCCCTGAGCTTTGTCAGGGCGTCGATTGTAGACCGGCCCGCCCGAAACCCATACTGGGCGTCAGCTAGGTTTGGGCCGGTTCCCACCAGGTGCTCGTTGAGGCGGGTAGCTATCAGCTTCTCAAAAAGCTTGCCCGCCTCGTCTAGGAGGACTATGGGGCGGTAACCGGACGGGGAATCCGCCGGCCGCCCTTCCTTCCTAAGGAGGACCAAAAGGCCCTCCTTCCACGTTTTCGGAAACCTCCCCACCTCAAAGCATCGGTTGAAGAGGTCCCGAAAACGACCAGCCATCTCCGACACGGCGATGGCCATGACCCTGGCCGGGACCCCGTCTGGACCCGGCGCCGTCTTCTTGCTGCGGAGGTGCTCTGACGCTGTGTCAAACTCCTCCGCAGTGATGGGGTCAAAACCCGCGGCTGGAGGGCCGCTTCCGAAGGGAGGATCCATCTTTGGAGGGGTGAACGAAGTATTGTCCGGGAACAGAACCCGGACAACCCCCTCCAAAAGATTTGGCTGGAGAGTCTCTGTCAGTGGGGGACCTATGGGGCGCAGCTTGTTGCGCACCGCCTTATACGGTCTCCCCCACGGATCGTCATTGAGACTCTCCAGCATCTCCTCCCGCGCCAAGTCCTTAGCGGTGCCTATGGCCGCCTTGAATGTGTGCCTCGCTTCCTTATAAAGGGAGTACAGGCGGCCCTCCTCTTCTTCATCTCGGTGGCTGCGGCGGCGGCTCCGGGTGTAAGACCTTCGGGCCGCGACACAAGCAGCCCGCAGGTCTGCAAGTTCCGCCGACCACCAATACACCGCCCGCTTTGGTGGGGGCCGGCAAGACCGAGGCATGCTTGCATTGCATACCTCGGTCAGCGCGCTCCGCAGGCGCCCGGCGGCTACGTCCACGTCCGGATCAGACGGAGCCCCGAACCAATCCTGGACGAAAGCCGCCTCCTTCGCCATGTCACGGTCCAGTTTGGTGAGTGCCCATCTAGGGAACTTCACCGTACCGTGACTCGGCCCTCCTCGGGAGCTGTGGACTGAGAACTCTATCCGAATATGGCGATGATCGGATAGAGTCTCCGCCAGATCGACTTCCCACCTTTGCACGCGTGCGGCTAGTGCAGGGGTGGCGAACGATATGTCCACCACCGACCCTCCCTGCTGCCGCACGCATGTATGGGTTGTCCCTCTGTTCAAGAGGGACAGGCCGACCGACGTTGCCCACAACTCTACCAGTCTCCCACGCGGATCAGTGGCTGGGTTCCCCCAAGACACCGATTTAGCGTTTAGGTCGCCGAGCACAGCAATTTGCCTCGGCGACATTCGGGCGACCGCTGCCGCCAGGTTAGTGAGCAGCTGGTCCAGCTCAGCTAGAGGGCGGTTGGGGGAAAAATAGACACCGATGACAGTGATTTCTCCCCACGCGGCGGCCACGTACCCGGACCCGCTCTCTATAAGTGCGAGCGGAGGGGAATCCGCGGAGGGCCGCGAGGCGATGGCAACCAAGCCATCCCTGTCCGCTACCCAATTGGGAGGTACGGAGTATGGCTCGGCGACCACCGCCAACCCTGCCGTCCAATCGGCCATAGCCTGAGTCATCAGGTCCTGAGCCGCCCGGCAATGATTTAAATTGCCCTGGAGGATGGTGCGATGTCTTACTTCTTGCATCAATCGGACATCGCACCATTCCCATCTGCTGGCTCAGGACTGACCTCAGCCGCTGTCGCCGCAGGCGGGATCGATGCCTGCAGCTTGCCCTTCTTTGGTGGGGGGTTGCATTTAGGACCCCCCATCACGTGACCGGCGGCCACTTTGCTGGCCGTGCAGACCGCGCATTTGGGCTGTGCCTTGCAGGAGCCGATCTTGTGATCGGCTGACCCGCAGCGTAGGCACAGCTGTGTCCGGTCTGCAGACGGACAGCAGGCCCTTGCGTGGCCTGTCCCATAGCACCTGAAGCAGCGCATTGGCAACTGCTCCAGGGCACGGACCAGGGCTGAGCTAAGGCCCAAGGGGATCCGCTTTCGGGCCAAGAGGATCTTGGCGGCGGCTACCGGGACCTGCAGGTAGATGGCCCTGTATCCCCCGCGACCATTGCGGATTTCACCGCCTTTGATGGCGGCCTCATCGCAGCCACCGATCTTGGCGGCCATGGCGATCACTTCGGCCCTGGAGACAGAGTCATCCATTTCCAGGACCATAAGGGGCGCCAACTTCTGCGGGCGCGCCACCTTTGCTGCGTCGGCCACGGCCTCTCGCAGCTTCGCAGCGAACAAGTCTGCGTTTCCTTCACGCCCTACGCCCGGGAACTCAAATATTCGAGCCCCGGTCTGCGTTTTTCGGCATTTCACTGCGTCGGCGAACCCCTGGATAAGCGGGTTCACCGATTCGCGTGCCTTCTCCAATATGGAGCCGTAAGTCTCCCCCCGTTTTTCTGCCTCCGGCGTGATGGTGATCACCACGGCCGCAGTCTTGGGGGGAGTCAATTTTCCCGACCTCTTTTTCTTCCCCCTTTTGCCGGATGACTTCGACGCTTCCGGCTTTGCAGTGGAAGCAGAAGTAGAAGGCGCCGCCTTCTTTGCCTTGGACTTCTTCTTTTTCTTCTTCTCCACCTTTTTCCACTCGTTAGCGGGAGTGGTGGAGGGAAGAAGAAGATATCCGTCCTCAGACATCGGTAGTACCGGGGCCGAGGACGGGCCGGGTTTCGGGGAGGCGGAGGGTACAGGACGTGGTGCAGCCTCCTTAGCTACTGGGGCAGTTGGAGCTGCCACCTTAGCCACCTGCTTCGTCCGCTTGCCTTTGCCCTTTCCTTTAGAGGGCTTTGGGGCCACAGACGGGGGCAACTCAGCAACAGCTGCAGCCGTTCCTGCCTTCTTGCGGTCCGCCGCTAGGGGCGGACGTACTGTCTTGGCTGGCAAGAGACGATCCTCAATGCCAGCGATGCAGGATCTTACGAAGGCCCTCTCCTCCCGCACGACCCTTCGGATGGCATCCTCGAGGTCACTGGAGAGGGAGGGCGGAACGACCTCCATAGCCGAGGGTATGGCCGGGTCCGTGGTAGGCACCGCAGGTACAGGCGTGCCTCGCCCGGCCTGTTCCCGGAGACGGGCAACTTCGGCCGACAGGCGGTCAATAGTGGCCTGCATGCGCTGCAGCTCCTCGGAGGCAGTCCTCTTCAGGACTTCCTCCATTATGCCGCGCACGCTGGCCGCACGACTTTTCAGGGCCTTCTGTAAAGTGCCCTTCAGGTTGGAGGACTTTGCAGCGATTTCAGTTATCTCCGCGACGTCCTCCAATATCAGCTTTTCTAGCTCGGGTAACGTTTTGCCCTCATAGTCAAAGAGGGCAGAGCCGTACCCGAACTTCGACCGGGCGGTGCGGGTTTGCCGCTCCTTGGCGGCCACCCTTTCTTCGAGCTCCGATTGGAGCTCTTCCCTCCTAAGGGCTTGGAGCTGGCGCTGAGCCTCTGCCAGACCGGCATAGTGGCTTGTTGTCGGATTGCGCCTGCCCTTGCCCGACGTCCCCTTCTTAAATTGCTTTACTGACGGGGTGTCAGAGCTTGACCCCCCGTCAGCATTGCTGGCCGACTTACGCAATCGCTTGCGCTCCCGCGTGGCCTGTGCGGGACGGTCTACTGACATTACCGAAGCGTCTGTCAGGGTGGACTCGTCCTCAGACCCGGAAAAGTCCCCGGGCCTAAAGAAAAGGCTCCCCGACCGACCGGACGCTGGTGTGTCGCACCGCTCCAGCACTATCACGGGCGTCTTAAAACAGACATTCCCGTCTCTCAACTTTTGGGTAGGCTTGCAGCTCTGTGAAGAGCATAGCGAGCCACCCTCCTCTGTATCTGCGCCCTTCTCAGGCAACGTCTCCAAACCAGTCTGGACCGACTCAGCTCCAGACCCGATGAGCGCCCCAGCGCCATCCACAATCTCATTGCGCAGCGACTCACATTCGTCGCGCCGCGCACCGCTCTCTACGACTTCCACATCCTCGATTCCCCCCATATCCCCAGATTTATTTTTTATAAGGTCACACATAATTGTTCCCACGAGTGTGGGGGAAATAACAGGTCCACCCGGGCAGTGCCCCCTGTACCCGGGTAAGCGTACGTACTCTAGGGAGTCCGCTGGTTCCCTAGAGGTGTGCCGTTCGCGACTGACCACCCGTCAGCCACGCATCCCCTCGCCACGGCACCAAGCTTGGGATTGGGGTAACTTTTTATAGAGGTTTCCTCCCTCTCGGTCCGGCCAATTAAGGCAGGACCGGCCTAGCAGCGAGCCGCGAGACGTGATCCACGACACTCGCCGCCAGGTCTTTCCACCCCGGGCGCCAGTTTCCCGGCGCCACACGCTCCTTGCGGAGCACCAACGCCGCCCAGACCCGGGCAATATGCCCCGACGGTCCAGGTTTGGTGTTATAGACTTTTCCTTGTCTTGGCCCCGACTTCAGTAGCCAGGACCCCCGGCCCCCCTCCGTTGGGGAGTTACGGGTTGCCCGACAGGCCTGCCGAGTTGACAAAACCTGCCGCGCTCTGGTTTGGCTCGCGCCGGCCGCAGCCGGTACCCCCCATGACTGGGGGGCATTCCCCTATCCACCACCCGGGGGACGCGCCCGATATGGGTCCAGAACCCCACACGGGAACCTAACCTAACCTAACCTAACCTAACCTAACCTAACCTAACCTAACCTGGTGCACCCTGCTTCTACCGACGAGGCTCTGGCGACCGAAGGGGTAGCGGTATAACTACTTCAGACGCGGGGGGGGGTTTTGTGGTCTTACCCGAAACTTCTGGACAAGGCCACCCACGTGTTTTTGCCGTGCGTGGAGACCCGTACTGCCGGAAGAAAGTGTCCTGGGAGTTGAGTCTGAGCGGAGAAGGATAGTTTGCCGCATTTTATGCGCGTCTCCGTCTTGGGCAACACACGACTTTGGCCTCGAATTCGGCATAAACGGGAGGTCGGGGCCTAGCCAGCTTCGATCAATCGGCTGCGGCGGCCGGTAGACCGGCCGTCTGGCGAGTGTCGGGGGTGGGGGGCAGGCAGGCGGCGGGCTCGCCAGATAGTGCATTTGGTCGGTGTGCTAACTGTGCTTGCCCTAAACCGTCGCGTCCTGTTGCTCCATTGACTTTCCTTTTTCTTCTTTCTTCGCCCTTTCCTTATTCTTATTACTTCACTCGGCACTATACCTCCTGCGTAGCTCTGGGTCTTTAAGTGACTCCCCATGTGCGGGCTCCGTGGAGGGTGGAGAGCGCAGGAGGTGAACAAAACTCTTTTTTGTCATGGCGCATATAAGATCACAATTTACGACCAACCCCGGCTGCGAGGCAGCTACCCAAGACGCTTTTCTACTAGAGGACGACTTTCAGATAAAGTCCCCTATTTACGGGACTCCTACACAGTCTGCTCTGGCACACACGCTTACAGGCGATTGCTCAGAAAATCCCACACTCAAAAAGATACTTTCGTTACTCACAACAATCGAAGAAGCAATGAAAGTGAGTGGCAATTTAAAAAAGTCCATCAAAGAAACAGTGTTAACATCCACTAAAACAATTGAAAATTTGCTTACCTCGAACCCTGATACTGTACCTATACCCCCCGCAACTGTTGACCAGACCGCCATCGTTGAGGCTGTGCGCTTAGCTGTCCGTCAGGAGGTCTCTAAGATCCCAAAACAAGTACACGCACCGCCACTCACTCGGACGTTTTCCGAGGTCACTCGGGTCCCTAAATCTGCAAAAGAAAAAGAAAATGTTAAAACAATGCCTATCGATCCTCCGAAGACCCGTCCTGCGTTGATTGTCGAGTCTAAACGTAAAGTCTTGAATCCATCTGAAACCCTTAAAAGCTTTAAAACTAGTGTTACGTTCCGGGACACCAACTTTGCGCCTGCCAGTGTAAAGTTTGTGTCGAATAACAAACTCAGGGTAGAATTCGACACCGCTGAGCAAAGAGAAAGGGCACTCGAAAAGATTAATAAGCCGGACTGTCCAGTCAAAGCCGAGCCCTCTAAATCCTTGAGCCCCATGATCGTGGTCAAGGGCGTCTCGGAGGAGATCTCGGCTGATGAATTGGCAGACGTTCTCATCGGCCAAAACGAGTGCCTCAAGGCATCCATCAGCGACGCGAAAACTGACTTCGCATTTAAATTTAAAAGAGCCAACAGGAATAAACTCCTTTATAACGCGGTGTTCATTACCACTCCGAAGGTCTGGCGGGCGGTAACTCAAGCGGTCAAACTTAATCTGGACCACCAAAGAGTCCATGCCGAAGACTATGTGCCCTTACTGCAGTGCTTCCGGTGTCTGCAGTATGGACACACTAAGGCTCGGTGTACACAAGAAGCTCCCATTTGCTCCCACTGCGCTGCCCCAGGACACGAATTTAAGGCGTGCCCTAACAAAAAGGACTCTGCAAAGGCAGAATGTCACAACTGCGTCCAACACGCCAAGAATACAAACACCAAAGTTAAAACCAACCATAGTGCTACCTCACATGATTGTCCTCGAATGTCTCTAATGCTGCAAAAAATTCGTTCCCGTACAGACTATGGCACCTAGATTACAACCATTTAGCAATAATCAAATATCTCATCTTTCCCTTAACTGCACTCAAATAAATATTGGACGCTCAAGAAATGCGTCCCATGAACTTTACAACCATCTCTCTAACTCCGACTGTGACCTTGCATTCGTCACGGAACCTTACACCGCTAATACTAATATGTTTAAACCTATTTCCGGCTATTCATGTCACCAATTTTGTACGACACCACCTGTCAGATCTGTCTTATTGGTCAAAGATAAAACCATCAGCTCACTAGGCATCACAGAATACTCTAGCTCTGACATCACTGTTGTACGATTGATAGATAATTCTGGTCGTAAAATTTATCTCGTTTCCATTTATGTAACACCGCGTATCGACGACGATAATGTCATGGGTAAGCTCGATCATTTCCTCCGCCTGACTGCCGGGTCTTCACACATCATCTGTGGAGACTTTAACGGGTGGCACACGTCATGGGGTGCCACAACTAACAACCGCCGTGGCAACCAGGTATTTGACCTTATTGCACACCATAATCTCACTATATGGAATATTGGAGACACACCAACTTTTCAGACAGTCACCCATGGTACCATAAGGGAATCGTTTATCGACCTTACTCTGACAAGCGACGTCGCAATAAATAACTGGACAGTTAACCTCGATTTATGTGCCTCGTCTGATCACAATGCAATCACGTTTGAAATTTGCTTGGGCCCCACTAAATTGAAGAAAAATCATAAGCTATCCACTTATAAGTATAATACCTCGCACACCAAGTGGGAGGAAATTCGCCCGCGGTTCGTGATTGAAATCAGCCGTAACTTACCATCCAATCCCAATTTTGAAACCATGGATGTCAACGCGCTCAATGAATATGCGGACCAGTACACATGGGCTATACAAAAAGCGTGTGATAAAATACTTACCAAATCATCAGGACCACCCAACAAAGCCCCATGGTGGAGCGAAGAGCTCGAAGAAATGAAGCGCGCTGTGATCCAAAATCACCGTAAACTCAGCAAAGCGGTTCGTCGCAACTTGCCGCTTCAAGAATTACTGGCGGAACGTGACAGACTGAAGCGTGCATACTCTGACGCCTTCTGTGCAGCCTCGACGGAACATTCCCGAGAATTCTGTAACAGACAGGCAAAGGAGGACGTTTGGTCTGTTACAAACCGCATAATAAAGACTCGACCCCTAGCCCAAGCCCCCGCTACACTTAAACTAGAGGACGGGACCTATACCAAGAATGCCGCTGACACAGCCCGAGCTCTCTTGGCAAAATTCTACCCCGATGATACTCCCGACTTACCTGGGAAGCAGACCAATCTTCGCGCTACCATGACGCTACCAGTGAACACCCAAAATGAACCTAGCTTTACCCTTACTGAGATCATTGAAAATCTCCGTGGAATGAACTCTAAGAGGGCACCCGGGCTAGATCATCTTACAGCCGATATATGCCTCCATGTGGCTGAATGGTTCCCGAACGAAACCTTAGGTCTTATGAACACTTGTTTACGCCTTGAATACTTTCCAAAAATTTGGAAAATGGCAACCGCAAAAATAATTCCTAAGCCCGACAAACCGGATTATAACCAACTGTCTAGCTTTCGGCCCATCGGATTACTAAACGTATTCGGGAAACTGTTGGAACGACTTCTCGCAAATAGGCTCAGGCATCATCTAGAAGTTACCGGAAACCACTCTCCCAATCAGTTTGGATTTAAAACACAAAAATCAACAGTTCTTGCAATCAACACAGCACTCAAAATTGTAGAATCCGCTAAATCCAGAAAAGAGCAGGTAGTCGGTGTCTCCCTTGATATTCAAGCCGCATTTGACCGCGCCTGGTGGCCGGCAATTTTCAAGCGCCTAAGAGACACTGATTGTCCTGCCAACATATACAACACTCTACTTAGCTACACGGAAGACAGGGAGGTCGTAATTTGCTTTGCTGATCAAAAGGTTCGTAAGTTTATGTCCAGGGGGTGCATACAAGGGTCCGTCCTCGGCCCACTCTTGTGGAACCTCATCTTAGATGAGCTTCTACAAATGCCTATGATGGATGGGTGTCACCTCCAGGCATATGCGGACGACGTTTTACTCATTGCGCACTCTGCTAGTAACACCCATCTTGAACAGATTTTAAATCATACATTGGAACAAATCACCAAATGGGGAGAGAGTGTAAAACTCGATTTTGGCCCCCAAAAAACTCAAATAATAGCCTTTACCCCGTGCGCCTCTCGCTGCAAAATATATGTAAAATCAAAACTTTTACAATTTGTTAATCAAATAAAATACTTAGGAATAATTATTGATCACAAACTCTCATTTATTCACCACGTAGACTATATTATCGAAAAAGTTAAAAAACTGTATCTCAAATTATCGCTCTTCATCCGCCCGACCTGGGGAGTGCACCCAGAAAACGTCCGAACTATCTACCTACAGGTTGTAGAACCTATTGTTTGTTACGGAGCGAGCATCTGGGCTCGGGCAGTACAGCATCATTATATACAAAAGCGACTCCTGTCCATGCAAAGGCTTTTCGCCCTTAAAATTATCCAAGGGTTTCGCACAGTGAGCATTGCGGCATCGATTTCGCTTGCCCAACTTATCCCACTACCTGCGAAGGTTGCGGCGATTGGTGACATTGAGGGATCCAAGCTCATCGGAGCCTCAACATTTCTCCCAAATGATCTACCGCTTGAAAAGCCCTGTCCACCCGAAGAAATGCTGCATCCTGCTGAGAGGATTGGAATAGAGTGTAAGGAGGTATCTTCTGCTCCTGAGCTTGAAGACGTAGGTAATGGCAGGACTTGGCAAATCTTCACTGATGGCAGCCGGCACGACGACAGGGTCGGAGCTGCCATTGTCGTCTACAACCCTCAAGGAGTACAGACGACAGTAAGGAAGTTTAAGCTCCATGACTGCTGCTCTGTATATCAGGCCGAAATGTTGGCAATCTTAAAGGCTTGTGAATTTATTATCACACACGCCTCAAACATGAAAAATACTACTATACTGTCCGACTCAAAATCTTCTTTAGCTGAACTTGAAAATGCTAATTCGACAAATGCATTCGCTGTCAAAATACATCGCTGCCTAAAAAGTGCTAGATCATCTGGGCTTGCCGTCGGCTTTGCGTGGGTCAAGGCCCACGTAGGCGTCGACGGTAATGAACAAGCAGATATGGCAGCAAAGGCGGCTGCGAATTTGCATAAAGCGCCGGACTATTATAATGTACCTATTAGCTACATAAAATATAACAATAAAATAAAATGTCGAGAGGCAGCTGAAAAACTATATTTGGATCCAGAAACGTGTATACACACAAAAACCTTATTACCTACATACACAGAACTGCAAAGTTTTCTCGCTGTTATACCCACAAGATTTGCAATTACACAAATAGTAACTAATCATGGCTACCATAAGGAATTTCTTCATAGATTTAAAATAACAGCTGATAATTCCTGCCCCTGCGACCAAAACACAATTCAATCCGTTAACCACTTAATACAAGACTGTCCTCGTTTTTCCAGCAAACGACAAGATCACATAATTGTCTCAAATATATATAAACTCAATCCATTTTCATTAACAGACATAATCAAAAAAGAAGCCACTACAAAAACATACATAGAGCTCGTCACGTATATTGTAAACGAGTTAAAAAATTATAACAAATAAAAAACACCAAAACAAACCAAAAATAACTTAAAACTAGACCAAACTCTGACACTGCGGAGTAATCCGATAGCTCCGCAGTTCAGTTAAATCTGAACACATTTAAAAAAAAAAAAAAAAAAAAAAAAAACCTAACCTAACCTAACCTTTTTTTTTTTTTTTTGCCCGGTGGTAAAAAATGCATTAAATTGCATACCCGCCGCCGTGGTAGAGCGACGGGTTATGTGGGGCTCTCCCTGCCTGAAGGGCGGGGCCTACCCACTAAAAAATCCACCATTGAGCCACCTCGGCACGATCCGGGAAAGTTGACGGTGTAGCGAGGCCTTACCCGTCTTTCCCGGCGCGCGCAATGTCCACGTACGCAGACCCTCCAGTTTTACCACTACGGCTCAAGGTAGCAGACCGTCAATAGGGACAGATCCGCTACCTGGGAATAATTTCATTTACAATACTGTATAAATATTAATACAAAAGCCCATGCACAAAAGATGCATGGGTGTAAACGAAATAAGTTCACGGTGTATAAATAAATTGTAAAAATATATATATACACAAGAACGCCATGGTGGGTGTAAAAAGCCCATCACCTGACGTCCTTTCTAACCAAGGACTAGAAATGACTAGATTCGGAGTTGACGGGCAAAAGCCCGTCGCCTCCGACCGACTCTCCTTCGGCGTTCAGGGACAGCTAGAGGATCCTCCTCCCGCTCCCTTTCCGCCACCTCTTTCTTTTCAATGACTTCTTCGCAGAAGTCGCTGAAGGCCTTCCATTTACTTTCGTCCGACAACCTAACCTTTTTTTTTTTTTTTTTTTTAACGTGGTGGAAATGCATTTACGCACGATACCCCCCCCTGGGGAAGGGAGGGCCTGTGTGGGACTCCCGCCCTAAGAAGGGCGTCCTACCCACTAAAACCAACCACGGTGTTCCGCCTCGTCACCGAGTCGCGACGCCACGGGAACGCTGACACGCGTCTTCCGCAACGTCGCATGGTGCACGTCCATAACCGGACTCCTCAATGTGCAGGACCTTGCCCCACTTCCGCCTTGGGAGCGGCACGCCAGAACACGTGACATGCCACTACAACCTGAGGAACCTCTTGATCGAGCAGCAGACAGTCCCCACTGTCCACCGCCCAGAGGTGCATCTTACGGGGGAAGGTAACGGGCGTTATCCCTACGCCTTCGCCCCAGTCTTCTGCGGCGCATAGGTACGGCCTGTGCGTCTTCCTCGCGCGCCCTCTCCGCCGACTCCTTATGCTGCAGCACCGCCTCGCAGAAGGCAGTCATCGCTTTCCACTTAATCTCGGTTCCGAGCATCGCCACCACAACTGCCGGCAACGATAAATCCGCGCCTACTACTGCGGTCAGTTGCGCGCGCTCGTCCGCCCAAGCTGGGCACTCGGCGAGAGTGTGGTCCGCCGTGTCCTCTTGGGCACCGCAATGATGGCATTGCATGGTAGGCTCCCTCCCAGCGACTCGGCGCAGGTATCGACCGAAGCAGCCGTGGCCGCTCAGCACCTGCACAAGCCGGAAAGTGAGCATACCATGCTTGCGGTCTGCCCAGAACTCGAGAACTGGCCGTATGGCACCGATGGTGCGATGGCCCGCACTCGGGTCCGCCAGCTTTTCTGTCCATTTGCGCATAAGGATGTTCTGCGCATCCTTCCTCCATCTGCGGACATCTTCCAACTCCGGGTGTACGTCTGAAGCTCGCGCCTCCGCAAACCTCCGGTACAATGACGCCAGGACTTTGGCCTCCAGATCCCATGGTGGGGTTCCAGCCATGACGCAAGCCGCCTCGTGCGAGATGGTACGATATCCCCTCACCACCCTAACTGCCATGACCCGTTGCGCTTTGCGCAGGAGGGCCTTGTTGTGCGCAGTTAGGGTTTCCGCCCAGATCGGGGCCCCATAGAGGGCCATCGACCGTACCACCCCGGTGAAAAGACGGCGGCAGCTTGCTTTTGGCCCACCCACATTCGGGAGAAGCCAGCTGAGAGCCCCGGCAGTCCGCACCAATTTCGGCGCCAAGCGGCTAAAGTGCGCTTTGAAGCTCCATCGGCCATCTAGGACGATGCCTAGGTACCGCATCGTCGAGTTGATTCCGATGGGGACTCCGCCAACCACAATTTGGTTTCCGGCTGGTGGCGCGTTCCGAGGACCATGAAAGCACAGCGCCTCGGATTTGTTGAGTGCCACGTCCAGCCCCAAACGGCGGATGCGGGCAACAATGTGTGCAACGCCAGCAGTGGCCAGGACTGAAGCCTCCCGATGGGTTTTGCCACGGGACGTGACGAGGGTATCGTCGGCGTAGCAAACTACGCCAACCCCTCTCAAGTTTGCGCCCCGCAGCACCCAATCGTAGCCTATGTTCCACAGGAGCGGCCCAAGTACCGACCCCTGCGGAACGCCACGCGTCACCGGCCTGTCGCTCCAACCATCTTTAGACGGGAACTGCACCGCCCGCTCCGACAGATAGGCGTCGATTATTTGACACAAGTAGTCGGGTACGCCATGGTACTTTAAGGCCTTCTTGATACAATCCCAGGGGAGGGAGTTGAAGGCGTTGGCGATGTCCAAGGACACTGCCAAGACGACCTCACCCTGGGACGTGGCCTCCTCCGAAAGAGCCCTCACTCGCGAGATCGCGTCTATCGTGGATCTACCCCTCCGGAAACCGTACTGACAATCGGCCAGATCAGGCCCTACCGTTTCTAGGTGCTTGACGAGACGAGCTGATATGACACGCTCAAAGAGCTTGCTCACCTCGTCAAGCAAGACTATAGGCCGATACGCAGACGGCGAATCAGCTGGACGCCCTTCCTTTTTCAGCAGGACCAGCTTCCCCACTTTCCAGGAACGGGGGAAAACACCCTGCTCGAGGCAAGCGGTAAAGAGCCGCCTTAATCTGTCGTCCAAGGCCTTGAGGGCTATCACCCAGGCGCGACCAGGGATCCCGTCGAGGCCTGGGGCGGTGTTCTTGGCTTGCATCCTAAGCACCGCAGCCCCTAGCTCTCCCAAGGACACTTCAGGCACCTCTGCCTCCTCCACGGCCTCCTGACGAGCGTACATCTCCGGTGGCTCAAACTCCCCAGCATCCGGGAATAAGGCCGACATCACCCTTTCCAGCAACTCCGGCTGGAGACTTTGCGTGAGCGGGGGAGCCCATGGGCGAAGCTTGCTCCGCACCATTTTGTACGGGCGTCCCCACGGGTCGCTGTTAAGAGTCTCCAGCAGCTGTTCCCAGGCATCAGCCTTTGCCTTGCAAATAGCCACCTGGAGTCTATGTGCACACTCTCTGTATGCGGCGTACAGTTCGGCTTCCCGGGCCTCATCCCGACGCCGTCGCCTTCGACTTCTGGTATACCGGCGCCTCGCACTGACGCACGCACTGCGTAGCTGCGCTATCTCCGGAGACCACCAGTATACCTGCCGTCTGGGCGGGAGAGGCCGAACGCGGGGCATCGCCGCATCGCAGATCTGAGTCATGCTAACCCGGAACCACTCCGCCTCTGCCTCGATTCCCATGCCCTCAGTGTCCGGCGCGGGCATCCATGCCTGCACTATCGACGCCTCCTCCAAGACATCCCTATCCAGGCGTTTCAGCGCCCACCTCGGGCCGTTCTCGCGCGGGGGCCGGCTTGGGCTGCTCGGGATTGCCAGAAAAGTGGAGACGTGGAACCGGATGTACCGGTGGTCCGATAGTGTCTCAACGCCCTCCTGGACTTTCCAGCCCTGAACACGGCGTGCTAAAACAGGAGTTGCGAAGGTCACGTCCACTATGGACCCTCCATTCTGCCGCACACACGTGTCAACCGTCCCACGGTTGAGAAGAACGAGTCCCAGCTCGACCGCCCACTCTTCTACTTCGTCTCCGCGCGCATCCGTGGCCGGGGATCCCCATGCCGTGGATTTGGCATTGAGGTCTCCGGCTATAAGCACAGGATGCGGATGACACTGACGGATAAGAGCCCCCAAGTCCACCAAGAACCGCTCAAAATCAGCAAGGCTCTTGTTCGGCGAGAAATATGCCCCAATCACCACAAATTCCCTAAAGAAGGCCGCCACATACCCATTGCCCCTTACCGTCTTGTCAAAGGGTGGGGAGCCTGCCGCAGTCTGCGTCGTGATCGCCACCGTGCCATCTAAGTCCCCAACCCAATTATCTTTGGGAGGAACCAAATAAGGTTCGGCGATCACAGCCACATGTATCAGCCACTCTGCCATGCTCTGGAGTAGAAGATCCTGAGCTCTGGCAGAGTGGTTGAGATTCGCCTGCAGGAATGATTGGGCCATTTAATCGGCCCCGGACATTTCTGCCTCCTCATGTCCCTTCTGGGACTGTGAGGGTCTCTGCTGGCTTGGCGCTCCAGCGGTGACCTTCTTGCCTTTCTTGGTTGCAAGGGCCTTACAAGCGCTACTGCCCAGTCGGTGCCCCGCTGCCTTACCCGCCACTGAACACAGTGTGCAGTGCGGGTCGTTGGTGCATGTGTTGGATATATGCCCCAACTGACCACATCTGTAGCACTGGCTACTTCTGTCGGCTTCAGACCGACACTGAGCCCGCACGTGGCCAGCCTCTAGACAGCGGAAGCAGCGGACGCTTCTATGGGGCAGTGCCTTCACTTTGGCGACCACCCAGCCGATAAGTAGGCGACCCTCCACGACCTTCTTTGCTGCTGCAACAGGGCAGCGCACCCACACAGCGTAAAGGCCTGTGTGGTCTTGGCGGGGAGAGCCTACTTTTATTTGGTCGGCAGGGCAATCGCCAAGCCGGGACACACTCGACTGTATTTCCGCCGTTGTGACGGAATCGTCCAGACCTGAGATTCTTAGCTCAGCGCATCTCGTGGGTCTGGACACCCGTATGTCGTCTTCATTGTAAATCTCCCTGAGCCTTGCGGCTAGGGAGTCCGCTTTATCACCGCTAGTGGCACCAGGTACCTCTATTATTGTGGCCCCCGTCAGTGCCTTCCTAAAGCGCACGCCATCAATGCCAAGTTCCGCGATGTTTATGCGTTGCTTGGCCTCTGCCACCGCCATGGCATACGTCATCCCGCGATCAGCCGCGCCCTCCTGAACGGTAATGACCACTGCAGAGGATTTCGACGGGCGGGTTTTTATCTTGGCAGCCTGTTTCGGCTGCTGCTTGGCCACTTCGTTGCCTCCTCCGTTGGTCTTCCCCCGTTTTACCACAGTCGTCCAGCCTTCTTCCGTAGAGACTGGTGCCGGGGGTAACGGCCGCGGGGGTTGTGCCACCACAGATGCGGGTGCCCTCTCTGCTTTTGCTTTCTTAGCTCTCTTCTTTTTGGGCCGCTTCGAGGCGCCTGCAGGCTCCACAATAGGCCCTTGAGCTTTAGTGGCCTTTATTACCCGAGGGGCATTATTAACTCCCTGTTTACTTGTGCTTGCCTTTGTGGGTGTAGCCACAGCAGGCACCTGCTCCTCGGTGGGTGTGTTGGCGCTTTTCCGCCTTTCAAAGGCGAGCACCGGACGCAGCCGTGGTTCGGGGTTGAGCCGCGATTCCAGGCCCTCCACCGTGGCATTGATACGAGCGGTTGTCATGCTCAGTATCTTGGCCGCCCACTCCTCCATGTTATCGGAGGGCGGTTTCCCGCCGGTGGAGGCCGGAGTCTCTCCAGAGCGAAGCTTGTCTTTTAGGTCCGCCAGTTCTTTTTTCAACTGCTCCATTTCTGACTGCAGCCGCTGGTTTTGTACCTGCAGGCTGCGTACCTCCTCACTGATGGTCCTGGTGGCCAGAGCACTCGACGCCTCCCGGATCATATCCGTCGCGGTGTTTAGAGCCGCCTGCATAGTGCCCTTCAGCTTCCCAGACTTGGACTTTACGTCCTGAATCATGGTGAGCCCTTGGGCAATTTGTTGTTTCAGGCACTGTGTGGTCACTTCATTGTCCGGAGACCCGCAGCTGGACAGCACACTTCGTGTCCTATCCCTCGACTTACGGGCCTCCACGGTGATGTCCAGCATCTCCCTCTCTGCCTGGAGCTCCAGCTCCTGCTGCTGGAGCTTCAAAAACTCTCTCTTTTTTTCCGCAAGGCCGACGTATTGCCCAGTTGTAGGCGGCCGGCCACGACCTCTTTGTGTTTTAGGCGTTGCCAGAACTTTGGACGTTCTCGAGCGGTCAGAATCGGAATCTGACCCGCTGCCCCGCCGGCTATGTTGCCGCTTACGAGCCGCCCAAAACCGCTCGCCCGCTTCAGCCGACGCCATTGTTGCCGCCGAAGAATCGGACATCTCCTCCATGTCCGCGTCCGCGTTCAGGCGGGTTAAGGATACCCGCAATTCGCGGGATCCAGACCCAATCAGCGCTCTAGCGCTATCCCCAATGTTTTCGCGCGGCGACTCACGTTCATCGCGCTGCGCACTACTCATCACGCCTCTCCTTTCCTCCACCCTCTGCTCGCGCAGAGGTTCACCCCCCATATCCCCAGTTTCATTTTTATTTAAAAGGTAACTCATTATTGTTCCCACGAGTGTGGGGGAAATAAAGGTCCACCCGGGCAGTGCCCCCTGTACCCGGGTAAGCGTACATACTCTAGGGAGTCCGCCGGTTCCCTAGAGGTGTGCCGTTCACGACTGACCACCCGTCAGCCATGCATCCCCTCGCCACGGCACCAAACTTGGGATTGGGGTAACTTTTTATAGAGGTTTCCTCCCTCTCGGCCCGGCCAATCAAGGCAAGACCGGCCCAGCAGCGAGCCGCGAGACGTGATCCACGACACTCGCCGCCAGGTCTTTCCCCCCCGGGCGCCAGTTTCCCGACGCCTTGCGCACACCGAGCCACTCCGTAAGCAGAGCAGGCGGCGCGCAAACCCCTGTTGTGCACTAAATGCGCACTACGACCTGGCCGCCCGATACGGGACAGACGCCAGACTTCCACTGCCGCCCGATGCGGGACAGACGCAGCGGGAACACCTCGGAGACACCTCTTGGCTTCACCTGCCGCTGGATTGCGACAGGCTACTGAGCCCCCCTACCACGACAAGGTAGGTGTCCATCAGGGGGGCCGACAACCTAACCTAACCTAACCTAACCTAACCTAACCTAACCTAACCTAACTGGTCCATTAATGGACCGATCGTATCAACCTAACCTAACCTTTTTTTTTTTTTTTTTTTTGACGCAGGAAAACCCGTTTAAGAGCCATAACCGGAGTCGGGGGACCCCGGCCGTGTGTGGGACTCCCAGCGTCCTGAAAAGGACGCGGCTCCGCCCTAAGAAGGGCGGGGACTACCCACCAAAAACCTGCGGCTTCCCTTCCCTGTCTACAGGGCGACATGGGAGTCTAGCAAAAGCCTTGACATCCATGAACACCCCGGACAGCTGCCCGCCTACACGGCGGGCCCAGCGCGCCCCCCTTGCGGGGGGACAGAGGGAATAGCCAGGGACGCGGCACTATTCCCACTCGACGGTGGTGGCGCGTGCAATGCAGGAGGAGGCACCCCCGTGCCTCCGGCCTGCTGGCCACCTTGGGGGACAAGAGAGCGATCGTACAACCGCCTTCTCCTGCCCACCCTCCGTCTGCGAAGCGGGGGCGCTGAGGGATCATCCTCCCTCTCCCGCTCCGCCGCCTCCTTCTGCGAAATCACAGTCTCGCAGAAGGTGGCTACCGCCTTCCAAGACCTCTCATCGTCTAGCATGGCGTTCACCATACTAGGCAATGACAGGTCCTGGCCGACCGCCGCCACTAGAGCCCGGCGCTGCTCCTCCCAGCCTAGACAGACTGCGAGAGTATGCTGCGCCAAGTCCTCCGTCGCACCACACTCATGGCACGACGGGGATTCCTCTCTCCCGATCCGATGCAGGTAGTCACCGAAGCATCCATGCCCGGTCAGCACCTGCACCAGACGGTAAGTGAGGAACCCGTGGGGCCTCTCCAGCCACCGGTCCAGATTGGGACCGATGGCATCCAACGTGCGACGCCCGAACGGCGCACTCGCCAGGTCCTCCTTCCACAGACGGACCATGGCTTCGTGCGCCTTGCGCCGCACCGCTCCTTGCTCTTCGGGAGCCGGTCGCACTTCGCGGGCCCTCTGTTCCGCCGTCCATTTGTAGACGGTGGCGAGGACCTGAGCTTCCAGCTCCCACGGTGGCGTGCCCGCAAGAGCACAGGCCGCAGCGCCCCCAACCGTGTGGTATGCCCTCCCCACCCGCTGTGCAATGGCCCGTTGGGGCCTGTGGAGGAGGGCGGCGTTCTCCCTCTTATTGAGGGAGTCTACCCACACGGGGGCGCCGTAGAGCGCCATACTCCTTAGGACGCCGGCATACAATCGCCGGCACCTCGTTCTCGGCCCCCCCAGATTAGGGAGGAGCCAGCTAAACGCGTCGGCGGCCCTCAACAGGCGTTCTGATAAGCCTGCGAAATGAGGGCCGAAGTGCCAACGGCCATCTAAGATCAGGCCCAGATATTTCATCTGGGCCTTCACTTTTACCCTCACGCCGCCCACAATGATATGAGCGTCGTGAGGTGCTTGCTGCCGAGGCCCCGGAAAAAAAAGGGCCTCGGTCTTATGCAGCGCCACCTCGACTGGCGAATCCTCTGAGCGACGAGGGTGCCGCCAGCCGAGGCTAAACACGCTGCTGCTCCGTAAGTCCGCCCCCGAGCCGTGACAAGAGTGTCATCCGCGTAGCAGATGACACTCATGCCACTGAGCAGGGCACCTCGGAGCAGCCAATTGTATCCGAGGTTCCACAGTAAGGGGCCGAGCACCGACCCCTGAGGAACCCCGGCTTCAACTTTCCGCCGCTGAAGACGGCCGTCCCTGTTGACGTAAAGCACCTCTCTGTCCAAGAGGTAGTCCGCCAACAGGGCCCGCAAATAAAGAGGCACTCCGTGACAGCGGAGTGCCTCCAGAATTGTACAGTGGGGGATGGTGTTAAACGCGTTGGCTATATCAAATGATATAGCCAGCACGCCCTCCCTCCTCTCTGCAGCCTCACTTGACACCGCCCTGAGCTTAGTCAGGGCGTCGATAGTGGACCGGCCCGCCCGAAACCCATACTGGGCGTCTGATAGATTTGGGCCGGTCCCTGCCAGGTGCTCGTTGAGGCGAGAAGCTATCAATTTCTCGAATAGCTTGCCCGCCTCATCCAGGAGAACTATGGGGCGGTAACCAGAAGGCGAATCCGCCGGCCGCCCCTCCTTCCTAAGGAGGACCAGAAGGCCCTCCTTCCACGCTTTCGGGAACCTCCCCACCTCAAAGCATCGGTTGAAGAGGTCCCGAAAGCGACCAGCCATCTCCGACACGGCGATGGCCACGACTCTGGCTGGGATCCCGTCTGGACCCGGCGCCGTCTTCTTGCTGCGGAGGTACTCTGTCGCTGTGTCAAACTCCTCCGCAGCAATGGGGTCAAAACCCGTGGCTGGAGGGCCGCTTCCAAAGGGAGGATCCATCTTTGGAGGGGTAAACGAAGTATTATCCGGGAACAGAACCCGGACAACCCCCTCCAAAAGATTTGGCTGGAGAGTCTCTGTCAGTGGGGGACCTATGGGGCGCAGTTTGTTGCGCACCGCCTTATACGGTCTCCCCCACGGATCGTCATTGAGACTCTCCAGCATCTCCTCCCGTGCCAAGTCTTTGGCGGCGCCTATGGCCGCCTTGAGAGTGCGCCTCGCCTCTCTGTAGAGAGCGTAAAGGCGGCCCTCCTCTTCTTCATCTCGGTGGCTGCGGCGGCGGCTCCGGGTGTAAGCCCTTCGGGCCGCGACACAAGCAGCCCGCAGGTCTGCGAGTTCCGCCGACCACCAATACACCGCCCGCTTTGGTGGGGGCCGGCAAGACCGAGGCATGCTTGCATTGCATACCTCGGTCAGCGCGCTCCGGAGGCGCCCGGCGGCTACGTCCACGTCCGGATCGGTCGGAGCCCCGAACTAATCCTGGACGAAAGCCGCCTCTTTCGCCATGTCACGTTCCAGTTTGGTGAGTGCCCATCTAGGGAACTTCACCGGACCGTGACTCGGCCCTCCTCGGGAGTTGTGGACTGAGAGCTCTATCCGAATATGGCGATGATCGGATAGAGTCTCCGCCAGATCGACTTCCCACCTTTTCACGCGTGCGGCTAGTGCAGGGGTGGCGAACGATATGTCCACCACCGACCCTCCCTGCTGCCGCACGCATGTATGGGTTGTCCCTCTATTCAAGAGGGACAGGCCGACCGACGTTGCCCACAACTCTACCAGTCTCCCACGCGGATCAGTGGCTGGGTTCCCCCAAGACACCGATTTGGCGTTTAAGTCGCCGAGCACAGCAATCTGCCTCGGCGACATTCGAGCGACCGCTGCCGCCAGGTTGGTGAGCAGCTGGTCCAACTCAGCTAGGGGGCGGTTGGGGGAGAAATAAACACCAATGACGGTGATTTCCCCCCACGCGGCGGCCACGTATCCAGACCCCCTCTCTATGAGAGAGAGGGGAGGGGAATCCGTTGAGGGCCGCGATGCGATCGCCACCAAACCATCCCTATTCGCTACCCAATTGGGAGGCACGGAGTATGGTTCGGCGACCACCGCCAACCCCGCCGTCCAATCGGCCATGGCCTGAGTCATCAGGTCCTGAGCCGCCCGGCAATGATTTAGATTGCCCTGGAGGATGGTGCGATGTCTTGCTTCTTGCATCAGTCGGACATCGCACCATTGCCTTCTGCCGGCTCAGGACTGACCTCAGCCGTCACGGCCGCAGGCGGGATTGACGCCTGCGGCTTGCCCTTCTTTGGTGGGGGGTTGCATTTAGGACCCCCCATCACGTGACCGGCAGACACTTTGCTGGCCGTACAGACCGCGCATTTGGGCTGCGCCTTGCAGGAGCCGATCTTGTGATCGGCTGACCCGCAGCGTAGGCACAGCTGTGTCCGGTCTGCAGACGGACAGCAGGCCCTTGCATGACCCGTCCCATAGCACCTGAAGCAGCGCATTGGCAACTGCTCCAGGGCACGGACCAGGGCTGAGCTAAGGCCCAAGGGGATCCGCTTTCGGGCCAAGAGGATCTTGGCGGCGACCACCGGGACCTGCAGGTAGATGGCCCTGTATCCCCCGCGACCATTACGGATTTCACCGCCTTTGATGGCGGCCTCATCGCAGCCACCGATCTTGGCGGCCATGGCGATCACTTCGGCCCTGGAAACGGAGTCGTCCATTTCCAGGACCATAAGGGGCGCCAACTTCTGCGGGCGCGCCACCTTTGCTGCGTCGGCCACGGCCTCTCGCAGCTTCGCAGCGAACAAGTCTGCGTTTCCTTCACGCCCTACGCCCGGGAACTCAAATATTCGAGCCCCGGTCTGCGTTTTTCGGCATTTCACTGCGTCGGCGAACCCCTGTATAAGCGGGTTCACCGATTCGCGTGCCTTCTCCAATATGGAGCCGTAAGTCTCCCCCCGTTTTTCTGCCTCCGGCGTGATGGTGATCACCACGGCCGCAGTCTTGGGGGGAGTCAATTTTCCCGACCTCTTTTTCTTCCCCCCTTTGCCGGATGACTTCGACGCTTCCGGCTTTGCAGTGGAAGCAGAAGTAGAAGGCGCCGCCTTCTTTGCCTTGGACTTCTTCTTTTTCTTCTTCTCCACCTTTTTCCACTCGTTAGCGGGAGTGGTGGAGGGAAGAAGATATCCGTCCTCAGACATCGATAGTACCGGGGCCGAGGACGGACCGGGTTTCGGGGAGGCGGAGGGTACAGGACGTGGTGCAGCCTCCTTGGCTACTGGGGCAGTTGGAGCTGCCACCTCAGCCACCTGCTTCTCTGGGGGCAACTCAGCAACAGCTGCAGCCGTTCCTGCCTTCTTGCGGTCCGCCGCAAGGGGCGGACGTACTGTCTTGGCTGGCAAGAGACGATCCTCAATGCCAGCGATGCAGGATCTTACGAAGGCCCTCTCCTCCCGCACGACCCTTCGGATGGCATCCTCGAGGTCACTGGAGAGGGAGGGCGGAACGACCTCCATAGCCGAGGGTATGGTCGGGTCCGTGGTAGGCACCGCAGGTACAGGCGTGCCTCACCCGGCCTGTTCCCGGAGACGGGCAACCTCGGCCGACAGGCGGTCAATAGTGGCCTGCATGCGCTGCAGCTCCTCGGAGGCAGTCCTCTTCAGGACTTCTTCCATTATGCCGCGCACGCTGGCCGCACGACTTTTCAGGGCCTTCTGTAAAGTGCCCTTCAGGTTGGAGGACTTTGCAGCGATTTCAGTTATCTCCGCGACGTCCTCCAACATCAGCTTTTCTAGCTCGGGTAACGTTTTGCCCTCATAGTCAAAGAGGGCAGAGCCGTACCCGAACTTCGCCCGGGCGGTGCGGGTTTGCCGCTCCTTGGCGGCCACCTTTTCTTCGAGCTCCGACTGGAGCTCTTCCCTTCTAAGAGCGTGGAGCTGACGCTGAGCCTCTGCCAGACCGGCATAGTGGCAAGTTGATGTATTGCGTCCGCCCTTACCTGACGTCCCCTTCTTTACTTGCTTAACAGACGGGGTGTCAGAGCTCGACCCCCCGTCTGCTTTGTTGGCCGACTTACGCAGCCGTTTGCGATCCCGCGTGATTTGTACGGGACGGTCCACCGACATGACAGAAGCGTCTGTCAAGGTAGACTCGTCCTCAGACCCGGACAAGTCGCCGGGCCTAAAGAAAAGGCTCCCTGACCGAGCGGACGCTGGCGTGTCACACCGTTCCAAAATTATAACGGGCGTCTTAAAAGCCTCGCAGCTCTGTGAGGAGCACTGCAAGCCACTCGCCTCTTTCACTTCGCCCTTTTCGGGCTCTAACAGATCTCTCGAGGTCTCCAGACCAGTCCGGACCCTCTCAGATCCAGACCCGATCAGCGCTCCAGCGCCATCCAAAATCTCCTCGCGCGACGGCTCTCGTTCGTCGCGGCGCACACCACTCTTCACGTCTTCCCCATCTTCGACAGATTTGTTTTTTATATTAATGCAACTCATAATAGTTCCCACGAGTATGGGGGAAATAAAGGTCCACCCGGGCAGTGCCCCCTGTACCCGGGTAAGCGTACATACTCTAGGGAGTCCGCTGGTTCCCTAGAGGTGTGCCGTTCGCGACTGACCACCCGTCAGCCACGCATCCCCTCGCCACGGCACCAAGCTTGGGATTGGGGTAACTTTTTATAGAGGTTTCCTCCCTCTCGGCCCGGCCAATTAAGGCAGGACCGGCCTAGCAGCGAGCCGCGAGACGTGATCCACGACACTCACCGCCAGGTCTTTTCACCCCGGGCGCCAGTTTCCCGGCGCCACTCGCTCCTTGCGGAGCACCAACGCCGCCCAAACCCGGGCAATATGCCCCGACGGTCCAGGTTTGGTGTTATAGACTTTTCCTTGTCTTGGCCCCGACTTCAGTAGCCAGGACCCCCGGCCCCCCTCCGTCGGGGGGTTACGGGTTGCCCGACAGGCTTGCCGAGTTGACAAAACCTGCCGCGCTCTGGTTTGGCTCGCGCCGGCCGCAGCCGGTACCCCCCATGACTGGGGGGCATTCCCCTATCCACCACCCGGGGGACGCGCCCGATATGGGTCCAGAACCCCACACGGGAACCTAACCTAACCTTTTTTTTTTTTTTGTCGCAGGAAAACCCGTTTAAGAGCCATAACCGGAGTCGGGGGACCCCGGCCGTGTGTGGGACTCCCAGCGTCCTGAAAAGGACGCGGCTCCGCCCTCAGAAGGGCGGGGACTACCCACCAAAAACCTGCGGCTTCCCTTCCCTGCCTTAGGGATGACATGGGGGTCCAGCAGTAGCCTTAACATCCATGACCACCCCCGGCAGCATGCCCTTAAATGGTGGGCCCAATTCTCCCCCCTTGCGGGGGGACGGAGGAAATAGCCGAGGAAGCGGCACTATTCTCTCCCGACGGCGGTGGCCTGTGCAATGCAGGCAGGAGCACCCCCGTGCCTCCAGCCTGCGGGCCACCTTAAGGAGCGTGAGAACGATGTCTCCTGCCCCTCATCCTCCGTCGTCGGAGCGGGTCCTCAGCAGCCTCTCTATCCCGCTCCGCAGCCTCCTTCTGCGACATTACATCTTCGCAAAAGGAGGCCGCCGCCTTCCAGGCCCTTTCACTATCTAGCATGGCGTTCACCAAACTAGACAGTGAAAGATCCTGGCCGACCACCCCAACCAGGACACGGCGCTGCCCCCCCCAGCCTGGACACACCGCCAGGGTATGCTGCGCCGTGTCCTCCGCCGCACCGCAATGGTGGCACAGGGGAAGTTCCTCTCTTCCGATCTTATGCAGGTACTTACCAAAGCATCCATGCCCAGTAAGCACCTGCGTAAGACGGTAAGTGAGAAACCCGTGGGGCCTCTGCATCCACCGGTCCATTAATGGACCGATCGCATCCAGGGTACGGCGTCCAAAGCACGCACGAGACAAGTCCTCTTGCCATCGGCAGACCATGGCCTCGTGCGCCTCCCGCCGCACCGCGCCGCCCTCCGCTGTGCAATGGCCCTTTGGGGCCTGCGGAGGAGAGCCACGTTTTGCCCCTTGTTGAGGGAGTCCACCCAGATGGGGGAGCCATAGAGGGCCATGCTGCGCAATACACCGGCGTAAAGTCGCCGGCATGACGCTCTTGGCCCACCCAAATTCGGGAGGAGCCTACTGAAGGCATTGGCGGCCTTTAAGAGGCGCGCCGAAAGAATTTCGAAATGCGGGCCAAAATACCATCTAGAGTCGAGAATAAGACCCAAATATTTCATTTGGGTCTTAACCTCGACTCTAACACCACCCACAACGATGTGGGCGTTAGGAGGAGGGCGCTGGCGAGGACTCGGAAAGAAGAGAGCCTCAGTCTTCTCCAGCGCCACCCTGAGCCCCAGCCGCCGGATCCTCTCCGCGACGAGGGATCCGCCGACCGAGGCCAAACGCGCGGCTGCCCCGTAGGTGCGCCCCCGAGTAATGACAAGAGTGTCATCCGCGTAACAGATGACACTCATGCCATGCAGGAGCACACCCCGGAGCAGCCAATTATAACCGAGGTTCCACAGCAAGGGTCCGAGAACCGACCCCTGTGGAACCCCAGTTTCCACCCCCCGCCGCTGAAGGCGGCCGTCCCTGTTGACGAAAAGTACCTCTCTGTTAGAGAGGTAGTCTGTCAACAGGGCTTGCAGATATGTCGGCACCCCGTGGTAGCGGAGTGCCTCTAGAATCGTGGAGTGAGGGATGGAGTTGAAGGCATTGGCTATATCAAATGATATAGCCAAAACCCCCTCCCCCTTCTCCGAAGCTTCCACCGTCAGAGCTTTTAGCCTCTGTAGGGCATCAATCGTTGACCGGCCCGTCCTAAACCCAAACTGGGCGTCCGATAGATTTGGGCCGGTCTCTGCCAAGTGCACGTTGAGGCGGGCAGCTATCAGTTTCTCAAATAACTTGCCCACCTCATCCAAAAGGACTATGGGGCGGTAACCAGACGGGGAATCCACCGGCCGCCCCTCCTTCCTAAGGAGAACCAGAAGGCCCTCCTTCCACGCTTTCGGGAACCTCCCCACCTCAAAGCATCGGTTGAAGAGGTCCCGAAAGCGACCAGCCATCTCGGTCACGGCAATGGCCACGACCCTGGCCGGGACCCCGTCCGGGCCCGGCGCCGTCTTCATGCTGCGGAGGTATTCTGACGCTGTGTCGAACTCCTCCGCAGTGATGCGGTCAAAACCCACGGCCGGGGGGCCGCTTCCAAAGGGAGGATCCATCCGTGGAGGGGTGAACGAAGTATTGTCCGGAAACAGAACCCGGACGACCTCCTCCAAAAGATCCGGCTGGAGAGACTCAGTCAGTGGAGGACCTATGGGGCGCAACTTATTGCGCACCATCTTGTACGGTCTCCCCCTCGGGTCGTTGTTGAGACCCTCCAACATTTCCTCCCTGGCCAGATCTTTTGCAGCCGCGATTGCCGCCTTGAGGACACGCTTCGCCTCTCGATAAGTGGCGTATAAGCGGCCCTCGTTTGCCTAGTCTCGGTTGCGACGGCGACGGCTTCTCGTATATGCCCTTCGGGCTGTGACGCAAGCAGCTCGAAGGTCAGCAATTTCCACCGACCACCAATAGACCGCGCGTCTGGGTGGAGATCGGCGAGACCGAGGCATGCAAGTGTTGCACACCTCGGTCAAAGTGATTCGTAGACGCTCGGCGGCTACATCCACGTCAGGACTGGGTGGTGGCCCAAACCAGTCCTGGACGAAAGCCGCTTCTTTCGCCATCTCCCGGTCGAAGCGAGTGAGAGCCCACCGGGGAAATGGCGATTGTCCACGACTGGGTCCATCTTGGGGGCGTTGGGTTGAAAACTCTATCCGTATGTGACGATGATCGGACAGAGTCTCTCCCAAGCCAACCTCCCATTTCTGGACCCGTGTAGCCAAAGCAGGCGTGGCGAACGACAGGTCAACCACAGACCCACCCTGTTGTCGCACACAAGTGTGAGTTGTCCCTCTATTTAAGAGGGACAGACCAACCGTTGCCGCCCACAGCTCCAGGGTTTGTCCCCGCGCATCGCTCGCTGGGTTGCCCCAAGTCACCGATTTGGCATTCAGATCACCCAAAAGGGCGACCTGTCGCGGCGCCATTCGGGCCACCGTCGCTGCCAGGGCATCAAGGTATGCCTCGAATTCTGACATTGGGCGGTTGGGGGAGAAATATACCCCAATAATGGCAATTTCCCCCCATGCGGCGGCCACATACCCAGCTCCCCTTTCGATAAGCGAGAGGGGAGGGGAATCTGTGGAGGGGCGAGAGACAATCGTCACTAGGCCATCCTGGTCGGCCAGCCAATTTGGTGGCACCGAATATGGCTCGGCGACAACGGCCACGCCTGCCGTCCATTCGGCCATGACCTGAGCCATGAGGTCTTGAGCCGCCCTACAGTGGTTCAGGTTTCCCTGAAAAATGGTACGATATCCTACTGCTGGCATTATTCGGACATCGCACCATTTTCCTCACCCGGCTCAGGACGGACGTCAGCCGTAGCCGCAACAGACCGTGTCGGGGCCTGTGTTTTACCCTTCTTTGCGGGAGGGTTGCATTTTAACCCCCCCATCACATGGCCGGCCGACAGCCCACTGGCCGTGCATACTGCACACTTTACCTGGCCCTTGCAGTCAGCGACTTTGTGGTCAGCCTGGCCGCAGCGCGGGCAAAGTTGCGATCTGTCTATCGAAGGACAGAGTGCCCGGGTGTGTCCGATACCAAAGCATCTGAAGCAGCGCATCGGCAACTGCTCCAGAGCCCGAACCACTCCCGAGCTAAGCCCTAAGGGGATCCGCCCCTTGCTCAGAAGAGCATTCGCTGCCGCGACGGGGACCTGTACATATATTGCACTCAGGCCCCCACGACCACGCCGAATTTCACCACCTTTGATGGCTTCTGCCGCACAGCCACCAATCTTAGCCGCAGCTGAGATCACGTCGCCCCTGGTGACGGAGTCATCCATCTCCGAGATCATCAGGGGCGAAAGCTTCTGCGGACGTGTAACTTTGGCCGCATCTGCAACGGCCTCCCGCAGCTTGGCGGCGAAAAGCTCCGCATGGCCGTCTCGTTCGGCTCCCGGGAACTCGAACAGCCGAGCCCCAGTCTGAGTCCGGCGACACTTGACATCAGTGATACCCAGCTCTGCTGGGTTTACTGACTGGCGCGCCTTTTCTAGAATAGACCCGTAGGTCTCTCCCCGTTTTTCGGCCTCTGGTGAGAGTGTTATCACCACCGCCGCGGTTTTCGGGGGAGTCAACTTTTTGGCTTTTTTGGCCAAAGCGGGCGCCGTCATCTTAACCGACTGTCCCCCACCGGCGGACTTTGAAGTCGTTGGTTTGGGATTAGTCGAGTAGGATGAAGGGGCTGCTCCTGTCTTCTTCTTTTTCTTCTTCCTCTTCTTTTCCACTGTCTTCCACTCGTTCGCGGGAGTGGTAGACGGGAGAAGAAGATCCTCCTGGTGAGTTTCCGCCACTCTGGATGGACCAGGGTTTGTGGGGCCAGGGGCTTTAGTGAAAGCCGGACCAGCCGCTGTAGTGTCCTTACTTTTTTTCCCCTTGCCCTTTCCTTTGTCGGGCTTGGGGGCCTTGGTCTGAGCCGCAACTCTGGCTGCAGCCTCCACCGCCTTCTTGGTGTCCGCCGCAAGAGGCGGGCGCACTGTCTTTGCCGGTAAGAGCCGATTCTCGATTCCGGCGAAGCAAGCCCTTGTGAAGGCCCTCTCTTCCATCACAACCTTTCGGATGACATCCTCAAGGTTGTTTGAGAGGGAAGGCTGAGGCGGAACCACCTCCATAGCAACCGGAGTCGCACAAGAGACGGTCTCCGTGGCAGTCACCGTCGGCCTGACTCGCCCAGCCTGTTCCCTAAGCTGGGCAACCTCAGCCGAGAGGCGGTCAATTGTGGCCTGCATGCACTGCATCTCTTCAGAGGCTGTCCTTTTCAGGACTTCCTCCATAACGCTGCGCACGCTGGCCGCCCGACACTTCAGGGCCTTTTGAAAGGTCCCTTTCAAGTTGGAAGACTTCGCGGCAATCTCCGTTATTTCGGCGACGTCCTCCATTACAATGCTTTGTAGTTCGGGTATGGTTTTATCTTCCAGTTCAACTAGAGCAGAGCCATACCCGACCTTCGCGCGAGCTGCGCGCGTTTGCCGCTCCTTGGCAGCAACTCTTTCTTCCAGCTCCAGTTGCAGCTCTTCTTTTTGCAGGACATGCAGCTGGCGCTGCGCTTCCGACAATCCGACGTAGTGGCCGGTTGTCAGTTTTCGCCCACTCTTACCCTGCGAACCTTTTGGGGTTTTCTTGAATTTAGCGGATGGGGTGTCGGAGCTCGACCCCCCGTCCGCCTTTCCAATCGATTTACGGTGGCGCTTGCGCTCCCGCTGTGTCCGCGACGACCCGTCTGCTGATACGGCCGAAGTGTCCGTTAGGGTAGCCTCGTCGTCTGACCCAGAGAAGTCCCCGGGACGGAAGAAAAGGCTCCCACTAGACGTTGGCTGCGACAGCATAGCACACCTCTCCAACCGAATGACAGGCGTCTTGAAAAAGACGTTGCCATCGTCCGTTTTTCCTGCGACATCACCTGCCGCGGCCTGAAGCTCAGAAAAGAGCCTGACATGCTCCCCTCACGACTACGCAGAACGCGCTGCGACTCGCCTGTCTCCAAAACTTCGGCCTTCTCGGGCTCAACCATCACGTCTTCACCCCCCATATCCCCAGATTTTTTAGTAATTGAACACATAATAGTTCCCACGAGTATGGGGGAAATAAAGGTCCACCCGGGCAGTGCCCCCTGTACCCGGGTAAGCGTACATACTCTAGGGAGTCCGCTGGTTCCCTAGAGGTGTGCCGTTCGCGACTGACCACCCGTCAGCCACGCATCCCCTCGCCACGGCACCAAGCTTGGGATTGGGGTAACTTTTTATAGAGGTTTCCTCCCTCTCGGCCCGGCCAATTAAGGCAGGACCGGCCTAGCAGCGAGCCGCGAGACGTGATCCACGACACTCACCGCCAGGTCTTTTCACCCCGGGCGCCAGTTTCCCGGCGCCACTCGCTCCTTGCGGAGCACCAACGCCGCCCAAACCCGGGCAATATGCCCCGACGGTCCAGGTTTGGTGTTATAGACTTTTCCTTGTCTTGGCCCCGACTTCAGTAGCCAGGACCCCCGGCCCCCCTCCGTTGGGGGGTTACGGGTTGCCCGACAGGCCTGCCGAGTTGACAAAACCTGCCGCGCTCTGATTTGGCTCGCGCCGGCCGCAGCCGGTACCCCCCATGACTGGGGGGCATTCCCCTATCCACCACCCGGGGGACGCGCCCGATATGGGTCCAGAACCCCACACGGGAACCTAACCTAACCTTTTTTTTTTTTTTGTTTAGCGTCAGGAAAATGCGGTGCATACCCCCCCCGCCAGCGGGGATGGTAGAGGGGGTTATGTAGGGCTCCAACCCACTAAAAACCTGACGGTGTCCTCCGGTGCTGTTGTCGGTGCGAGTGCATGGGTTTCAGCCGACGCTATGCCACCACGCACTCGCTCCCAGCTGCAGCCCACGAATATGACAGGGCCCCGCCCGGCTTCGAGGAGGGGAGAGCAGCCCTCTCCTCGGTACAAGCAACGACGCGCGGGAACACGCGCCGCTGCGACCCCATGTGGGCGTATCGGTACCCCCGCACCGAGTACACCCGGGGTCCTTCAGGGAGGCGGCAGGAGGAGAGCAAAGCGTTTTTAAACCTAAACATTTCACATTATCAAATACATGCCTTCTTAACTAAGTTAACAAAATCATAATTTTTCTTTTTAGAAAGCTACTTAAAACTAACTTTTCTCGTCGCTAACCCACCCTACAAAGAACCCAGGACGAACGTGCATTTCATCATAAGTACAATGAGGCCCCACAATTCTGACTAGATAGCCCCCCTTCTATACCCGCCTTTACATCTTTACCTCGCAATTCTCTCGTTCTTTTACCTACGGCCTTGATTCATGTTAAAACCTCGTCTGGATATTATGTGGAAGCGCGTGCCTTATGTGACACTGGTGCTCAGGGCTGCCTTCTTACTACTGAGCTTGTTGTTGACCACATGAACTTACCTATCATTCCTTCTCCAGTTCCTGTTCGTGGAATAGGTAATGTTCAAGCAATTAATTCCCCGGGCATTGTATCCTTTTCATTTAAGCCAGTTAATTCTGCCTTTCCAGAAATCTCCACCAGTGCAATAGTTGTTGATGTGATTGCTGGTACCCTCCCAGAGGTAGACTTACCTAAAAGTGTAATTACCTGTACTAAGCACCTCCCTCTTGCTGACCCTTTATTTTACAAACCTGGTACTATAAGTGTACTTCTTGGAGCTGACGTCATTGGTCGCCTTTTAAGGTCCAAGTTGTTTGTGTCCCCTGATGGCCTTACTGCTATCTCGACGATATTCTTCAGGCCATGTTAAATAGAGAGTTTTGGATCTTGTCGGCACGCAGAGCTATTCAGCATGTGATTTTTAAATGCCTTCCCTGTTATCGTCTTAAGGCGGCTGTATCTCAACCCTTCATTGGTGACCTACCTAAAGACCGCGTCACGGCTGCTAGACCGTTTGACGGTGTAGGTACCGATTTTGCAAGACCCTTTTTTACCAAAGTCTAGGCCTATAGGAACAAAAGGTTAGTGAAAAGTTACCTGTGTGTATTTGTCTGCCTTTCGACTAAAGCCGTTCACCTTGAGCTTGTGTCAGACCTAACTACTGAAGCCTTCATTGCGGCCTTTTCCCGATTCGTGTCGCGTCGTGGTGTACCTCGCCTAATCCGATCCGATTGCGGTCGAAATTACATCGGTGCCAACAATTACCTGAAAGAGTTAGAGTGTTTCATGTCTCAAAACTAGGCGGCTATTGGTTCTGAGCTTTCAAAGCGGAACATATCCTGGGTTTTCGATCCTCCTGTTTGCCCTCATTGGGGAGGTCTTTTTGAAGCTGCGATTAAATCGGCGAAATCGCACCTAAAACGAGTAATAGGCGGTACCCCCCTTACGTTTGAAGAGCTGACCACTGTTTTTGCTAAAACTGAAGCAGTTTTAAATTCACGCCCATTGTGCCCACTTTCTCCGGACCCTAATGATGTCGAAGTGTTAACTCCTGGCCATTTCTTAATTGGACAACCCTTAACTGCACTTCCGGAGTACCCTTATAAAGACGTAAAATTGCATCGCCTTACACGGTTTCAGCTAATCCAACAAATTACCCAGCACTTTTGGTCTCGCTGGCATTTAGAATACTTAAATACATTACAAATTAGAAATAAATGGACCTCTCCTTGTGATCCTCCTAAAGTGGGTGAGCTAGTACTCATAAAAGATGACAACCTTACCCCTTTGCAGTGGCGTCGTGGAGGCCAAGACCAAGTTGTTCGTGTGGTAGATGTTAAAACTCCTACCGGTAGCCTAAAGAGATCTTTGACGAAATTAGTTCGTCTTCCTGTCTAGTGAACTTCCTTTCCTTAGCTTCCTAACCTTCTCGTAAACACTTGACGTGTTTAGGGCGGGCGATATGTTTACTACAATATTTTGATTTGTTTGCGTACCCTATTGATACTACGCCGCGCACACTCACACGCATACCTGCCTTATTTTTATTTGTTTAAAACGTACCGTGAGAACCCCGAAGATGGAGTCGACATCGAGACGTTCCCTATGACACATGTACTAGACTGACCAGAGCGCTTTCGCCGCGTGTGTGTCCTGTGAAACTCCTTACAGAAATTTCGAGTGATTGTGGCCTGTGAAGTGATACCTAAACCCTGAAAGCGAGATGTGGCAAGTACCTAGCTATAAGGGCTCAGACCTGACTAATTTTCCACCTATCATTGTCGCTCTCCACGTGTAATCCACTGCCTAAACTCTCAAACATTACATTAATAAATGTTTAAAGAAGAGAATTATCATACTAAGCACTTAAAATTCGAAACGCATTGGCAAAAATAAACCTAAAATAGGTGGTGTCCATTTGGAACAATTTACCTGTGAAATGAACATTTCTCGGGGTTATTTCGCTGTGTTTACATAACAAGTCACCATGTTTCACCAAGAAATAAATATTTCAAAAAAATATCCACGATTTCATGTAATATTTGAAAAATTAAAATAGCTGAAATTCTCAGCGTGCCGATAAGTGCCGACAAACTGTTTGACAGTTTCAAAAACGGTTCTGTTACATCGCATCACACATCTCTTTTTATCATACAGTTTTGCTGATAGAGACATCTCGCTCGCTCAGCCCTTTGTTCCTCTATTCCGCTAGGTATATTAACTTTATGGGACGGACGGACTGAACGATCTTATAAGGGTTCCTTGTCGGACTACGGAACCCTAAAAAACAAAGGTTTAATTAATTTTAAAATTAAATTAACTAAAAGTACAATTTAGGCGGTCTTCAAATCAAATATTCTCTCTCTAAATGTAGTTAAATACCATACATTTAAATGGTTCTTCTTTCAGATCGTTAAAGAACCATCTGTTCTTGACTCAATTAAAAACCAGTAGACCAACGGCAGTGGGTCAGACCGACTCGTTGCAGCAGTACCAGCGGTGGATCAACCGCTAAATGAAGTTACCATAAAACTTTTTTCTAACCCATAGTGTACCTACATATTGTAAGGCGATTAATACACTGCCACACACCACGCAGCGTAGCGCTCGAATTCCTTTATTTGCTCGCGCAACGCGTAGGAGAATGTAAAGAAATCAAGTGGTGTGTGGTAGTGTAAAGACCGCCTAAATAATTTAATTCTAATGAAACCTCAAATGATTCTTTTTGCAATCAAAGATTTTTTACGACTCTTCTGTCTCGCTGACAGACGACAAATTCGTCAAAATATAGCAATGACATAAATAAATGTTGGCGGTACTCGTGTTTTTTAGCAGTATTTTGTGTATTCGTTTGCCGAAGGTTGCCGTGCAGAGGCTTGAGTTCATCAAGACGCTACTGAGGATGCGATGACGAGCGCGCTGCTCGCAGCAGTTCTGCTCTTGTGCGCTGCAGCCGCCACACACGGTACCCTGAGCTAGCCCCTACATACGTGCATGAGTCAACTGCTAGTCTAGATTTCCTAATTAAACTTGTCAGTTCTACACTACACTATTAAGCAGACAGTGTAGATGCCCGAAACTGCGCTTCGTTGATGTACACTGGCTTTTATCTACGAGGTCCCCGATTCGAATCACGGGTCAGGCGGAAATTGGTTTTTGCGTTTTTCTGTCTTAAAATAGCTCAGAAACAGCTGGAAGCCAGAAAGTTGGTGGTGTTAACACTCGTGCCTCGGAAAGCACGTTAAGCTGTTTTTTTTTTTTATTATTGGTAACAAAAACAGACACTAATCGTATTATAAAAGTACAAAAAATATTAAACACTAAGAAAAACTGGACTAATGCCCTTAAATGTTACACCTTTGCGCTAAACACAAGTTGCGTAGGTAAACAAGGCTAAAATTAAAATACAAAATAAAATCAAAAATACGGATGAACAAAGTGAGAAAGAATTTTTTTTTGAGTGCGCCTTAGCTGAGGTCATCTGTGACAACTTTCACTGCAGCCTTACACCGAGAAGAGCTTGCGTCGTATATATCAAGCCTGTCCTGCAATCGATTATATAGGCGACACATTCTTGCGACAGGGTTGTGTCGTGAGACATTGTTCCTGTATCCAGGCAAGACAAAAGTAGGCAATGGACGCCTCATGTTAACCCTAGTGTTGAAGGCTAATGAGGAGGTAAGATTAGGGGATTCAAGTGTGTGATGCACTATTTTGTGTAGAACCATTAAATCGAGTTGCTGCCTTCGAATACTCAAGCTACTCATATTAAGTTTCTTTAGCCTTTCCGTGTATGAACCCGAGGAGCGCCCCAGGTTACAACGGAAGCAAACAATTTTCGTGAACTTTTTCTGCACTTTCTCTATATGTTTTGAGTGGACTTCGTAATGAGGTGACCAAACGACTGACCCATACTCCAGTTTACTCCGAACTAGGGAATAGAACAAGGTGATCAGACTAGCCGGTTTTTTAGTCTTTGGTAACCCTAGTGAGGAACCCTAAAGTTTGTAATGAACTGTTGAACGTTTGTTGGTAATGTGATCGGAAGGAGAGATCGTCATCAAAGTATACGCCAAGATCTTTGACTGTTGGTCCTTCACCTAGTCTTTCTCCGGATAAGTCGGATTGCCGTCTCACGAGAGTGAAGGAACAGAGAGTGTACCTGTGTGCCGACCCACTTGTGCACTAAAATATCTCCTGCGCAGTTGGCTAATCTCTGTCGAGCTTTGCCGCCGTAGTCGAAATTCGACAAGGAGGACATTATTTATAATACCCTAAAACCCGGTTTACGATTGTACTTATTAAAAAAATTTAATCGGGGCAAACCCCATAATGTGTTAGTAAAAAGGCCTTAGGTTCTTATTACAATTTCAATTAAATTTTAAAGCGACTTCATGATAAGCCGTTGCCGCCGATACCGTCTGATACAGACAGAAGTGAACTCTTAAGACAAGACCCTATACCAGAGTTCTTCACGCAGATCCAGGCGTAGCAGCAGCAGAAGCTCCACCTCCAGACTCGACCAGCGACGATACGGAGGTCGACGATGACGGCGAAGGAGACTTCGCACCTTTCATGGTGAGAAAATACCCACGATCTTGATTTTGATCTGTGGTTGAACGCCAACTGCATTTACAACCACACACTCAAGATAGGGCTCGCAACGAAATAGTAGGAGGATTAGGTAGACTTACGATAAAAAGAGTAGATCCGCGTATGTGATCATCGATATGTGATACTCTTCGGCACACTTGCGCACGTCAGGATTAAGCTAATCTGGATTTATTCAAGGCTAATTTTTTATCTAAGTTGAAAGCGGAGTTTTGCGACCTTCTGGATCAGTTAATCCAGACGTTTGCAAGTGGGCTTTTAACTTAGATAACTAGGCCTTGAAAAGTCCGGAATAGCTAATCCGAACTTGTGCATGTGGACCTTAGTATTATTGTAGGGTTGCCTTGCGTAGCAAATATTTCTCTGCAAAGCAACCACAGACACACCGCCTGAGCGGAAGAACATCGTGGATGAAGTAGCTTGCTTTCACCGATTATCTTTTTTATGAGTAAGTATATTTTTTTAAACTTTGTGGTGTGCATTGCGCAATAAACAGTTAAGTCCCTATTTACCCAATAACTCGAGTCATCGATGGAGTCAATAAACTATACACACCGGTACGGGGCGCGGGGGTAAGACGAGAACGAGGACCATGAGAAACGACTAGGAGAGGTGCAAGCGGCGGTAAGTAAGTAAGTAATATTTATTTGCAAGAATTATAGTACAGGGTTTCTCAATTTATAATAGTCCAGTGCATTGCATTCGGTAACTTGAAGCGTGCAGAAGCCCGGAGCCTTTCGGAGCCCTTTTATACTATTTTTGTTACGAAATCTATGGGAATACATTTTTTTATTAAGGAATTTTTATTAAAAACATTTTTGTGAGAAATTTGCTTAGCAACGACGTAATGGGACAATGGGACTTTAAATCATTTATTACGCCATCCTAACTAGAAACCTATATTAGGGAGGTAGGAACCTAAGTAGTATAAATAGGATCCTAACTTCGATACATCTTCCTATTTCGTAAAGCAGTTATTAGACTACGCGGTATTCAGACAGGCTTACTGAGACTCAGCGTAGTGTATTAAGAGTTTTAGCCAGTAGGTAAGTCTGTCCGCCCTATCTCGCTCCTTCACAGATTGAAAAAGCGAGATGGGGCATAGACTGACTTAGTAAGTCTGTCTGTATACCGCGTAGTCTAATAAATAACTGCTTAAGAAGGATTCTAGTGCCCGTACCGCGCACTATCCCAGTGCGCGGTTCACCAGAACAAGTGTTGTCGCGCAGATAGTGCTGGAGCACGCAGACGGGTGGCGGTGCGCGGGCTCGCTGGTCTCGCTGCGCACGGCGCTGACGTCGGCGTGGTGCGCGCGCGGGCGCGGGGCGGGGCCGGCGCGCGAGCTGTGGGCGCTGGCCGCCGGCGCCGCCGCGCTGCCGCCGTACTCCGACGCGGCCATAGCGGCGCGGACGCACGGCGCCAGGCGCGTCGCGCGTGTTGCTGTTGCTATTGTTGCTGATGCGGTTAGTGACATAAAGCAGGTTGATTTAAGCCTTCACGTATCATTGATTGTTATCGGCCCGCCTGCGGGTCCTATGAAGTTTGTCAGGTTTAAGTACGACAGCCTTACTCGAGTTCTCGCTTGTAGGGGTAGACGAGAATGGGGACCTTGAGCGGTGCGGGCGGCAGGCCCATTCTTGTTGAAATTCAATCCCGCACGCGAGGCCTGAATTGTGTCTGTGGTCGGACTATAACTTACACATAATAAACACTAAGTACTTACTATAGTCGTCCGATTATCAGATACTTCGCGTGCCGGTACAAGGGTGCGGGGTAGACGAGAACGGGGGTCTTGAGCGGTGCAGGCGGCGGACGCTTGTGATTTGATTGAGTGATTTTTTTTAAATCAAAACACCCAATCAAATTCCTGTTCTCGTCTACGCGTCGGCGAGGACTCAGATCAGCGGTCGGACGATAATAAAGAGTTTTCCAGTAGGTAGGTTCTAATTAATTTGTTATATGGCGCTAGAAGTTTTCGAGAACATGAACACTTATTATATAGGTATAATATGTGATTGGAATAGTTGATTGACGCTCCCTCGCCCCCCGCATGCCTTGAGGGGCGGAAGGAGGGTGGCGCACGAACTCATCAGTCAGACTAATCTTGTACCTTAATGCGATTAGGAAATGATCGACGGCTTGGACGCTCTAACTGAGTCGTCGTGGCGCGGGGGCGCGATGGACCTTGCGCTGGTCGAGCTGGAAGAGCCGTTCGGAAGCGGTGCGCACACGCAGCCCATCCTGATGGCGACGTCGGCAGGAGAGTGTAGCGGCAGGTAGATTTGATCAATGTTTTGCAATTAATAACCCTGGGATCCTATCATAAAAGAACGAACCGTTCTGCATTTCAATTGTCGATTTTTAGCTATTCCGAAAATCAATTCTAAGCCTTGTCGGTAAGAATAGGTTCAAAATTCCCACCAGTGCGTTGTTCTAGTCTAGAGAATGGAAAAAGTATGTAATCACCTCCGCGAGTCAAGTTTAGAAGTTGTTTGCGAATGTAAACATTGTCAAAAATAAGGACTACATTTTTCAATTCTCTAGGGGAGCAGCACCCCCCCCCCCCCCCCCCCCCCTCCTACCTATAAGTGGTTAAATTGTTTTTTACACTGTATTATTATTACCCATAAGTGAACCCTGGCTTTTCGAAAATAAATAAGTAGTCGAAATAAAAATAACTTTTTTTTCCTATTTGGGAAGATTAAACAATCACTTACACTATATAGTAATATGTAGATATACACGTCCGAACGTCAGATCAGATACCCTACTTTGACCCTGACACCGCCTCTATTCCGTACGTAATAAAAGCTGTTTTTGTAGTTCAAACGGGGAACCTGGGCCCGTAGCCAAATGGCAATCTTTCTGGAGCGAACTTCGCTATCGCCAACGAAATATCAGAAAGAAAGAAAGATAGAAAATACATTGATTAATGAATGGACATCACATAACACACAAAAACAGAAAACGTAAAGGGCACGGGTATAAAACAAAAAACTCAGTAAAATTACAAATTATAGTGGTAAACCAGTCGGACTGTGCAGTTGTGCGTCTGCGATGCCCATATTAAAAGGGCCCCACTCAGCTTAAGTCGTGATCCGCTAGGGGCCGTGACGCTGGTTTTCAGTAGACCCTAGCCGAGTGAGGTCACGGACATATACGCCAAACATTATAAGTAACAAAATATGTAACATTATCACAAAATATGTATGCAAAATTGTAAGAGGTTTCAATGGCTTACTTTCATAAATTTTGTTAGCGATAACGAATTTCGCTTGAGAATAAATTGCCACTTGGCTACGGGCCCTGACGTTCTGCCGACTATACCTACTAATATAACGTACACTTCTTTATGACAAAGCACGGGTGGCAGTGGCAGCCCCGGCGGCACCCAGTGCCACGTGTCGCGCGCGCTACCGAGCCGCGGCCGCCGCGCCACGCTGCGCATCGTGAGCGCGGACCTCGCGCCGCCGGAGACGTGCGCGCGCGCAGCCAACTACTGGAACGCAGTGCAGGACCGCGCGCTATGCCTCGCCGGGCCCGAGCTTTGTGCGGTATGTATTAACAATCTATTCGTTGGTATTTACGATACTAAAAACCCATTATTTAAAGAACCCCCGCTCCTCTGTAACGCAGTTAAGCAAAGGCCCTGTTAGCGACGAGGTGGAACGTGAGTTCGAGTCCCCCCAGAACAAGTCTTTTGTGTGAAATTGATTTTTATTCGTCCGTGGCCGAGTGAGGTCGCGGTCCATGTCTGGGTGTTGTGGTACCACCATTGTTTCTTATTTCCATAACACAAGTTATTTAGCTTCCTACTTTGGGATCAATGTATGTGATGTTCTCCAAAATTTATTTATTTTGAAGTCTAAAAATGTACTTAGATCGGTAGATTACAACTGCTTTCCCAAAAGAGAAAATCATCGATATCGTCATTCGTCGAAGTACATGACAGCTTCAACAATAATCCGAAACTGTAGTAAAATGCTTGTGTTCTAGAGCGACTGGGGCGCCGGCGTAGTGTGCGGCGGCAAGCTGTGCGGCGTGCTGAGCCGGTCGGTGCGCGCGACGAGCGCGGGGGGTGCGGGGGGCGGGGCGGGGAACAGCGCGGGCGACGGCTGCGGGGAAACGCACGCCGCGCAGAGCGTCTCACTTTGGCGCCGGTTTCTGCACTGTGCTCATACCTTGCGCGCGTGTGGCCGGTATGTTAAAAAACTCTTCCGTTCACCTAATAAACAGATGATGCAAGTCCGACAAGTTCATGCGCGACCTTTCTGTTGTCGCCTGGGGCCTAATTCTCGTACCTTCGATATTACATCACATACTATATTTATCGAAAAAACATGGCGGATATCACAAAATGTGATAAATATCCGACATTTTCATACTAAGAGAATACGTAACATTAAATTTTGTAATATCCGCCATGTTTTTTCAATATCGTATTAACATTTTGTCAAAGGCGTAAGAATTGCGCCCTGGAGGTGCGAAGCGTAACACGCTAGATGTCAGCGGGTACTTGTGGTGTTAGGGGGAAAGGGATTTTCTGTGACAAGCGTGAGATTGGCGCTTCCTCGCCCTCCGCGCGTCTTGCGGGGCTACACCAACATATTCTATTCTAAAGTCACAAGATCAAATCAATCTAACCAATCAGTAAAAGGTACACACGGCCGCGCGTCAGACTATACATACATGTTGGCCTTAAGACCGCCTTTATTTTCTACGCAATAAACGCTGTCCGCAGTTTAAATGTATAAATTAATGTTTTGCCAATGCAATAATTCGACCGTGTCGTTGGCAGCGACGGCGCCTGCCCGGACCTGTGCTTGGAGCGGCGGCTGCTACGAGAGCCGGAGACGTCGGCGCCGGCCACGGAGGCGCCCACACAGGCCCCCACGAGGCCCGCCAAGCCCTCCACTGGGAACAAGGCCAACAAACCTGCTGTCTTCGGTATTACTCGACTAACTTACTCTTGTTCTAAAGGATTAGTTTGTCGATTACGAATGGTAGAATAGTCATGTTGCCCACGAAGTCCCGTCTGTACCAACGAAACAACCTCCCTAGTAAAACTAGTTACTCTGAGACTTTTACTAAGTAACTTGCCTGACTATGTAGGTCTTTACCCTCCACCTAACATTCAATATCGATGCAATGGTAAAGAAAACATTGTGAGAAAGCTTGCACACTGCGCACGGTAGTGTGCCTCTGTAGTTTGCCACAACCTTACTTATTTTTAAAAGTAGGTTAGTATGTATTGTAGGTATATGAAAGCCAAAATTAAAACTGATGGTTTACCTATTCGTAGGCTACCCCACGCGTACACCCAAGCCACGTACCACGAAAGAACGCAGAAAGACCACGCAAGAGTCGATAGCAGTCGACGGTACACGGTCAGACGTCCCCAGTCACGTCAGTCCAAAGAGGTTCAGCCCCGTGCGCGGGCATACCGTCCCACACTCACGCAGCTACGCGCCGATGCTGGCGTCCGACACGGTGCGCGCGCCAACCACGCCGCCCCCTCTGGCAACACCCGTATCCGCGCCCCTGCACGAACTCGAACCTGAACCGGGTGACACAGCAGTATCTCTTCGGCCCTCGTTCGAGTTTGAACCCAATCGAGCTGATTTTAAGGTAAAGCCTGTTTTTAACTACCTAATTAAGTTCGAATGCATTTACCTACTATTATTTTTCAAGATATGATCGCGTAGACGAAATCAATAGGAATGGATATTACTTTTAAAAAGCAGAGATCACTTTTCGTTTGCAATGGGAGCCCAGCAAGTAACCGTTACCCAGCTATTAATCAAACTGTAGATAGCTGTAGGTACTCCAACCTTTAACTGTAAAAATTACAGTATTCACTCCTATTCATCGTCTGCGTCGAATGTTTATTCGAGATGAAGTAATTTTACAGCCAGCCCAATCAGCCATCAAGCCTATGTACACAACTTATCGCTTTTTCATCTCTAACTATTCCGTAACGATTACTTATTACTGTGACGAACGAGTCATATAACCCAGGCGCTCGGGCCGCGCGGCCTCTCAGTGCCACGACGAACGTGTCTCCAGCTTCCTCACAATATATGCTATTCATTAGCGATGGGCGATTATTACAAAATAATAGAATTATTCGAATGGTCTCTGTAATCGAATGTATTCGATAAGCAAACGCAGTCATTCGATTATTCTTCGATTATGCGGCACGGTGCGCAGGCCGTACTACTAACTACTAACGAATGAATCGTCATTCGTCGCGTCGATCAATCATTCGGTCGCTGCCCGTCCCGTGCGCACAGTCGCGGCAATTTGATCGAATGCATCGAAGGGCCCAGTACAGATTATCATTCGATTGTCGATTATTATTCAATCTTTTTTTTTACGAATTACAAAATCGACATTCGATACCTCGAATGGTCGATTATCGATTCATTCGATTAATTTTTTTCGAATAATCGCCCATCGCTACTATTCATAGGCATGCCATATTTAAACCATAATAAGAGTTCAATTTATATATCAAGGACTGCCTCTGGTCTAGTGGTCAGCACGCCACTATCCACGAGGTCCCCGGCTCGAAAGTGTTGGGTTTATCTGGTCTTGAAATAACTCAGTCACAGCTCCGCGGTTGGGAAGTTGGTGGTGTTAACACCCCTGTGCCTCGGAAAGCACTTCTCCCGCGCAGTTAGCTAATCCCTGTTAAGATAGCCGAATTTCGACTAAATTCGGCTAGGAGGACATTATTATTAAAATTCTTAGCCGCAGCACTAGGCTGCATAATCGAAAATTTACCTCTTAACGCTAGCTCTATTCAAAATATGACATGCATTGTATTTATCACTGTGTGCGAGTGTAAGGAATCTGGAGACATACACGTCCGCGACGGTCGTTGTAGGCCTCGTCGCCATCAACTCGGGCGTACTTGAAGGCGGGCGAGTACGGCGACAACGCGGCCGACTACGGCGGCGAGGAGCCGGTGGCGCCGTCGCGCACGCAGCCGGCGGTGGCGACCGTGGCGGTGCCGGGGACGGGGGTGTCGTCGTCGCCGGCGGTGGCGGTGGCGGGGCGGGGTGGCACGACGCGCGTGCAGGTGCCGGCTCCCGAGCGCCGCGCCGCGCCCGCCACGCGCGTCCGCGTGCAGACTTCGTGCGTCGCGTGCACGCACTCGGTGACGGATAAGATGCTTGTGCCGTTTATTTGTTTTTGTATGGCTGTTTATTAAATATTTTCATACTAGTTTTGGTGTTTCTATAAAATTTTGTATAGAAAGCAGGACTCTACATTTAATTCTTTATACAAAGTATAACGTCCGTAGAAAGTATTTGTAGTTCTTCCGAATTGTGTAAGTAAAATAGAAACGCAGACGCAGTGGCGGACACGTTACTCTACCGTGGAATCGAGACCTGTAGGCTACTTTCCATAAACCGAGAATCATCAAGAAGGAAGGTCTTACACCACAAGGAGAAAAATTTGTGCATGAAATTTGAACATGAGTTCTTCTGTATCCGCCACTACGCCTCCGCCGCACCCCTTGAACCGTATCATAATAAAATTATATTCCTAGTAAGATAGTAATGAATCGCTTTCGTATAACCATGTTACGGTGTATAATTACATTCCTCGAAATATAATTATATTACGGCTTTATCATAGTGCGAAATAATATAAACCTAATAACAAAAAATATCACGCATCATTTGCAAATCATACCGAGCGATACCGAAAATACATTGAACAACACTCGTACTCATATTTTGAAAATAAATCTGTCTGAAATTCTGAATCGAATCATAATAATAGTACATAATAGTTTTTATGGTGTAGAAACGATGAAATAAAACGAGAATTTTCGTAACAATCGATAGTTATATTTATTTGCTGACGCTGACACATGCCATCACAACTATCCAATATACATGCTAACTAAACTATCGTCATATAGGTATTTACATAAATTACTGTCACAATAATATGATACTAGTATGACTCGACATTAATAAAAAAGTTATACTACCTTAGGCATGTACAAATGCACTTATGTATTTTTAAATACTTAAATATTGCTTAACTTCTTTGTCTCTGTTACTACTGTTTTTAATTTATTATAGTACTAGTGGTTCCCCGCGACTTCGCCCGCAAGAGTTGGGTGTTCCATATGATTTTTCATCCCCCGTTTCACCCCCTTAATGTTGTTATATCGCGACAAAATGTAGCCTGTCCTTCCCAGGGTTTTGAACTGTCTCCATACCAAATTTTATCTCAATCGGTTCAGTGGCTTAAGCGTCAAAAGGTAACAGACAGACAGACACACTTTCGCATTTATAATACTTGTATGGATAAATAATAGGTACGTAAGAAAGTACGGCGACAGGACAGTGCACAGCTTGTGCCAAGAAATCATTTCACAACAAAGTTGCTAGTCATTAGTCTGGTGAGTTTCATGACTGAAGCGATATGATGTCGCGACGTGTCGACGCGACATGAGGCGTCGACGCGTGGTCTGCTGCTGCGACGTGTGGTCGGCTACGAACTTATACCTTAATGCTCTGTATTAACAATGCGAACCAAAAAACGGGTCTAGTAAGTTCGAAGGATTTCGAGTGAATGTAATATTTTCATTTAGTATATTATCGTATCTGCATGGTGTGTGATACTTTCAGATACCGGTAAAGGCGGGTTACTTTGTCCCGATATTTGGCCATTTTTATTTTCTGGATAAAAAAATGACATGAAAGATAAAATAGAGATTGATTAAAAATAATTCAGTGACATATGAATACACCCTACAACTTACAATAAAGAAACTAACGAAAAACTAACCAGTTTTTTTTATTCAAAATTGGGTCAAACTTCATATTAGAAGAAGGTTACTTTGTCCCATAACATTATCTTTCCTTTTTATTCTCCATTTAAAAAGTACAGGGCTAATGTAAAGTATACAGCAGGGAACCTATCTATCCAACAAACCCTTACGTGTGAAATATAATAGAAACTATAATATGTAAACATATTTTTGTTCTCAAAGTAATCAAAAAAATAATCATCAACTCGAAAACGTGAGAAAAGATAGTTTTTTTTACGACAGTTCACATATTTGGGTGCCGCTTGTCGCACGAAATCAACGTTTAAAGCAAAGGAAGCTTTAAGCAATACAGCATAAACTGCACTAATTTTAGTGCGGGAAAACAACCATAAAATTACTGCGTGTATAAGTATATCTATCCGTTATCCTAGTCACCGTAGCACAAGCTCACGCTTAGTTTGGGGCTAGGTAATTGGTGTTCGTTGAAACAATTTATTAATTTAAACAAAACAATTTACGTGTCCGCCTACGCCGCTCGCGTGTCGGTCCCCGGCGGCGCGGCGGGCGTGGCCTCGTGCGCGGCGAGCTCGTCGGGCAGCGCGTGCAGTCGCAGTTGTCGCTCGAGCGCCGCGTCGACCGCCGCCGCACCCCCCGCGCCGCCCGCGTCCCCGCTCCACGTGGCGCCGCGCACGTACAGCCACTGCGCAAGTACAAGTATCACGTTACCCCACTGGTCAGAGAACACTGCTGCAACTTTGGTTTAAAGAATTTATTCTCATAAAAACTATTACAGTTCACTTAAAATGAGATACATTTATAAATATAATATTTTAACAATAACTGCCCCTAAAGCGCTAGTACGTAATACAAAATCACAGTGTGCTTACAAATTCTCTTAATTTAACTTTGTACAGTCGACCAAATTGAATCGTGACCCACTTTGCCGATTAGTCCTTTGTATTCACAAATGTAGTAAGGTTTTCTTCGCTGTCATGCATGTTGTACATAGTACGTTTTAAATATGAATAAAAATGCGTCATTACGGGTCAGAGATCTAAGCAAGTTTAACCTTTATTGTTTGAGAGTTTAGGCAGTGGATTACACGTGGAGGGCGACAATGATAGGTGGAAAATAGGTCAGGTCGGAGCACTTATAGCTAGGTACTTGCCGGTCAGGGTTTAGGTATCACTTCACAGGCCACAATCACTCGAAATGTCTGTAAGGAGCTTCACATGATACACACGCGGCGAAAGCACTCTGGTCAGTACATGTGTCATAGGCAACGTCTCGGTGGCAACTAGGTGCTCCGGGGTTCTCACGGTACGTTTTAAACAAATAAAAACTAGGTAAGTACGCGTGCGAGTGCGCGCGGCGCAGTATCAATAGGGTACACAAATAAATCAAAATATTGTAGTAAACATATCGCCCGCCCTAAACACGTCAAGTGTTTACGAGAAGGTTAGGAAGCTAAGGAAAGGAAGTTCACTGGACAGGAAGACGAACTAATTTCGTCAAAGATCTCTTTAGGCTACCGGTAGGAGTTTTAACATCTACCACACGAACAACTTGGTCTTGGCCAGGGTATAAATTAATAATGCGTCCACGACGCCACTGCAAAGGGGGAAGGTTGTCATCTTTTATGAGTACTAGCTCACCTACTTTAGGAGGATCACAAGGAGAGGTCCATTTATTTCTAATTTGTAATGTATTTAGGTATTCTAAATGCCAGCGAGACCAAAAGTGCTGGGTAATTTGTTGGATTAACTGAAACCGTGTAAGGCGATGCAATTTTACGTCTTTATAAGGGTACTCCGGAAGTGCAGTTAAGGGTTGTCCAATTAAGAAATGGCCGGGAGTTAACACTTCGACATCATTAGGGTCCGGAGAAAGTGGGCACAATGGGCGTGAATTTAAAACTGCTTCAATTTTAGCAAAAACAGTGGTCAGCTCTTCAAATGTAAGGGGGGTATCGCCTACTACTCGTTTTAGGTGCGATTTCGCCGATTTAACCGCAGCTTCAAAAAGACCGCCCCAATGAGGGCAAACAGGAGGATCGAAAACCCAGGATATGTTCCGCTTTGAAAGCTCAGAACCAATAGCCGCCTGGTTTTGAGACAGGAAACACTCTAACTCTTTAAGGTAATTGTTGGCACCGATGTAATTTCGACCGCAATCGGATCGGATTAGGCGAGGTACACCACGACGCGACACGAATCGGGAAAAGGCCGCAATAAAGGCTTCAGTAGTTAGGTCCGACACAACCTCAAGGTGAACGGCTTTAGTAGAAAGGCAGACAAATACACACAGGTAACTTTTCACTAACCTTTTGTTCCTATAGGCCTGGACTTTGGTAAAAAAGGGTCCTGCAAAATCGGTACCTACACCGTCAAACGGTCTAGCAGCCGTGACGCGGTCTTTAGGTAGGTCACCCATGAAGGGTTGAGATACAGCCGCTTTGAGACGATAACAGGGAAGGCATTTAAAAATCACATGCTGAATAGCTCTGCGTGCCGACAAGATCCAAAACTCTCTACTTAACATGGCAAGAATTGCATTAACACCTGCATGTGCATTCTCGCGATGGTAATGTGAAATAAGGATGTTCACGAAATTACCATTCTTAGGCAGAAGAAGGGGATGGCGCGCATCAAAGGATAGATCGGAGTTTCGTAATCGACCTCCAACTCGAATCAGGCCTCTGTCATCTAGAAATAAATTCAACTTTCTAAGGGAGTTAGTGATAGGATCGCCACGCCGTAAGCGATCAAGTTCATCAGAAAAGGAGGTAAATTGAACGATTTTCACTAAAAACAAAAGGAAATCTGTTAGGTATGTGAAACAAGTAGTGCGCGTGGCTGCGTCCCCGCACCGCACCTGCCCCCGCCGATCGCCCGCGGCCGCGTGTTTTCTAAATAAACAGTGCGTTGCTAGCCAGCCTGCGTTTAACTTGTGTTCCTCGTCCCTCTCCCGCGGCCCTATACTTACCACTGGCGACGTATATTTTCTCGGCTATACGGGCTAAAATAAGCATTTTCAATATGTCAAGTGCACAGTTCGGGGTTTTGAACAGTTTCGATCACAATTTACAAAACTGGAAGACGTACAAAGGGCGGTTGTGTCAGTTTTTTTTAGCAAACGACATTGATGAGAAAACTGACCTTACAGGCAAGAAACGCAAGGCGATATTACTCAGCGCAATCGCAGAGGGTACATATAGCCTAGTGACAGACTTGGCACTACCCAAAAACATCGATGATGTACCCTATGACGATGTACTACAGCTTCTGGACAGTCACTTTACCCCAAAACGGGTGGGATTCAGTGAACGTCACAACTTCTATGCGGCAGCTCAGCAGCCAGGTGAATCCCACACACAGTGGGCCGCAAGATTACGAGGATTAACGGCGCATTGCAAATTTCTTAACATTGAGGAAACACTGCGCGATAAATTCGTCATGGGAATGCGGCCAGGACTGGAAAAGGAGAAGCTGTACGCGCAAGACCTTTCCGATCTCACGCTAGCCAAGGCCCTGGAGCTGGCGGAGAGCTAGAGCGAAGCGCGCGCGTCGGCCGCGGCCAGCGCGGGTGCGGCCGGACCCGCCGCTGCCGCCGACTCACACGTGTTTAACATCACGAAAAGCGGGAAGGGTGCAAGTGCTACTAAAGCGAAGTGCGGTGTGTGCGGGTTCACTAACCATAAAACATCGGAGTGTAAATTTGCGAATTACGTATGTCGGAAGTGTCACGTGAAAGGCCACTTACGTAGAGTGTGCACCAAAGTAAATTACGTGGAGGTGGATGACGGTGACAAGGGTGAGGATGACGATGACGGAAAGATTTTTTACATCCGATCGGTGAAGGGCGAACCCATGGTGGAAACAATTTTTCTGAACAATATGTCTTTCCAATTCGAGATTGATAGTGGTTCTGCGGTGTCAGTAATTTCTGAACAATGTTACCGAACTTATTTTAAAGAAGTGCCATTATCACGCGCGCGTAAGAACCTAATGTCTTATACCGGTAAAAGCATAACATGTTTAGGTATGATCCGGCTGGCTGCGTCGTACTTGGAAGAAACTCACGATCTCGACATATACGTGGTCCAAGATGGCGGTCCGCCACTTTTAGGCAGAGACTTCATTTCGCGTTTTAGGTTACATCTAACGCCGATTAATTATTGCGATAAGGAACAAGTTTTTTTTCCGGAAAGCCTTAGAGCAAACTTATCCAGATTTGTTTTCCGACAAGCTAGGCACATTTAATAAATACAAGATTAAATTGTCATTAAAGAATGACGCAAAGCCAGTTTTTTTCAAGGCACGCCCGATAGCTTTCGCATTACGCGAAAAGGTCGAGGGTGAAATCGATAGGTTGGTCGCGCTGGGAGTGCTACAACCTGTCGAGCATTCGGTGTACGCTTCCCCTGTAGTCCCGGTTTTGAAACGTAACGGCTCGGTTAGACTGTGTGCTGACTATTCGGTGAGTCTTAACAAGCAATTACTAGTAGAGCAGTACCCTCTTCCCACTGTAAATGAACTTTTTGCGAGGATTCACGGTGGACAACAATTCAGTAAGCTTGACCTGTCAATGGCCTACAATCAGTGCGTTCTAGACGAGCAGTCACAGGCGCTAACGTGCATTAACACGCACCGCGGACTTTATAAGTATACGCGCCTGGTCTTCGGCTTATCGAGCGCACCAGCCGTCTTCCAGCGGGCCATCGAGAGTGTGTTATCTGGAATGGAAGGGGTCATATGCCTATTGGATGACATTTTAGTGACGGCACAGACCAAAAAAATACATGTAGAACGGTTACACGAAGTGCTTAAACGGTTGCAAGACGCGGGACTAACCTTACAAAAAGATAAGTGCGAGTTTTTTAAAGATGAGATCAATTACTTGGGTTACGTTATTACAAAGGACGGACTAAAAAAATCACCAGAGAAAGTTAAGGCTATGACGGATGCACCTATTCCAAATAACGTGTCTGAATTACAATCCTTCTTAGGCCTAGTCAATTATTACAGGAATTTTGTGCCAAACGCATCTATGATTTTAAGTCCGTTATACGACTTGCTAAGAAAAGGTTGTAAGTGGGAATGGACTAATGAACATAACAGCGCATTTCAAAAGATCAAGGACATGCTGACTTCTGAACAGGTGTTGACCCATTTCAATCCTAAATCAAAACTTATTTTGACAGTTGACGCTTCGCCAACCGGGTTAGGGGCTATATTGTCTCAGATAGATTCAGACGGTATCGAACGACCAATTTCCTACGCATCGCGAACTTTGAATGCGGCAGAGAAAAGATACGCCCAGATTCAGAAGGAGTCAACTGCTATCATATATGGGGTACGGCGCTTCCATCAATACCTATACGGCCGTTCGGAGCCGTTTGTTTTGCGTACAGACCATAAACCGCTAGTCTCTATTTTTGGGCCACACAAAGGCATTCCGGAAGTGTCTGCAAACAGATTGCAGCGATATGCACTATTTCTGAGTAGCTACAACTACGAAATCGAGTACATACGCAGTTGCGATAATAACGCAGACTATTTTTCCCGTGCGAGTTTATCCATGTCGGGCGTCGCGCCACAGTGTCCGCCGCGCCTCCCCCCGCCCGCTAGCCACACTGCGTGCTCGTGCGCGGAGCCGTGCGGCGATAGCGAGACGACCTGCGACCGCGCTACTTACATGTGTTTCGTATCGGACGGTAGCATGCCGGTTTCCTTACCTAAATTACGCGATGAGACTAACAAAGATTTGGTTCTGAAAAAGGTAATACATTTTATTACAAACGGTTGGCCAGCTAAAGTTAGCGATATTAGATTGAAACCTTTCTTTTTGTGCAGGTATGAGTTATCGTTCGAAAGCGGATGTGTCATGAGGGGGCATAAAGTTGTGTTACCGGAGAGCTTGTACACACCAATATTAAAGGAACTTCATTCCTCACATTTAGGGATTGTTAAAACCAAGGCTGAAGCGCGGTCAAGGGTTTGGTTCCCTGGAATCGATCAAGCTCTCGAAAGACTGATAGGGTCATGCGAAATCTGTATTCAGTTGAGACCGTCGGCCCCCCGCGCCCCTCCTTCGCATTGGGAATACCCGTCTTGCCCTTTTCAGCGCTTACATATCGACTTTCTAGGTCCTATAAAAGGGTGTGTCTATTTAGTAATAGTAGATGCACATAGTAAATGGGTAGAAGCGTACAATATGAATCATTCGACCACTTCCACTGCTGTAATAGAAAAAATGTGTGATTTTATGTCGAGGTTTGGTGTTCCCAAGACGATTGCGAGTGATAATGGTACGGCTTTTTGTTCACAAGAATTTGAAGTGTTCTGTGCTTCTAACGGGATTTCACACATTACATCACCAGTCTATCATCCGGCAAGTAATGGGCAAGCAGAGAGTTTTGTTAAGATTGTTAAAAAAGGTATAAAATCTTGTCTTTTGGCTTGCAATTCGGTAAAAGAGACAAAATTAAAATTACTCAAATATTTAATGGACTACCGTAATTCTGTGCACTCTGCCACGGGTACCTCCCCAGCTCAGCTGGTATTTGGCCGTAAGCTAAGTACGCGGCTGGATCTAATTAACCCAAAGCCATCACCACCCTCGTCACCGGCGGTCACTAATCGAGTAAGAAATTCACAGTGTACGCAAACTAAAATAAATAAACATAGAGAATCACATTTTCAAGAAAACAACTGTGTATTGTTTAAAAAGTTTATTAATAAAAATACATTTAAATGGTGTAAAGGTTCAATATTAAAAAGCCTAGGGAAGGTTACGTACTTAGTAAGAGACACTCATTCTGCAGAAAGCTATAAACGTCATAAGGATCAGATAATATTAGATAAATGGTCAAATGGAGGGCAAAGGAATACAGATAATATACAAGGTACACTAAATATACAAAATACGAGATGTTAGACTTACCTGATCCTTGTTCACCATTGCCGCAATCACTGCAATTGCCACCTCCGTCGTCGTTGTCGCCTCCGCCGCCACTGCCGCTGTCGCCGCCGTTGCCGCTGTCGCCGACGCCGCCGTTGCCTCCGTCGCCGCCGCCGCCGCCGACACCACCGCTATCTTCAGACCGCAGTATGCCATCTTCAACAACAGCTGATACGACTTCGCATCCGAATCCGTTACTACCCCAATCGCACAAGCTGATCGATGCAAAAAAAGGGAGAAGAGTGGAGTTGTATGAGGCAACTGATGATTTGCCTAACTCGGTACGCTCCTCTAGGGCAGCAGATTCAGCAGGTCATTTGAATTCTGACGAAGAATTTTTGGAGGCGGAGAACAGCGAAGACCAACTGCCGTCCGACCAAACAGAAGGCGTCGTTACACAGCAAAGATTGCTACGTAATCGCCCTATCATAGATTATAAGAAGTTTTTCTGATTTTATACTTTTGTATCATTTACATATTGTTATTATGATTGTTCCTACTGTTTAGTTGTCATGTACCATTATTGGAAGGAGAGTGATGTTAGGTATGTGAAACAAGTAGTGCGCGTGGCTGCGTCCCCGCACCGCACCTGCCCCCGCGGATCGCCCGCGGCCGCGTGTTTTCTAAATAAACAGTGCGTTGCTAGCCAGCCTGCGTTTAACTTGTGTTCCTCGTTCCTCTCCCGCGGCCCTATACTTACCAGAATCTCTCCGTTCCTCAGGGCTCAGGTAGGACGAGTAAGATTTAGGAAATAAAAACCGCCTTAGGTAACAAGTCACGTTTATTAGCTTGTTGAAAGAACTATACCGCTCTAATAAGAATGAGGGATCCGGGGTAGGAACATCGGCAGAGACTACTAAATAACGTAGTCCAGGGAGATCACTACTTGGGTTAGTTTCCGAAATACCGGGCCAGTTTTCAGGAGACTGCGTCAACCACAAAGGTGAAAACCAAAGGGAGTGGTCGATCAGTCGGGTGACTGACATACCTCTCGATGCACAGTCACTAGGGTTCATGTAGCCTGGGACGTGCCTCCATTCACTAGATGTAGGATTATTATTAATCTGGGAGACACGATTAGCCTCAAAAGTCTGAAGGAGGTAAGGAGTGGTTTTTAACCAACACAACACGATTTTACTATCCGTCCAACTATGGATTGAAGTCAACACAGACGACCTTTGCAGACAAAGAGCGACGTGATAAAGTAATTTAGAGAGGAGGGTAGCTCCCAACAATTCCAACTTGGGAATTGTTAAACGGGTCCGAACAGGGGCAACTTTAGATTTAGCCATAACAAGATGGACGGAGCAAACACCAGACGGAAGTTCCGCACGTAAATAAACAGCGGCAGCATATCCCAATTCAGAAGCATCACAAAACCCATGTAGGGATAAGGAGGAGGAACCTCTAAGAAGAATGTGTCGGGGAATGGCCACTTCACTAACCTTCGCTAGGTCCTGAACAAATGCAGTCCACTCTAAATACAGGGGTTCATTTAAAGGATCATCCCAGGATAAGCCTGACATCCATAAGCGTTGGATAAATTCCTTAGCCTTAAATACGACGGGAGATATCCAGCCACAAGGGTCATACATACGGGCAATTAAAGATAAAACTTTGCGTTTTGTAATAACTGCATCACGGGATCACAGGTATAATTGTAGGTAAATGAGTCACTCACAGGATTGTATTGCACACCTAAAATAGCGACAGTCTGAGGATTATCTGGGTCTGAGAATGAATGAGGAAGTTGCAAATGATCCGGGGGCATATCCTCCAGGAGCTCGGGCCTGTTACTAATCCACTTACGGAGTTCATAACCACCAGAGGCCATTATTCCTATAAGCTCAGTTTTCAAAGCCCGGGCAGACGCAATAGTATCAGCACCAGTAAGACAATCGTCGACATAAATATCTCTCTCAAGGACTTCAGCAGCTCGAGGGAAGGTAAGTCTCTCTTGTTCAGCGAGCTCAAGAAGGGCACGAATTGCAATGAATGGACTAGAACGAAGACTGTTTGAGAGTTTAGGCAGTGGATTACACGTGGAGGGCGACAATGATAGGTGGAAAATAAGTCAGGTCTGAGCACTTATAGCTAGGTACTTGCCGGTCAGGGTTCAGGTATCACTTCACACACTTCACAGGCCACAATCACTCGAAATGTCTGTAAGGAGCTTCACAGGATACACACGCGGCGAAAGCACTCTGGTCAGTACATGTGTCATAGGCAACGTCTCGGTGGCAACTAGGTGCTCCGGGGTTCTCGTGAGAACCCCGGAGTACCTAGTTTTTATTTGTTTAAAACGTACCGTGGTACGTTTTAAACAAATAAAAACTAGGTAAGTACGCGTGCAAGTGCGCGCGGCGCAGTATCAATAGGGTACACAAATAAATCAAAATATTGTAGGAAACATATCGCCCGCCCTAAACACGTCAAGTGTTTACGAGAAGGTTAGGAAGCTAAGGAAAGGAAGTTCACTGGACAGGAAGACGAACTAATTTCGTCAAAGATCTCTTTAGGCTACCGGTAGGAGTTTTAACATCTACCACACGAACAACTTGGTCTTGGCCAGGGTATAAATTAATAATGCGTCCACGACGCCACTGCAAAGGGGGGAGGTTGTCATCTTTTATGAGTACTAGCTCACCCACTTTAGGAGGATCACAAGGAGAGGTCCATTTATTTCTAATTTGTAATGTATTTAGGTATTCTAAATGCCAGCGAGACCAAAAGTGCTGGGTAATTTGTTGGATTAGCTGAAACCGTGTAAGGCGATGTAATTTTACGTCTTTATAAAGGTACTCCGGAAGTGCAGTTAAGGGTTGTCCAATTAAGAAATGACCGGGAGTTAACACTTCGACATCATTAGGGTCCGGAGAAAGTGGGCACAATGGGCGTGAATTTAAAACTGCTTCAATTTTAGCAAAAACAGTGGTCAGCTCTTCAAATGTAAGGGGGGTATCGCCTACTACTCGTTTTAGGTGCGATTTCGCCGATTTAACCGCAGCTTCAAAAAGACCGCCCCAATTAGGGTAAACAGGAGGATCGAAAACCCAGGATATGTTCCGCTTTGAAAGCTCAGAACCAATAGCCGCCTGGTTTTGAGACAGGAAACACTCTAACTCTTTAAGGTAATTGTTGGCACCGATGTAATTTCGACCGCAATCGGATCGGATTAGGCGAGGTACACCACGACGCGACACGAATCGGGAAAAGGCCGCAATAAAGGCTTCAGTAGTTAGGTCCGACACAACCTCAAGGTGAACGGCTTTAGTAGAAAGGCAGACAAATACACACAGGTAACTTTTCACTAACCTTTTGTTCCTATAGGCCTGGACTTTGGTAAAAAAGGGTCCTGCAAAATCGGTACCTACACCGTCAAACGGTCTAGCAGCCGTGACGCGGTCTTTAGGTAGGTCACCCATGAAGGGTTGAGATACAGCCGCTTTGAGACGATAACAGGGAAGGTATTTAAAAATCACGTGCTGAATAGCTCTGCGTGCCGACAAGATCCAAAACTCTCTATTTAACATGGCAAGAATTGCATTAACACCAGCATGAGCATTCTCGCGATGGTAATGTGAAATAAGGATGTTCACGAAATTACCATTCTTAGGCAGAAGAAGGGGATGGCGCGCATCAAAGGATAGATCGGAGTTTCGTAATCGACCTCCAACTCGAATCAGGCCTCTGTCATCTAGAAATAAATTTAACTTTCTAAAGGAGTTAGTGATAGGATCGCCACGCCGTAAGCGATCAAGTTCATCAGAAAAGGAGGTAAATTGAACGATTTTCACCAAAATCAAAAGGGAATCTCTCCGTTCCTCAGGGCTCAGGTAGGACAAGTAAGATTTAGGAAATAAAAACCGCCTTAGGTAACAAGTCACGTTTATTAGCTTGTTGAAAGAACTATACCGCTCTAATAAGAATGAGGGATCCGGGGTAGGAACATCGGCAGAAACAACTAAACAACGTAGTCCGGGAAGATCACTACTTGGGTTAGGTTCCGAAATACCGGGCCAGTTTTCAGAAGACTGCGTCAACCACAAAGGTGAAAACCAAAGGGAGTGGTCGATCAGTCGGGTGACTGACATACCTCTCGATGCACAGTCACTAGGGTTCATGTAGCCTGGGACGTGCCTCCATTCACTAGATGTAGGACTATTATTAATCTGGAAGACACGATTAGCCTCAAAAGTCTGAAGGAGGTGAGGAGTGGTTTTTAACCAACACAACACGATTTTACTATCCGTCCAGCTATGGATTGAAGTCAACACAGACGACCTTTGCAGACAAAAAAGCGACGTGATGAAGTAATTTAGAGAGGAGGGTAGCTCCCAACAATTCCAACTTGGGAATTGTTAAACGGGTCCGAACAGGGGCAACTTTAGATTTAGCCATAACAAGATGGACGGAGCAAACACCAGACGGAAGTTCCGCACGTAAATAAACAGCGGCAGCATATCCCAATTCAGAAGCATCACAGAACCCATGTAGGGATAAGGAGGAAGAAAACTCTGGGAAGAATATGTCGCGGAATGGCCACTTCACTAACCTTCGCTAGGTCCTGAACAAATGCAGTCCACTCTAAAGACAGGGGTTCATTTAAAGGATCATCCCAGGATAAGCCTGACATCCATAAGCGTTGGATAAATTCCTTAACCTTAAATACGACGGGAGATAACCAGCCACAAGGGTCATACATACGGGCAATCAAAGATAAAACTTTGCGTTTTGTAATAACTGCATCACGGGTATCACAGGTATAATTGTAGGTAAATGAGTCACTCACAGGATTGTACTGCACACCTAAAATAGCGACAGTCTGAGGATTATCTGGGTCTGAGAATGAATGAGGAAGTTGCAAATGATCCGGGGGCATATCCTCCAGGAGCTCGGGCCTGTTACTAATCCACTTACGGAGTTCATAACCACCAGAGGCCATTATTCCTATAAGCTCAGTTTTCAAAGCCCGGGCAGACGCAATAGTGTCAGCACCAGTAAGACAATCGTCGACATAAATATCTCTCTCAAGGACTTCAGCAGCTCGAGGGAAGGTAAGTCTCTCTTGTTCAGCGAGCTCAAGAAGGGCACGAATTGCAATGAATGGACTGGAACGAAGACCATAGGTATTGGTATTAAGTTCATAGGCAAGAAGTGGCTGAGAGGGATCCTCACGCCAAAGCACAAGTTGGTACCTTCTATCATCAGGATGTACCCAAGTCATACGAAACATATACGAATATCTGTTACAAACACTACCTCGTGCCTGCGGAAATTTAGGAGGATGTGAGAAATATCTCGCTGAAGCTTAGGGCCTGTATGTAAACATTGATTCAGGGACACTTTAGAGGACGTAGGACTACTACCATCGAACACAACACGTATTTTGTCACTAACGGACTTAAAAATTCCATGATAAGGAATAAAATAATGTTCCCGGGTCGAGTCATATGAAGAAAGGGACATATGGTTTAGGTCAAGGTACTCGCGCATAAAGGAAATGTATTTCTCTCGAAAATTAGGATTGGCTTGCAAACGCTTCTCAAGGTTATGGAATCGCCGTAAGGCATTGGTTTTAGAATCACCGAGAGGTGGACGATCATAAAGAAAAGGGAGTCTAACCATAAATCTACCATCGCTTCCACAAGTGGTAGTTGCTTTAAAAAGGGTTTCACACTCTATATCCAAGGGGTTCGCAACTGGAGGTTGGGCCTCTTCGATTTTCCAGAATTTTTCAACTATTTGGGACAGCGAGACTCCAGTCATGGGGGGTTCCAAATCAGTAAATCCTCCATAAACAGGACCACACAGGACATAACCAAATATCGTCGAGATAGCAGTAAGGCCATCAGGGGACACAAACAACTCGGACCTTAAAAGGCGACCAATGACGTCAGCTCCAAGAAGTACACTTATAGTACCAGTTTGTAAAATAAAGGGTCAGCAAGAGGGAGGTGCTTAGTACAGGTAATTACACTTTTTGGTAAGTCTACCTCTAGGAGGGTACCAGCAATCACATCAACAACTATTGCACTGGTTGAGATTTCTGGAAAGGCAGAATTAACTAGCTTAAATGAAAAGGATACAATGCCCGGGGAATTAATTGCTTGAACATTACCTATTCCACGAACAGGAACTGGAGATGGAATGATAGGTAAGCTCATGTGGTCAACAACAAGCTCAGTAGTAAGAAGGCAGCCCTGAGCACCAGTGTCACATAAGGCACGCGCTTCCACATAATATCCAGACGAGGTTTTAACATGAATCAAGGCCGTAGGTAAAAGAACGATAGAATTGAGAGGTAAAGATGTAAAAGCGGGTATGGAAGGGGGGCTATCTAGTCAGAATTGTGGGGCCTCATTGTACTTATGATGAAATACATGTTCAGCCTGGGTTCTTTGACCTAGAGGGGCATTATAAGTACGGTTACCGCTGGGTGCAGGGGGGGGGGGGGAGGTGATGAAGGTCAGTACGTGGGGGTGACACACGGTCCGTTAAGTGACTTTGTGGGGATTGCCGCGGTTGGTTGGAAGCTAAGGCCGGGACGTCTCGGTATGAGCGCTCGCGATCGTAATTCACAGGAGAGGAGTCATTATAACACAGTGATGTGTGATGACTGGAACGGTGGCACGTGCGACAGCGATAATTTCGCGTGCATTGGGATATGGAGTGTTTATCCAGGCATCGATAGCACAGTCGGGCTTCTTTTACAAAGGTAACACGTTGACGTGTAGGAAGGCGAATAAAATCGGGACACTCGCGTAAGTAATGCGAAGTACTATTACAAAGGTGACATTTAGATGTCGTCGCAAAGGTAACAAAGGCTCTTGTAGGAGGTGGGGAACGCCCGTTAGGTTTAGGCAAACGAGGGGAGCTCACAGTAGGGGTAGTAGTAGTGTCAACGACAGAAGCACTACCTACATTGTCGTGGTGCCTACATTCATCCTCAAGAAAGGTAATAAGATGATCAAAAGTAGGGAGGTGATTAGGATTATCGCAATAACGACGTTCAAATCTCGATTTTAACTCGGAAGGCAGTTTAGCAAGGCATAAGTGAACTAATAGGTACGACCAATGTTTAACAGGAAGTTCCAATCTTTCTAAGCATCGATAAGTCGAAAGCAGCGGGTTCAGGAACGACACACGTAACCCGGAAAGTTTAGGCGTTATAATAGGGAGCATCATTATTTGAGCTATGTGGGTATCCGCTAAAACACGAAGGTTATGATACCTACGTTTTAGGAGGTCACGGGCCACGGTGTAATTGCCCGCCTCAATTTTGAGGTATTGTATTAATCGACGAGGTTCATCCGATAAGGCTCCCACTAAATAGTGTAACTTCAAAGTCGGGGTAAGGGTAGGCTGGTTGTCCACCACGCTATCAAACTGGTCTATAAAACTGATCCAACTATCGGGACGGCCATCAAACTTAGGTATAGGTAGGTCAAACAATTTACTAGCCGGGTTATCCATAGCCAGGGATTTATTCTCCTTGAAGGGGGTGCTAGTACGGGACGTCTCAAACTGGTGAGGTCGTATTTCGTCTAACTTAATTTTTAAGTCGTCTACTTTGTCCCTTACTACGCGCATCTCGTTCTTAACTTGCACATATTCTTGTTTATAAATAGCAGGATCGAGATTACCTAACAGCTTGGAACAAGCGGCGGAAAACTTGTCGCACATAAGTGGCAGGTCGGAAAGACGCGCTCGCATACGATTGGAGGAAAAGGTCTCAAGAACTCGGTGGGAATCATCAACCCAGTCACTAATATAACGGAGTTCACCAATAGCTTCACGGTATTCAGCTGTATCCGTGTAAAGTACGGCCCTTACGGTCTCGTTGCCGGTTTCGGTATCCGACATTTTATTTACTTTAAATCGCAAGAAACAAGGTAGGTAAATTAAACTCACAAAAGATTCCAATAGGATGCGTAAAGGAACAAATAGTAAGGGACGGCGCAGGCAGATGCACCGGGAATGGCAAACGTAACTCGTAAACAACTCGCACGCGGTCACGCGGTAATGGCGTGATCAATAGGGAAACAAAGCGCTCGCGCACCTTACTTGCACTCAAAGGGTAGGTAATTAACGCGCTAATCGATTTAATCGACACTTATGTAAAAGGGGTTGTACTCAAATGTTATTGAGGAATTTACTGTAAATAGGTTAGGTATATGACGAGACGTTTTGTTCAAATTACAAAGGAAAGTAGCAAATAAATAACTCTCAATTAAACAAATTACGTTACTAATAAGGGGTCCTAATAAAAAACTACGCTCTGCTACCACAATGTTTGAGAGTTTAGGCAGTGGATTACACGTGGAGGGCGACAATGATAGGTGGAAAATAAGTAAGGTCTGAGCACTTATAGCTAGGTACTTGCCGGTCAAGGTTCAGGTATCACTTCACAGGCCACAATCACTCGAAATGTCTGTAAGGAGCTTCACAGGATACACACGCGGCGAAAGCGCTCTGGTCGGTCTAGTACATGTGTCATAGGTAACGTCTCGATGTCGACTGGTCGTCGGGGTTCTCACGGTACGTTTTTAAACAAATAAAAACAAGGCAGGTACGCGTGCGAGTGCGCGCGGCGCAGTATCAATAGGGTACACAAACAAATCAAAATATTGTAGTAAACATTTATTATCACTGCACTAGACATGTTTTAGATAAACCAGTCTTAATATGAATTTAAAATAAGTCCATAATCCAAACTCTTTTCACTACGAAGAAAAAAGTATTATAATTTAAAAATTAAAAAAGTTGTGTGTCAGATGTCAAGTAAGTCTAAAATTATTTTCAAATAAAAATCTAAGTCAATATCTACAAACAAATCGTATAATGGCCAATTTAGCAGAACAAAGAGCTCGGATTGTAGTGCTCAGTGAGCAAGGCCATAGCATTCGAGAGATATCACGAGAGTTAAATATAAGTCGGAACACAGTCAGAACCTGGATCAGACGGCACGCTGAAGAGGGTACCCTCGAAGACAGACGACGACATAACCATGGCGTTCGTCGAATCACGAACCAACAGAAAAGGGAAATGCAATACCATTACGAAGAACATCCTTTTACTCGTACCCGGTATTTTGCTGCACGTTACGATGTTTGTCTACAAACAATAAGAAATAATTTACACCGCACTAGACTGCATTACAGACATTATGCTAAGAAAGTTCATTTAACGGATGCACATAAAACTGCAAGATTTAATTTTGCACGTAATTATTTCGATTTCGACTTAACTAACACTATCTTTACAGACGAGAAATCATTTCGCTCTTCTCAACATGGTCGCTTAACTTTGTGGCGTTACGATAACACGCGATACACAGAGGATCACGTTGTGCCCAACCAATTATCCGGCCGAATTTCAGCTAACATGTGGGCCTGGATGGATGCCGGAAATGTCGGAGAACTTGTTCAAATTTCTCCTTGTCAAAACGCTATAAACTATGTCAATTTATTGGAAGAATCAATGTTACCGACTTTGCGAACAGTTTACTTGCGTGAAGAAGTGGCAGTATTTTCCTTCGTTCATGATAACTGTCCAGTGCATACTGCCAGAATTGTCTCGAATTGGTTTACCCAGCATGAAGATGAATTCACTCTTATTCCATGGCCGTCTAGGTCCCCAGATCTTAATCCAATAGACAATTTGTGGGGTTTGATGGTTCAAATGTGGGATAACAGAAACGAAAGGACTAAAGAAGCAATTGAGCTACATTGCAACGAAATTTGGGATTATATGAGGGGAAGTGATATTTGTAGTCGTCTAATCGTCACTTTACCTAGTTAATGCCACTTGTTAAATATATAACAAAATAAATATATACTTAAAATAAATATTAAATTCTTCAACTATACTGGTTTATTTTATCATCATGACTAACACTAGTTCCAGTGGAACTTTTATAAAGAAACTGGTTCCCGATACAACTTGCCGCCCGGCTGTGCCGAATCCCGAATACCTCCCTATGTATTGCATTGCAACCGATTGCCTATTTTCATACAAACTTATTCGTAAAGTCCGTTTTTCTTTGCGTGTCAAACATTGTTAACAATCTTTTTAAGACTTTTAAAACTAATACTGTTAAAAAAATGTTTACTAATAGCTCTAAAAAGCTGCATATATTTAACGATAAACTACCATATTAGGATGTAATTTTGTGTCTATATTATTTATAAATGAATAATTTCGTTGAAAAGGAATGTCAAGATTGTTTACAATGTTGGACAAGCAATGAAAAACGGACTTTTACAGATAACGATCATAGCCTTGTCAGTGACTGTCAGTGTCTAATAAAATGTTAACAGGTTCGTTGCTAGGAAATGTATGTTCATGCGAATTTCAACCTACATTATTCAATTTGGTCGATTGTACTTAGTCAAACTTTTACATTTTTTTATATCATTTGGTAATTTATTGTACTCCCTGCAATATTGTTTTCTTTCCATAGTTCGTGCGCGCACTCGTAACTCGTAAGTTGTAATTTATCCTTATTTCTTAAATTATGCTGATATACTTTTTTATAAAATTGTAAGTTAGATTGTATAGATTTAGTACTAATGTTCCGAATTAAAATACAAGTGTAGTAGTTATACAATTACGCAATATTTAATATTTTCGTTTTTTGATACAATTCTTTTGTTGGAATGAAGTAGTGATAATGGAAAAGGACTTTGTACGGATTACCGCACAATAATGCATAATGTCAATGACTTTCTATTTAGGTCACACTCGCGACAGTTTAGGTAATAAGTTATTCACGCACACATCAATAGCTTCCGTATGTCTGCTTAGGCATCGATATTATAATTACGATGATTACCTTGAATAAATCAGTGTTAGAACAACTTTCATTGGGTTTGTTTCGTACTTAACTTTCCCTTACAATCAACCCTAGCACTCATCTCACAAACTGTTACACACAACAGTTTTTTGGTCCTTCGAAAAGTGATAAACCAGTGATTGTGGACCACATCTCTCATCGACGTTTGGGAGAAACAGTGATCTGCAACTTCAACTGAGATTGTTGTAGTAACGTGGTTGTAGGTAGCTGTTGCTCTCAAGAGCAACAGCTACCAACAACCACGTTACTCCATCGACGTTTGGAAACTACGTGCAACTACATACGTATCAGTGATCCTGCTATAACGGTACTTGTGTTTTTCTGTGACTTTGTACGATTGCGAATCGGTTAACTGGCTTCCCGGAAGAGGGTTCCACCAGTTTAATTGAGAAGGCGCATTAAAGGTCGTGCTAAGTTCACAAGAACATAGAGTGACCCGGACCACGATCATCTACTACAGTTTTATGCATATGAAGACTCATACAAAAGCATCAAGAAAGCTCTAAATCTAAAGCTTGCATCGACAGCTCATCTTCAGCAGTCAACGCCACAGATCGACATTCCTACCTTTTCTGGAAAGTACACACAATGGCCTACGTTTCATGACCTATATGTTCAGAGTATCCATAACAACAATCTTCTCACTAACACTCAGAAGATGCAACATCTAAAAGGAAAGCTACGCGGAGAGGCTGAGCGACTTATTCAACATCTCCACATCTCAGCAGACAACTATGAGACCGCATGGGAGCTACTTATTCATAGATACAACAACCCGCAACTGTTGTTTACCAAGCAGATTGAGATCTTCATAAATCAACCTGTTGTACACAAACAGTCGGCACATTAAATAAGACGACTCTACGACACATTTATGGAATGTATTCATGCGATACAAAACCTGGGTATCGATACAAGTACCTGGGACCCGCTACTGGTCCATCTCATAGCTAAGAAGCTGGATGCTGAAACATACAGTGACTATAAAGAAGCTCGAAAGGCCCCACGTGATCTACCGCTACTTTCCGAGCTTATGGATTTTCTGGAGAGCAAATTCAACGCACTCGAGCCCATCAACGTGAAAGAAAGGGACTCGACGTCATTCAACAAACATCTGCATCAGAAGATGACGATCAACAAGCCTTACAAGCCACAGATAAACCAACCAAACGGTCATCGCTATGGAAAGTTCCAGCGCAGAGAATTTCAAGCGATTGCAACATGCTCGTCCAACTGTCCTATTTGCAACTGCAATCACTTCCTATACAAATGCAGCAAGTTCGCGCAAATGACCTCGGACGAGAGGCTAATGACCGTTATAAAACTCAAGTTTTGCCAGAATTGTCTATACGAACACCAAGACAATACATGCAAAACGACAAAACATGCAGAGCTTGCAATAATAACCACCACACACTGCTACATGACGCATACGTCAATGTGAACCTTACGCAACAATCTTCGAACAAAGTGGACGAGTCGCAGAAGTCACTGCCCTCACCTACGACTCCGATTACACTGAAACCTTCGATTTCAACGCGTCAAAACACTAAACAACACAGCGTCAATCACGTCGCAACCGATGATGAAGAGATTTTACTGACGACTCTACTAATCAAGGTCAAGGGAATAGATGGCACACCTATTACTCTGAGAGCCCTTCTAGATCAAGGATCTCAGATTTCGCTCATAAGTGAAAACGCCGCTCAGATGCTGGGCTTGCCTCGACAACGGTATCACGCATCAGTATCAGGCATTGGCCAAGGAGCTAAACAAGGAAAAGGAATAATCACACTGGAATGCCAATCTATATACGATGATTATGAATTTTCAACTCAAGCATTGGTCATCAAACATGTCATCAATAACTTACCAAATATGTCATTCAAGAAGCAGTCGTGGTCTCATCTGCAACATATACAATTGGCTGATCCAGAGTTCAATCTTTCAAGACCAATTGATCTGCTACTGGATGCAAGCATTTACTCAGAGATCATCATGAATGGTCTAATCAAAGGCCCAACCATCGCGCCCATTGCACAACAAACAAGAATGGGTTGGATACTATCAGGCAGCGTGAAAACGTTTCAATGTCACGTTGTTATCAACAACTTATCTGAGCTATCACAATACTGGGAACTCGAAGACATTACTGACTCAAGCCTCGAACTGACACAAGAGGAGCAGTACTGTGAGCAATACTACCAGTCAACAACAACACGATTAGCTACTGGGAGATACGAAGTAGCGCTCCCGATGAAACCTGGATTCGAACAAGATCTAGGTCAATTAAAGTCGAAATCAACTGCACAATTCTACAACTTAGAGAACAAGATGTTAAGAAACAAAGAATTTGCCGCGAGCTACAAACAGTTTCTACACGATTATGAACAGCAAGGACACATGTCTACAATTACGCAACATACGGAACCATCGTGCTATCTCCCTCATCACGGTGTATTGAAAGCTGATTCCACGACTACAAAGCTGCGAACTGTCTTCAATGCATCATCAAAGACATCATCGGGATATAGCCTCAATGATCTGATGGAGCGTGATCCTAATCTACAAAAGGACCTACTACATCTCATTCTAGTATGGCGACAGCACAAGTACGTGACAACCGCCGACATTGAGAAGATGTTCCGACAAATAATGATTCGAGAGCCTGACCAACATCTGCAATGCATTATTTGGAGAAGCACGCCAGACGAGCCCCTGAAAGAGTACCAGCTTACTACTGTCACGTATGGTACTAAGGCGGCACCCTACCTTGCAATGCGCACATTAAAACAGCTTGCAAACAAAGTCCTTAAGAAAGTGTACAAGGAGATCCTCCAAACAATTGACGGAGAGCTTATCAGCAAGATAAACGACTACGATATACAGTGGCACTTCAATGCCCCAGCCTTCCCTTCAGCAGGCGGCATCTGGGAGAGCGCTGTCAAGAGTTTGAAGCACCACTTGCGACGAGTGATAGGGGAACAGAAACTCACCTACGAAGAGTTCATCACACTACTCTATCAGATAGAGGCCTGTCTCAACTCACGACCGCTGATGGCCCTAACTGAAAGCCTCGATGATGAGTACCTATCACCAGGACACTTTCTAGTCGGAAGCTCACTAATATCAAGAACACAAACCGACCCTGATCAAATCAACTTGACAACCCGATGGCAAATGATTCAGGCCATAAACAAACAATTTTGGAAAAAATGGTCAGCTGATTACCTACAACAGCTCCAAGTCTGTTCCAAGTGGAGATTACCGTCTAAAAACATAGAAGTCGACGACATTGTACTCATCAAAGACGAAAACTTGCCGCCTGGCAAATGGGCGATGGGTAGAGGCATCGACGTCCATCCAGGCAAAGACGGATATGTACGAGTGGTATCTCTGAAAACTAAGAAGGGAATCATAAAACGACCAATTTTAAAACTCTCTCTCTTACCTGTAAAAGAGAATGACATCAATAACATACCGCAACAACCACAACAGTCGACAGATACCGTGCAGTCAACGACATGTTCTGATGCAACTCAAAACGACAAGCCAAAATCTCCAATGCGAACAAGGCGAGCGACGAGAAGGCCTATGACATCCTTTGTCTCCATGGCAATGATGCTGTTCATGTGCATCTTTACCTCTGCGCAGTGCTCATATAACATCTCAAACTTTGCCGACAGTCAAAATATCTACTTCGACAAAATGTACAACCTAAATATTATTAGAGATGAATGGAAATTAATCGTATACTACAATATGAGTACTTACTGGTCAGCATTACGTCACGTGGAGAAATATGTCGGTCACTTGGAAGAGTACCTAGACAGTCCTACACTTCCGACTCAATACAAGAGCATCATATCAAATGCATCACGAGTTATCGGAAATTGAACATTATAATCGGATACTCAAGAGTCCAACTCTCACAAGGCAGAAAAGAGGATTGGTAGACGGCGTCGGATACATAGCGAACTCATTATTTGGAGTCTTAGATGAGCGTTTTGCGGCGAAATATGAAAAGGACATAGAGAAAATATCATCTAACGAGAACCATCTACAGCAACTCTTGAAAAATCAAACAAGCGTCATCGAAGCTCAATACAACATACTTCAAAGAAATGAATAAACAGATGGGAGTCGTTCAGAAGTATCTACACAACGTAACATTCTATGTTAATAGAATGCATACATTGAACAACAACGAGCTTCACGTTCTATCATCATCAATGTCAGCTATGATCATCATCTCAAACATTTGAAACATGCAGGAAAGCATTATAAACTCAGTGACTGACCTGCTCACGGTCATATGGACGCACACTTGCTGCCCCCAGAACAGCTGGAAGAGCAGATGAATATAATCTACAGTCACATACCTAACGACTTAACTTTACCTGCCAACAAGCATGACTTCAAGGAGCTTTACAAGCTGATGAAGATTGCCGGTGATATTGGCTCATCGTACTTAATCATCGAAGTCAAGATTCCACTTGTCAACAAAGAAGCCTTTGAACTCGACAAGGTCAAGGTCATCAGTCTTCCTCATCGGGCTCACACCGTGACATTTATCACACCATACATCGCTTTCAATCTGCAAAAGGACTTGCTCCTCACTTTGACCGAAACAGATGTTCAGAACTGTATCCATACACAAACAGATAAAATATTGTGTTCATTAAACACACCTATTTACGACGTGCAATTAACTCAGTCTATTTGTAACTTGAGTATTCAAAACAAAACAATGTGTAGTACAAAGAAGGCGTCATGTCACGAGCGATGGATCAAATTGCATCAAGATAACAGGTGGTTATTCTCGTGCTGCGAGGAATGCCACATTCGCATATTTTGTACTGACACAGGAATGACAATGAAGTCGCTGACCGGGAACGGCCTTTTAGATATAGGCCAAGGCTGCACCATTAAAGGTGACACTTTCTCGATACTCGGCCACAACAACTACTTGAGCCGTGTCAAGGTTCAGAGGGACATGCCTATGGCATCAGAGACTTCTATACTAAACTCCATACTGAACACTTCGGGCTTCGAACAGTTCTCCCCCGAAGATCATGACGACGAGTGGCGTCGTATGAAGACTCAAATTACAAACCTCAAGGAGCAAGAGACGGCACCACTCAGTATACATGACGTGCACCAGTATTCTCTCCTATACACAATACTGGGACTTATTATCATCGTGGCCTGTGTATACTCGATTATGAGATGGCGCAGAAGCAAAGAAACCCTCGACATGACTGCGGCGAGCACCCCGGCGTTCTCGATGCCGATGGCAGCTATCGCGAATGCTGTTGAAGACCAACCAACGGACGAGTGCCCGAGGACCCGCCCGCGAACTGTGCGACTGGATATTCCCGTCACTAGTGTAGTGCAGTGATGAAATATTTAAGTTATTTAAGTTTTACCTTTTTATATACATTTTTACCTTTTATACACATTTAAGCTATACATACATTTGATTTGTTAATTAAGTATTTACACTTCTTACTCTGTACACTCTGTATTAAATTTGTATCTTCCCTTTTTTGGGCCGGCAAGATGTACGGATTACCGCACAATAATGCATAATGTCAATGACTTTCTATTTAGGTCACACTCGCGACAGTTTAGGTAATAAGTTATTCACGCACACATCAATAGCTTCCGTATGTCTGTTTAGGCATCGATATTATAATTACGATGATTACCTTGAATAAATCAGTGTTAGAACAACTTTCATTGGGTTTGTTTCGTACTTAACTTTCCCTTACAATCAACCCTAGCACTCATCTCACAAACTGTTACACACAACAAACTTTAATTATTTTATTTTGCGTCCTCTGCAATTGATTTAAGTTAGTTACAACTGCCGCACCCCATATTTCTATTAAATATTCAAGATGTGATTTTACTAAGGAGTTGTATATCATTTTGCGTACATTGTAAAGGATGCAGTTTGCTACTTGTCTCAGCGCCCGTAATAGTGATGTTAGTTTAACAAGTTAAACATTTGATATGATCCTCACTTTCGTTTCTCGATTCTGAGGCGAACTAAATTACACCATACCGTTTACGACATTGAGTCTACATTTCTTTGAATGACGCACTATCATGCGACGCAATAGGGTTGACTTGCTACAAAAGCTACTGACGCCATCTAGCGCACCTTTCTAGGACTTTATTCATGCTCGCCCAGCAAACAACGTAATGCCGAACGCCGTCGGTGAATAAAATTTCGCTGCTCGCTCGCGACACCCAACTTGATTAGCCCATTCCAGTGGGTCGGCACGCGTAAATACGTTTTTGCTTCCTATGCGGAGAGTTTCGCAAGCCTGGTAGTACTATATATTTAATCTGTGTCAGCAGTTACCTTGTACGCGGGGCAGGTCTCGATCGCTGAAGTAGCGCATGCATCGGCGTGATTGGCGTGGTCGTCAGTAGTTACCTTTTGGCTCAACAGTTAGAGAGGCAAATTAAAAAGCTTCCTTCCGACTAGTCGTTATGTTCGGGAACCAAGTTTAGATAGTCACCGTCTTGGTCAATACAATATGTAGTCAAGCTCGTGCTAAATCTCACATATCGCGGTTTGTGTTGCATGGAACGGCTAAGAGCGCCATCTAGCCTATAAGAGCCACCAGAGCGTGTCAGGTGTAAGCGACAGTGGTAAAATGTTGCACAATTTTTTACGAGGGACACGTGACAAGTGCGCAGCACCACGTTACTAGCTACTGCTGATTCTGAGCTGTCGTCAGTAAAAGGCCTGTCTAATTTCCCGCTTAGGTAGCAAGACGTAAGTACGCGCTCGCTGCCTGGACGAGCATGAATAAAGTGCTGGAAAGGTGCGCTAGATGGCGGTAATAGCTCCTTGTAGCAGTTAATCCATGTGCGCAGCATGATAGTACGTTACTGAATAGTCAGTAGTTACCTTGTGCGCGGGGCAGGCGTCGATCGCTGCGAGCAGTGCGTGCAGCGGCGTGACTGCGGCGCTGTCAGCGCGGGCGGCACACTCAATAAGCGCCGCCCACACAGTGGCCCCGCCCCCGCCCGTGCGCGACACGCGTCTACACGTGCGCAGCGCCACGCGACTCGCTACTGACGAGTCTGAGCTGTCACCTGATTCTGCAACGAGATAGTGGGATTAATGAAAAAATTCAAAAAAAATAATTGTTTATTGGGTTCAAGTACATTTACATTTTCTTATAGTAGTTGGGGCCCCCTTTTAAGCATAACATTGCCTGTGCCAGGGGACTTCGCTCTTTCTTAGACAGTTACTATATTTAATGTACTTAAATGGCCTATAACACAAAATATATTAGTATCTACACTTCTTGACACATCTATTGACCCACCTTGTATTTTCAGTTTCGTTTGGTCCTAGCTAAAATTTTATATTAGGTCGATCAAAAAGTTTTTATGCAGTTTTGAACCTGGCACATTCACAATTTCATTCTACTATGTGCGGATTATAGTGAAAACCACAAAATATGTGAGAACTGTTTATTAGGCTAAGTAGCCAGATGTCAAGTGAAGTTATCTGCCTACCTACATTATTTGACTTTATTTTATAACAAAGTAAACATGTATGTACCCACAAAAAGCAAACCATTTATCTAAACAACTACTAAAGTCGATATACAACATACCTTTCCCCTAAGTAAGCCTATACCTTACAAATCCTCAAGTATAACTAACACTATAACGACATAAAATCACACTACGAAATACAAAGATTATCTTCAGATACAAAAGGTCTTTGATATGGGGTCCTAACATGTACATCTAATTTATTCTTTATTTTTCCTGGAGCATCGGTAGGGCATCAACTTGGTATACCCAACATATCTGCCCATTTATCTGCATCTGGTATTTCAATAATTGTTTCAGACTCTTGATCATCTTCCATTATCTCATGTCCAGCTGTCCCCTCTGGATCATCCGAGTCTTCTACTCTATCTGTATTATTTGTAATCATCCTCTCCCTCTCCTCTCTATTCAAGCGGGTTTCAACTGTTTTAGTTTTAAGTAATTTATCAATATGACAATTTATAATCACACCGTCACTAGTCTTAATCTGGTAATTTGAAGGTCCATTCTTATTAACAATCGTGCCTCGTAACCATCTTGGCCCATTGTTGCTGTAATTTCTGTACATCACCATTTGTCCAACGGATGATTCTCTTCCTTGCCTTTGAATATTTTGTTCAATCTGATCATCTGCTTTTTTATGGTGTACGTTATCGGGATGTATTGTGTCTAGTAAAGTGCGTAAACGCCTATTCATTAACAACTCTGCAGGACTTTTGTGTGTTGTAGTGCATGGACTGACCCGAAGGCCCAGTAACAAGTTAGGTATCCTAATGTCCCATGACAAATCATCCATCATTCTCAATTTGTCCTTAACAGTCTGAACCATTCGCTCAGCTAACCCATTCGTTGCAGGGTGATAGGGAGCCGTTGTAACATGTCTGATATTGTTAGCGTCCAGAAACTGTTTCATTTCGTTAGATACAAAAGAAGTACCGTTATCAGATACTAGAACGTCGCATAATCCATGTGTCGCGAAAGTGTTTCTTAGAAGCTTTATCACTGTAGCTGACGTTATGTTATTGACCATGATCACTTCTGGCCAGCGCGAATATGCATCAACGACAATCAGGAAGTTTTTATTGTAAAATGGACCTGCAAAGTCGACATGAAGTCTTGACCACGGTCTCGTCGGTGTAATCCATTCGTGACTTGTTTTTGGCGGCATATGACGGTGTTCTAGGCACTTTGAGCAGCCGCTTACTAATGCTTCGATATCTTCGTTGAGGCCTGGCCACCACACATAACTCCTTGCTAAAGCTTTGGTTTGCACAATTCCTGAGTGTGTTTTATGTAGCACCCGTAACACCGTGAAACGAAGAGACGTCGGTACTACAACTCTGCAGCCTAGCAGTATGCAGTCGTCTTGCACTGATAATTCCGAACGATGTAACCAGGAGGGCCGTACATCTGCATCGGTTACTCTAGCAGGCCATCCGTGTTGGATATAGTGTATGACTCGAGACAAGGTCTGGTCGCGTTTTGTCTCGATAGCTATGTGTGTGACGTCGTAAGGAAAGTCATCTGGAGCTTCGGCCATCAACAGGACTTCGTACAGTCGTTCCTCAGGTTCTTCTTGAACTGGTTGAGGCCACCTACTAAAACTGTCAGCGCTGCCAATCTGTGACCCAGGTTTGTATATTATTTCATAGCTATGTGAGGTCAAAGCTATTGCGATTCTTGTTAAACGAGGTGAAAGCATGGTGTTCATAGGTTTCTTTGGATCAAATATGCCGAGCAACGGTTTGTGATCAGTGACAATTCGAAAATGACGTCCCATAAGGTAGTTGTGGAATTTGGATATGCCAAACATGATCGCAGTAGCTTCTTTATCAAGTTGCGAGTATCGACTTTCATGTGTATTTAATGTTCTTGATGCCATAGCTACTGGCCGGTCTTGATGGTCGTTGTCCTCGTGAGACAATACCGCCCCCACTCCATACTCCGAACTATCACAAGTTAGAGTCAGCGGTTTGTTCACATTGTAGTGAGCCAAGGTTAAATCAAAAGTCAGTAGACGTTTTGCTGTATCAAAAGAATTTTGCTCATGTTCTGTCCATCTCCAAGTATTTGTTTTATCTAGTAAGCGATGTAACGGTTCTAGTACTGTCGCTTTGTGTGGTATAAATCTCTCGTAAAAATTGTAAAGGCCCAGAAACGCTTGAAGCTCTCGTTTATTCTTGGGCTCCGGGGTGTTGACTATAGATTCCACCTTACTTGGCGCTGGGTGAATGCCTTCGGCATCGATGACAAACCCAAGAAACTCTACGCTTTCTTTAGCGAATTTACATTTAGCTTTGTTAAGTCGTAGTCCTGCTCGTTCTATTCGCTCGAGGACCAAATCTAGTCTTTCCTCCATCTCCACCAGTGTACGGCCTGAGACATTTATGTCATCAATTAGGACTGCTACTCCCGGGATATCTGCTAGTAGAGATGTCATCAAGCGTTGGAAAATTCCCGGACATGCTTTGACTCCAAACGCTAAGCGATGTACAGTATATAGTCCTTTGCATGTATTCAAAGTATGTAGTTTCGACGTGTCGTTATCAACGACCACTTGAGTGTAAGCACGGTCCAAATCCAGGGTCGTGAAATATTTTCCCTCAGCGACTGTTGCAAAAACTTTGTTTGCTGTCGGCATAGGGTAAGTGTCTGATTCGGTTGCTTCGTTGACAGTACTGCGATAATCTCCGCATAGTATTATTTCGCCTGTCTTTTTGACGATCGGTACGACTGGGGTAGCCCACTCGGAAAATGACGTAGGTCGTAGTACCCCTTCTTGAACTAATCTGTCTATTTCACGTTCTACTCTGTCTTTAATAGCGAATGGCACCGGGCGAGCCTTCAGAAATTTAGGCGTCATTCCTTGTCTCACGTGTATTTTTACGGGTTTACCCCGATACGTGCCCAACCCATCTTTGAAAACACCTTGATGCTTCGAAAGTGTTTTGTCTATATTTCGTATCAGGCCGTTGTTAACGTAATTATTGTTCAACGATATGCCAAGTGGCACAAGCCAATCTCGACCTAACAAGTTCGGTCCGTTGCGTTTTACTACGGTCACGCATAGATCGCGTAAACTTTCTTTATAGGAAACTGACAGGGTGACCTGCCCTAGCAATCGAACCGGTGTTTCTGTCAAAGTTCGTAATGTAAGTGAGGCGGGTCGCAAGGCATCACGCGGCAGCTGCGGACGTAACGTGTTCCAAGTACGCTCGTTGATGATGGAAAAACTAGCACCGGTGTCCACCTGCATGCGCACCGAAACCCCTGCTAACGACAGGTCAACTTCGTATGGCGGCGTGCGATTTGTGCTTTGTACACAATAGATTCCATTTAAATGATCGCCGGGCTCTTCAGTGTAATTAACATCTCGATTGCTTTTTTTCTAGCTCATACAATTTTTTTCTATGTGCCCTTTCTTCTTACAAAATCGGCATACGGTATTGATGAACCTGCACTCTCCTGAATGTCGATCACCGCATCGGTAGCATAACCGGGTGTTGGTTTTCCCTTGAACTGCGTTAATGTCCAAATCCATTGCTTCCGAGGTGGACGGCGCGCCGCACGACAACGCTGTGGCAGCGGGCACTGTGTTAGTAGCATCTTGAATCATTCTAACATCCCGCCCCGCACTTTCTGATGACAACATAGCGTCCACAACGTTTTGATAACTTAAATTGTCCCGTTTCAATAGTTCGTATTGTAATTTGGAGTCACTCATACCACACACAAGTCTATCGCGTAACATCCGCTCTAAATCAGTAAAATTACACCCGGAACTTAATTTTCTCAATGCTGCTATATAGTCCGATGCTAACTCACTGCGCTTTTGGTCGCGTTTGTAAAATTTAAACGACACTGATATTTCATTCGGCTTTGGACTGAAGTGTTTCGTAAGAACTGTTATAATGTCATTAAAAGTCACTTCATTTGCTTTCTTTGGCGTTATCAACGCTAGTAATATTTCGTACACCCGCGCACCACACACTGTAACAAAATTAGCCCTTTTGGCCGAGTCCATTATGACGCCATTTGCCTCGAAACAAAATTTTAACCGGTCCAAGTAAATGTCCCAATTGTCTGTTTGAGGGTTAAATTCATCAAATTTAACTGCTTTTGCCTCCATTGTACACTTTTTTCACCATACGTCGCCACTATTATGTCCGGATTATAGTGAAAACCACAAAATATGTGAGAACTGTTTATTAGGCTAAGTAGCCAGATGTCAAGTGAAGTTATCTGCCTACCTACATTATTTGACTTTATTTTATAACAAAGTAAACATGTATGTACCCACAAAAAGCAAACCATTTATCTAAACAACTACTAAAGTCGATATACAACACATTCAATAGTCGAACACAGAATTTAAAGAAACAAAAGACAATTTGGAGCCTGTGGCAAACCGAACTCTTTGTGTTTTTATACTTTTTATTAATGTTTCAATTTCCTTCTCCTTTTGACGTCTTTACTATTTTACCAGTTGTTTCTTTTACTTCACACGAATTACATTGATTTCTTACAAATATTACCCAAAGTTTATAATTTATCCTCCGAATTCCCCTACATCGCGCACAGAGCCTGTTTGTTGATATCAAACAATCGAAGAGACTGGCGGCTTTGTTCGTCGCCAAGAAAGGCCACGATCTCGGGTCACAACTGAAAGCCAGGATCGATTCATCGTGACGACCACTTGGGAAATCGTCACCTTACCTCTATTGAGATACAAAACCAACTTCGCGACTTCCACGGAGTATCTGTGAGCGCTCGAACTGTTCGGAGAAGGTTAAAAGAACGCGATATGGTACCACACAAGCCAGCTAATGGGCCCAAACTAACGCGAGCCCACCGAACAGCGCGCCTTCATTTCGCACGCAGTCATTTAAATTGGACACAGCAAGATTGGAGCCGTGTACTCTTTTCGGATGAGTCTAAAATTGTGTTACATGGCAATGATGGAAGGAAGAAGGTCTACCGACGTAAGGGAGAGCGTTTCGCACAATGCTGCTTTGAAGAGAGGGTTGCTTATGGCGGTGGCTCATGGACTGTCTGGGGCGGTATATCCGCGAGCGGCAAAACTCAACTTGAGGTTGTTACAGGACCACGGCTGCCAAAATTAAATGCTGAAAGGTACATTCGTGAGTGCTTAGAACCTCACGTGATACTATGTGGGCCCAAATTTCCTTTTTATGCATGATAATGCAAGAGCCCATGCAGCCGTCATCGTCAGGGAATATCTTCGGGATGTGAACATCACAGTTATGGACTGGCCAGCCAGAAGCCCAGACAAAGCGAGCTAAAAAGACGTATTAGGGCTCGTCAGCCAGTTGCCCAGACGATGCAGGAGTTGAAAACTCCCATAGAAGAGGAATGGGAGATGATCCCTCAAAATTTCATAGAGCGATTGATAAACTCTATGCCTAATCGTATGAGAGCTGTGGTAGATGCCCATGGAGGCAACACGCGTTATTAAATTAAACCTTTATTTGATAAAACATGTTTTTTATTCAAAAATCAATTGCCTTTAACAAGGCGCATATCCGACTTGTTAGGCGTAGCTCCATGTCGTATGGTATTCTGAATTCAAATTTAAAACAATACGATCGAAAAAGATGGTAAAATGTATCAGGTTTAAAACTGCATCAACAGTTTTTGTTCAATCTAGCAATCATATTTCGGTAGGGGCCATCGAAACCTAAACTCTAAGGTGGGCCAATAGATGTGTCCAGAAGTGTATTTACTTTTCCGATTAAGTATATTATGCATTTACAAATGAACTCAAAACTATGTACAGCAATCAGCATATCAGACTTTACTATTTAATTATTCACTCTTACTACATTGCATAACATAATATCACAATGCCTTTCGTCCGTACTTTTAGGGGGTACCTATGAATAAGTGTCTCAAACGCACGGTAATCGAAACATCATGTAACACATATTATAATTCGTAGTAAACAATTTGATAAGATTGTAAAACATTTGCATGCTATTTCTAAAAGCTGGAAAAGCTGAACCAAAGGCAAATAAATATTCATTTCAATATTCATCTCATTTCATTCATTTCATTTCATGATTTATCACATTGTTCGAAGTACGTGTCAGCGTCCACGCGCCTCCACGGCTACTGCTCAGATTGACATACAAGTAGTGCTCACCCCAGGCCTGCACCGCGCGAAGTAAGGGCGGCAATATCTCAGCTAGGGCGCCGACTTCAGTCCGCCGCAACACGTCAGCATCCAACCCGTCTGTTAGCCCGCCCGCCGCCCACGCGCCCCCGCCACTGCTGGCTAGAAACAATGAACGGCTGTGTGTAAAAAATAACAGCCTTCAAAAAAAAATAGTAGATTGTTATACAAGGGACGAAAGTAACCATTCCACTCGAGAAGTTTCTGGCGTTCGAACGAAGTGAGAGCGCCAATAGCTCGAGAGTGGAATGGGTGCTTTCAACCGAGTCAAATATACTATTTTTCATCTCTCCTGTTCGGAAAGTTGAACTTTCATGTGTAGATAACCGGGTGGGAAATAGTTTTTCCCTTCTTAGAATAGGATAGGGTGGAAAGTCACGGAGTAAGTGTGGATCCACTATACTCAAAGCTGTGAAACCAACACTTTAAAAAAAACGGGGTGCGTTCCGTTTGCTGTCATCTACGTCCGCACGCTGACTTTGGCGCTGCTGCCGGACTAAGTAAAACGCCAAAATATGCGCCGCGATGCGCGCTGATGCATCGCGGATATAAATGGAACGCACCTTCGATTTCACCAGAAAAAAAAGGTCTATGATTAATTAAACGTGGGAACGCGCCATTATTATAAATACCGTGTCTTTATTGCATAAAAATGTAGAATAAAAATGTAATTGCATAAGAATGTAATTCAAGTGACTTGGACATTGATTTGACACCTCATGAGATAAAAGTGGAGGCACTAGCGGTTGTTGACAATCTTTTCCGCTACTCTTTTAGCTGATTCGGGGGCTAGTATATCAATCCTGAAACGGCATAGTGGTTGGAAGTCCAGCACTGTTGCCAAAGGATATATATTGAAGACTCAGTTGAGAATAAAAGCAAAATATCCTCAAAAATAACTGAAGGTATAAATATAAATACTGAACGCCATCTGTCTCCACAACCTGGAACATCAACAACTCGGGAGCCAGACATTGCACAAGATCAGCCACAAAGTCATAACTTTTTTGAGGAAAATGTTCAAACAGGATCTTTCACCATACAAAGGACGCAGCTTTCTCAGAAAATTTCTAACATTAAAATGCCCGGCAAAACTCTGAATTTTAATTTTTCGAACTGCACAAATTTTACCTTTAATTTTAATTAATTACTGTAAATAATACCTATCTATTTTATTAAATAAATGTAGTTTTTTTTTCCTCTCAGCCGAAATGAAAAGTAGTATGCTTAACTCGTGAAAAAGCACCCAAACGAAATGGGTCGCTTTCTGCCCTTGTATAGCAATCTACTATTTCATTTCGACTGTGAGGAAAGAAATAGTGCTTTTCTTAATTTTTATGTAGTGCAATCGAAGGTGCTTTCCATTTCATATCCGCGAAGCGCCCGTCCGGTACATTTTGGGGTTTCACTTGGTCCGCGTTGCCGCTCGATTGTCCACTATCGATAGTTGAGGCAAAAGCAGTAGTATCGATAGACTATCGATAGTGGAGGCAAAATCAATAGTATCGATAAAATATTGATAGTATCAATAGACTATCGATCACGTGACTGTCTCTCACCGAGTGCGAGCAGCGCGTTGCTCGGGTGCCGCGCGGCGAGGCGGCGCGCGTACACCGCGAGGCTGTGATGCTGCAGCTAGCGACACGTGACGTCACTCACCGAGTGCGAGCAGCGCGTTGCTCGGGTGCCGCGCGGCGAGGCGGCGCGCGTACACCGCGAGGCTGTGATGCTGCAGCTAGCGACACGTGACGTCACTTACCGAGTGCGAGCAGCGCGTTGCTCGGGTGCCGCGCGGCGAGGCGGCGCGCGTACACCGCGAGGCTGTGATGCTGCAGCTAGCGACACGTGACGTCACTCACCGAGTGCGAGCAGCGCGTTGCTCGGGTGCCGCGCGGCGAGGCGGCGCGCGTACACCGCGAGGCTGTGATGCTGCAGCTAGCGACACGTGACGTCACTCACCGAGTGCGAGCAGCGCGTTGCTCGGGTGCCGCGCGGCGAGGCGGCGCGCGTACACCGCGAGGCTGTGATGCTGCAGCTAGCGACACGTGACGTCACTCACCGAGTGCGAGCAGCGCGTTGCTCGGGTGCCGCGCGGCGAGGCGGCGCGCGTACACCGCGAGGCTGTGGTGCTGCGACGCGGTGGCCGTCAGCGCCGCCGCCGCCTGCTCCCAGTACCGGGCTGCAGACCAGCTCTACAGACCAAACAAATTATGATTATTAACCTGTCAAATCCCATTAGAGGGTTAATGTTAAATTAATGTTCTATTGTGTCTGGAAACATGATACGCGAAGATTAAACACGAGTTTTAGCTTTAATTTAAAAAATCATAGACTGTTCTGATTCTATCAACACTTACCACTTTACACTCAGTGTATATTTAATATTGCTTTATTATGGCTGGGCGTAATTAATGGCGGATGCTAAAGAATTATTGTTAGGGCTGAGTTGTAGGCTACTAACGGGGTCACAGGTGGCGGATAGTGAACGGCCACCAGATATGGTGGTTAGCTGCGAATATGTAGAATAAGCAGTCCCCGACCACACAGCGGCAGGATACCAGAATGTAGTGGGGAGTTCAGTGGGATGAACTTCTCTACAAAAAGCTACAATATTCATTGACGATCCTGTGCCATGTCGAGTCAACGCCGCCATCAAATAAGCGTTCCCCTGGTGTTGTGCAGCAGCAATATCAGTACTGGCAAAAGGCCGAAGATATAGTATCAAGAAGGGCTTTTGACTGGATATTAAGATGCGGGATAAACCGGTTCTTAAACTGCGGTGGGGAAGGCAAGAGGGAAACCACCACACTATCTTTCCTAATTTGGAGTTTTATAAATATGGACACCAATAATAAAGTAGTTCTTGACAACGGGCTTCCACGATGTAATATGCCGTGGCGGTCCGAGTCCGGCAGGGTCAGGATCAAGGCTGATTCGGTCGTCATCCAGCGAAATCCTTGTAAAGTTGGCACATGGAATGTGAGGACGATGCTAGAGCCGGGGAAATTAGAAGAAGTAAAGATGGAAATGGACAGACACAAAATTGATATACTGGGATTAGCTGAAGTAAGATGGGGAGGAAGCGGAGATTTTTGGAGTGGTGAATATAGAGTTATATATACGGGAGAGAAACAAGGATCTAATGGCACCGCTATAATATTAAATAAAAAATGGGGTTGAAACATAGAAAATACCATACACCTTAGTGACCGATTAACAGCAGTTAAGATAAAAGCTAAACCATTTGACATTACTTTATTGCAAGTTTATATGCCCAGGAGTGGCCACCCAGATGAAGAGATAGAAGAGATATATGACAGCATAGATTCAATTTTAGATACAGTTAAAGATACAGATAGTTTGATTATTATGGATGACTTCAATGCGGTGGTCGGTGAAGGAAAGGAAGAAAACTCAGTAGGAAGTTTTGGGTTGGGAAAGAGAAATGAGAGAGGGGACAGACTGGTACAATTTTGTAAAGAAAATGATTTGATTATTACAAATACAATGTTTAAGCAACCAAAAAGCAGACTCTATACGTGGAAAATGCCGGGAGATATTGCTAGATACCAGATTGACTACATAATAATTAAAAGTAAATTTCTAAAACAGATAAGTTTGTGTAAGACTTTACCTGGGGCCGATTTAAATTCTGATCACAACCTTCTTATAAGTCTACACAATTTTAAAACTAAGCAACTAAAAAAAAACACAAACCAAAGAACTTGGATCTCAATAAACTTAAGGATATAAATAGTGAGAGTAAAGTGCATATAGTAATAAAGTAGGTCATAAGTTAGAGCAATTTATTGAAAGATGTAAGAATAACATTCAAAATATTAATATTGAAGAAAGGTGTGTTTGAGAGTTTAGGCAGTGGATTACACGTGGAGGGCGACAATGATAGGTGGAAAATAAGTAAAGTCTGAGCTCTTATAGCTAGGTACTTGCCACATCAGTTTTTCGGGTTTAGCTATCACTTCACAGGCCACAATCACTCGAAATGTCTGTAAGGAGCTTCACAGGATACACACGGGGCGAAAGCGCTCTGGTCGGTCTAGTACTTGTGTCATAGGTAACGTCTCGATGGCGACTGGGGCTCCGGGGTTCTCACGGTACGTTTTAAACAAATAAAAATAAGGCAGGTAGGCGTGTGAGTGTGCGCGGCGTAGTATCAATAGGGTACACAAACAAATCAAAATATTGTAGTAAACATATCGCCCGCCCTAAACACGTCAAGTGTTTACGAGAAGGTTAGGAAGCTAAGGGAAAGAAGTTCACTGGACAGGAAGACGAACTAATTTCGTCAAAGATCTCTTTAGGCTACCGGTAGGAGTTTTAACATCTACCACACGAACAACTTGGTCTTGGCCAGGGTATAAATTAATAATGCGTCCACGACGCCACTGCAAAGGGGGAAGGTTGTCATCTTTTATGAGTACTAGCTCACCTACTTTAGGAGGATCACAAGGAGAGGTCCATTTATTTCTAATTTGTAATGTATTTAAGTATTCTAAATGCCAGCGAGACCAAAAGTGCTGGGTAATTTGTTGGATTAACTGAAACCGTGTAAGGCGATGCAATTTTACGTCTTTATAAGGGTACTCCGGAAGTGCAGTTAAGGGTTGTCTAATTAAGAAATGGCCGGGAGTTAACACTTCGACATCATTAGGGTCCGGAGAAAGTGGGCACAATGGGCGTGAATTTAAAACTGCTTCAATTTTAGCAAAAACAGTGGCCAGCTCTTCAAATGTAAGGGGGGTATCGCCTACTACTCGTTTTAGGTGCGATTTCGCCGATTTAACCGCAGCTTCAAAAAAACCGCCCCAATGAGGGCAAACAGGAGGATCGAAAACCCAGGATTGTTCCGCTTTGAAAGCTCAGAACCAATAGCCGCCTGGTTTTGAGACAGGAAACACTCTAACTCTTTAAGGTAATTGTTGGCACCGATGTAATTTCGACCGCAATCGGATCGGATTAGGCGAGGTACACCACGACGCGACACGAATCGGGAAAAGGCCGCAATAAAGGCTTCAGTAGTTAGGTCCGACACAACCTCAAGGTGAACGGCTTTAGTAGAAAGGCAGACAAATACACACAGGTAACTTTTCACTAACCTTTTGTTCCTATAAGCCTGGACTTTGGTAAAAAAGGGTCCTGCAAAATCGGTACCTACACCGTCAAACGGTCTAGCAGCCGTGACGCGGTCTTTAGGTAGGTCACCCATGAAGGGTTGAGATACAGCCGCTTTGAGACGATAACAGGGAAGGCATTTAAAAATCACATGCTGAATAGCTCTGCGTGCCGACAAGATCCAAAACTCTCTATTTAACATGGCAAGAATTGCATTAACACCAGCATGAGCATTCTCGCGATGGTAATGTGAAATAAGGATGTTCACGAAATTACCATTCTTAGGCAGAAGAAGGGGATGGCGCGCATCAAAGGATAGATCGGAGTTTCGTAATCGACCTCCAACTCGAATCAGGCCTCTGTCATCTAGAAATAAATTTAACTTTCTAAAGGAGTTAGTGATAGGATCGCCACGCCGTAAGCGATCAAGTTCATCAGAAAAGGAGGTAAATTGAACGATTTTCACCAAAATCAAAAGGGAATCTCTCCGTTCCTCAGGGCTCAGGTAGGACAAGTAAGATTTAGGAAATAAAAACCGCCTTAGGTAACAAGTCACGTTTATTAGCTTGTTGAAAGAACTATACCGCTCTAATAAGAATGAGGGATCCGGGGTAGGAACATCGGCAGAAACAACTAAACAACGTAGTCCGGGAAGATCACTACTTGGGTTAGGTTCCGAAATACCGGGCCAGTTTTCAGAAGACTGCGTCAACCACAAAGGTGAAAACCAAAGGGAGTGGTCGATCAGTCGGGTGACTGACATACCTCTCGATGCACAGTCACTAGGGTTCATGTAGCCTGGGACGTGCCTCCATTCACTGGATGTAGGACTATTATTAATCTGGGAGACACGATTAGCCTCAAAAGTCTGAAGGAGGTGAGGAGTGGTTTTTAACCAACACAACACGATTTTACTATCCGTCCAGCTATGGATTGAAGTCAACACAGACGACCTTTGCAGACAAAAAAGCGACGTGATGAAGTAATTTAGAGAGGAGGGTAGCTCCCAACAATTCCAACTTGGGAATTGTTAAACGGGTCCGAACAGGGGCAACTTTAGATTTAGCCATAACAAGATGGACGGAGCAAACACCAGACGGAAGTTCCGCACGTAAATAAACAGCGGCAGCATATCCCAATTCAGAAGCATCACAGAACCCATGTAGGGATAAGGAGGAAGAAAACTCTGGGAAGAATATGTCGCGGAATGGCCACTTCACTAACCTTCGCTAGGTCCTGAACAAATGCAGTCCACTCTAAAGACAGGGGTTCATTTAAAGGATCATCCCAGGATAAGCCTGACATCCATAAGCGTTGGATAAATTCCTTAACCTTAAATACGACGGGAGATAACCAGCCACAAGGGTCATACATACGGGCAATCAAAGATAAAACTTTGCGTTTTGTAATAACTGCATCACGGGTATCACAGGTATAATTGTAGGTAAATGAGTCACTCACAGGATTGTACTGCACACCTAAAATAGCGACAGTCTGAGGATTATCTGGGTCTGAGAATGAATGAGGAAGTTGCAAATGATCCGGGGGCATATCCTCCAGGAGCTCGGGCCTGTTACTAATCCACTTACGGAGTTCATAACCACCAGAGGCCATTATTCCTATAAGCTCAGTTTTCAAAGCCCGGGCAGACGCAATAGTGTCAGCACCAGTAAGACAATCGTCGACATAAATATCTCTCTCAAGGACTTCAGCGGCTCGAGGGAAGGTAAGTCTCTCTTGTTCAGCGAGCTCAAGAAGGGCACGAATTGCAATGAATGGACTGGAACGAAGACCATAGGTATTGGTATTAAGTTCATAGGCAAGAAGTGGCTGAGAGGGATCCTCACGCCAAAGCACAAGTTGGTACCTTCTATTATCGGGATGTACCCAAGTCATACGAAACATCATACGAATATCTGTTACAAACACTACCTCGTGCCTGCGGAAATTTAGGAGGATGTGAGAAATATCTCGCTGAAGCTTAGGGCCTGTATGTAAACATTGATTCAGGGACACTTTAGAGGACGTAGGACTACTACCATCGAACACAACACGTATTTTGTTACTAACAGACTTAAAAATTCCATGGAATTTTTATTTTATCCCTCATCATGATGAGGGATAAAATAATGTTCCCGGGTCGAGTCATATGAAGAAAGGGACATATGGTTTAGGTCAAGGTACTCACGCATAAAGGAAATATATTTCTCTCGAAAATTAGGATTGGCTTGCAAACGCTTCTCAAGATTATGGAATCGCCGTAAGGCATTGGTTTTAGAATCACCGAGAGATGGACGATCATGAAGAAAAGGGAGTCTAACCATAAATCGACCATTGCTTTCACGAGTGGTAGTTGCTTTAAAAAAGGTTACACACTCTATATCCAAGGGGTTCGCAATGGAGATTGGGGGGCCTCTTCGATTTTCCAGAATTTTTCAACTATTTGGGACAGCGAGACTCCAGTCATGGGGGGTTCCAAATCAGTAAATCCTCCATAAACAGGACCACACAGGACATAACCAAATATCGTCGAGATAGCAGTAAGGCCATCAGGGGACACAAACAACTCTGACCTTAAAAGGCGACCAATGACGTCAGCTCCAAGAAGTACACTTATAGTACCAGGTTTGTAAAATAAAGGGTCAGCAAGAGGGAGGTGCTTAGTACAGGTAATTACACTTTTAGGTAAGTCTACCTCTGGGAGGGTACCAGCAATCACATCAACAACTATTGCACTGGTGGAGATTTCTGGAAAGGCAGAATTAACTGGCTTAAATGAAAAGGATACAATGCCCGGGGAATTAATCGCTTGAACATTACCTATTTCACGAACAGGAACTGGAGAAGGAATGATAGGTAAGTTCATGTGGTCAACAACAAGCTCAGTAGTAAGAAGGCAGCCCTGAGCACCAGTGTCACATAAGGCACGCGCTTCCACATAATATCCAGACGAGGTTTTAACATGAATCAAGGCCGTAGTTAAAAGAACGAGAGAATTGCGAGGTAAAGATGTAAAAGCGGGTATGGAAGGGGGGCTATCTAGTCAGAATTGTGGGGCCTCATTGTACTTATGATGAAATGCACGTTCATCCTGGGTTCTTTGACCTAGAGGGGCATTATAAGTACGGTTACCGCTGGGGGCAGGTGGGGATCGCCCGCCCGAACGGGGAGGTGATGCTCTACGGGAATCACTAGGGGGCGGGGTACGAACACGGTGCCATTCAGTACGTGGGGGTAACCCACGGTCCGTTAAATGACTTTGTGGGGATTGCCGCGGTTGGTTGGAAGCTAAGGCCGGGACGTCTCGGTATGAGCGCTCGCGATCGTAATTCACAGGGGAGGAGTCATTATAACACAGTGACGTGTGATGACTGGAACGGCGGCACGTGCGACAGCGATTATTTCGCGTGCATTGGGATATGGAGTGTTTATCCAGGCATCGATAGCACAGTCGGGCTTCTTTTACAAAGGTAACACGTTGACGTGTAGGAAGGCGAATAAAATCGGGACACTCGCGTAAGTAATGCGAAGTACTATTATAAAGGTGACATTTAGATGTCGTCGCAAAGGTAACAAAGGCTCTCGCAGGAGGTGGGGAACGCGCGTTAGGTTTAGGCAAACGAGGGGAGCTCACAGTAGGGGGGGTAGTAGTGTCAACGACTGAAGCACTACCTACATTGTCGTGGTGCCTACATTCATCCTCAAGAAAGGTAATAAGATGATCAAAAGTAGGGAGGTGATTAGGATTATCGCCATAACGACGTTCAAATCTCGATTTTAACTCTGAAGGCAGAGTTTAGCAAGGCATAAGTGAACTAATAGGTACGACCAATGTTTAACAGGAAGTTCCAATCTTTCTAAGCATCGATAAGTCCAAAGCAGCGGGTTCAGGAACGACACACGTAACCCGGAAAGTTTAGGCGTTATAATAGGGAGCATCATTATTTGAGCTATGTGGGTATCCGCTAAAACACGAAGGTTATGGTACCTACGTTTTAGGAGGTCACGGGCCACGGTGTAATTGCCCGCCTCAATCTTGAGGTGTTCTATTAATCGACGAGGTTCATCCGATAAGGCTCCCACTAAATAGTGTAGCTTCGAAGTCGGGGTAAGGTCAGGCTGGTTGTCCACCACGCTATCAAACTGGTCTATAAAACTGATCCAACTATCGGGACGGCCATCAAACTTAGGTATAGGTAGGTCAGGTAATTTACTAGCCGGGTTATCAATAGCCAGGGATTTATTCTCCTTGAAGGGGGTGCTAGTACGGGACGTTTCAAATTGGTGAGGTCGTATTTCGTCTTACCTAATTTTTAAGTCGTCTACTTTGTCCCTTACTACGCGTATCTCGTTCTTAACTTGCACATATTCTTGTTTATAAATAGCAGGATCGAGATTACCTAACAGCTTGGAACAAGCGGCGGAAAACTTGTCGCACATAAGTGGCAGGTCGGAAAGACGCGCTCGCATACGATTGGAGGAAAAGGTCTCAAGAACTCGGTGGGAATCATCAACCCAGTCACTAATATAACGGAGTTCACCAATAGCTTCACGGTATTCAGCTGTATCCGTGTAAAGTACGGCCCTTACGGTCTCGTTGCCGGTTTCGGTATCCGACATTTTATTTACTTTAAATCGCAAGAAACAAGGTAGGTAAATTAAACTCACAAAAGTTTTCAATAGGATGCGTAAAGGAACAAATAGTAAGGGACGGCACCGATGCACCGGGTATGGCAAACGTAACTCGTAAACAACTCGCACGCGGTAACGCGGTAATGGCGTGATCAATAGGGAAACAAAGCGCTCGCGCACCTCACTTGCACTCAAAGGGTAGGTAATTAACGCGGTAATCGATTTAATCGACACTTATGTAAAAGGGGTTGTACTCGAATGTTATTAAGGAATTTACTGTAAATAGGTTAGGTATATGACGAGACGTTTTCTTCAAATTACAAAGGAAAGTAGCAAATAAATAACTCTCAATTAAACAAATTACGTTACTAATAAGGGGTCCTAATAAAAAACTACGCTCTGCTACCAAAATGTTTGAGAGTTTAGGCAGTGGATTACACGTGGAGGGCGACAATGATAGGTGGAAAATAAGTAAAGTCTGAGCGCTTATAGCTAGGTACTTGCCACATCAGTTTTCCGGGTTTAGGTATCACTTCACAGGCCACAATCACTCAAAATGTCTGTAAGGAGCTTCACAGGATACACACGCGGCGAAAGCGCTCTGGTCGGTCTAGTACATGTGTCATAGCTAACGTCTCGATGTCGACTGGGGCTCCGGGGTTCTCACGGTACGTTTTAAACTAATAAAAATAAGGCAGGTAGGCGTGTGAGTGTGCGCGGCGTAGTATCAATAGGGTATACAAACAAATCAAAATATTGTAGTAAACAAGGTGGAATGAAATCAAAAACATAATGGTCAAAAGCGCAGAAGAGACGATAAAGAAAGAGAAGCTGATTCCGAGGAAAAACTGTCTTAGCCCAGAAATTATAGCGCTAATGCTTGAGAGAAGAGAATTAAGAAACAAGACGGATGATGTCAAGGCAAAGGAGTACAGAATATTAACAAACAAAATAACACGACTGTGCAGGGAAGCGAAAGAAAAACATACGGAAAAGAAATGCAATAAAATAGAGTTTATGATGAAACGGGGGAAAATTGAAAAAGCCTATAATATAATTAAACAAATGGACAAGAAACATAAGAGACGAAGTAATTGATAAAGAAGGGAAAATACTAATGGACTCCAAAAAAATTGTTAAAAGATGGATAGAGTATATAGAAGAGCTTTATTCAGGAGAAGGGATGTCAGAAAGCTATATGGAAAAAGAAGAAGATGTAGATACTTTAGAACTGGGAACTCTGATATTGAAAGAAGAATTCGAAATAGCTTTGAAATGTATTCAAAACGGGAAAACAGCAGGAGTTGATAATATTTATATTGAGATGGTTAAATATGCAGCTTGCAATCAGTTGAAAGAGGAAATTTTTAATTTAATTCAAGAAATGTATAAAACAGGCAAAATACCTCAAGATTTTAATTTAAGCAAGACTGTAACACTACCGAAAAAAGCAAACACACTCAAATGCGAAGAACATAGAACACTAAGTATTATTGCACAGGCAAGTAAAATTTTAATAAAAATAATTCAGAACAGAATAAGACCGTTAACAGAGTGCTTTTTGGGACTGGATCAATATGGGTTTCGGCAAGAGAAGGGAACCATAGAAGCGATACTAGCTTTGAGATTAGTAATAGACAGGAGACTGGATTTTGACATGGACACACATATAGCTTTTATCGACTTAGAAAAGGCGTTCGATAAGGTCAATTGGAAAATAATGATGGAAGTACTTAAAGAAGCTGGATTAGATTATAGAGACAGAAGGATTATTTATGAATTATATGAATATTATTTATAATTATATATAAAAACCAAGAAACGGTAATAGAAGTAGGAGAGGTAAACGGAAAGGCAAAAATAAGACAGGGAGTTAGGCAGGGATGTCCACTTTCACCGCTAATTTTTAATTTATTCATAGAATGTGCGAAACGCAGAATAACGGAATCAAAAAAGGGGGGCGTCAAAATTAATGGGGACGTATTTAAATTCATTCGTTTTGCCGACGATATTGCAGCCATTGCAGAAAACAGATTGGAGTTGGAAGAACTGGTTACAGAAATGGACACTATTTTTAAAGAATTTGGTCTCAAAATTAACATAAATAAAACAAAAACACTAATTGCTTCTAAAAAGGAAAAATATAGCCCTATCTCAATAAATAACACAAAAATAGAACAGGTTAAAACCTTCAAATATCTAGGTAGCTTGATAACTAGTGACTCCAGATGTACACCAGATATAAAAGCAAGGTTAGCGATGGCGAGACAAGCTTATAATGCAAAAAAGCACCTGCTCAAGGCCAGAATATCAAGCAAAGTTCGCAAAAAACTTGTTAAAGTGTACATTTGGAGTATAGCACTCTATGGATGTGAAGCGTGGACATTGACAAAGAGGGACAGAGAGAGACTGGAAGCCTTCGAGATGTGGTGCTGGAGGAGAATGGAGCGTATAAGTTGGACGGAGAAGAAAACAAATGAAGAAGTTTTGTCTATGGTTAGGGAAAAAAGGAGATTGATGTGTAGCGACATCTTACCACTGTCACTAACACTAGCAAGCAACTTCAAGACGCGACGCCCTGACTCGGCACCTACAGGCTAGATGGCGCTAATAGCCCGCTCCATACAACACAAACCGCGATATGTAAGATTTAGCACGAGCTTGACTACATATAGATAAACCAAGATGGTGACCAGGACCTTGGTCCCCGACCATAACAACCGGTCGGTAGGAAGCGCTTCCCTTTGCCTTCCTAACCCAGTTGCGCCAAATTGGTGACCCCGACGTGATCTACACTGGAGCGTGGAGCCTCACCGTCGTCATCATTATCGTCGCCTTCTCCCTTGCCAACAGGCATCCAGCCAGCAGCATCCAGCCAGCAGTCTCCTGCAAGCCAGCTCACCAGCCCTAAGGACACCACCGCAGACCGCACCGGTTCTACCTGGTTCCTCGGCAGCCTCATCCAGCTCATCATCCCGACTCACTGTGGACTTCGAGCTCTCCCGCACGCATCGTGGACATCACACATGCTCATCCCGACTCACTGTGGATATCACGCATGTACATCCCGACTCATCGTGTGGACATCGCGCACTCATCCCGACTCACCGTGGACATCGCGCATCCCGCCTCGCCGTGGAAATTACGCATGCCCATCCCAACTCACCGTGGACATCGCGCATGCTCATCCCGGCACATTGTGGACTCAACAAGCACTGGCACTTGCAAGCTCACTACGCACAGACTGCTGAGCTCTCAACCACCCTGGCTCAATCAACCTCCGGTTCTTCGGGGGGAGTGGTGTAGCGACATCTTACCACTGTCACTAACACTAGCAAGCAACTTCAAGACGCGACGCCCTGACTCGGCACCTACAGGCTAGATGGCGCTAATAGCCCGCTCCATACAACACAAACCGCGATATGTAAGATTTAGCACGAGCTTGACTACATATAGATAAACCAAGATGGTGACCATTGGACCTTGGTCCCCGACCATAACAACCGGTCGGTAGGAAGCGCTTCCCTTTGCCTTCCTAACCCAGTTGCGCCAAAGATGGAAACAATAGAGTGTAGGAGGGGACGAATGTTAGGCCACCTGATTCGACACGACAATTTTATTAAAACGATAATAGAAGGAAAAATAGAAGGAAAAAGAAAGCGAGGAAGACCAAGAATAAGCTACATGCAGCAAATAAAAGAAAATATAAATGTCGGGTCGTATCAGGAGGTTAAGAGAAGGGCGGAAAGCAGAGAGGAATGGAAAAAACTCCACCGACACGAGCCTAGCTCTTAAATTTGATGATGATGATGATGATGATGCTAAAGAATTATAATTAATAATAGAAGGAACAAAAGAATAAGGAGAAAATTAAGGCCATGAAGAGCATAATGTACACAACAGTTGATAAAAAAAGACGTATAGGGTGTTAAAGGTGCTGGCGGAGCCCATAGAGGTGTGGAAATTACTCCACCGGCAAACCACATGAGCACAACTCTGAGCACAACTATCTCAACCGCGCCGTTGCCTCTTCGGCCCCCGAGAAATCCGCGCGCATCTCTCACGTTTTGGGCTTCATAACCGAGGTAAGGGTGGGCTTGTTTAACTCCCCGCGTTGGTAGCAAAAAACGTACCTGTAATGGGCTAAACAAGTTGGGTGTCGCTAGCCGGCGGCGACATGCTCGCGCGTTTTATTCACCGGCGGCGCGCGGCACTACGTTGCTGGCTGGAGGAGCATGAATAAAGTCCTAGAAAGATGCTCTAGATGGCGTCAGTAGCTTCTTGTAGCAGTCAACCCTATTACGTCGAGTGATAGTACGTCACTGAATAGGTTAAGTGTATTATGAATCATATTCCAGAGTTATAAAAATGAAATTATCTTGCATTGTATTTCTGTAGGTGTCTACACGAAAACGTGCTCGAGTCTGAGGCGAACTAAATTAAACCATTTCGTTGAAAACATTGAGTAGTCATTTCTTTAAATTTCATTGAAAAGTCAAATTTCTGTACGGAGTACTAGTATTTATTCTGCGGCAGGGGCACTGACCTGCGTGGCGCTGCCCCGTGCGGCCACAGCGCGCGTGAACAGCTGGTGGCGGCGCGCGGGGGTCGCGAGCAGCACCCGCGCCGACGCCCACTCGCCCGCGCCCGGCAGCAGGGCGGCTAGGACACGCGCGCCGCCGCTTATGTCGTCTTCTAAAATGCATAAAAGACAGATTTAAAAACCTACTGTTCTATGGAAGCCGCGCTCCCGGTACTGGCTGGAGTGCTCCCTGCGGACTTGGAGGTGACGCGTGCTGGCAGGACGGAGGTGGCGCGACAGCACGCGACCAAGGAAGAGATAAGCAGACTTAAGCGCGAAATTCGAGACGCGATAAGTGTAGACTGGCAGCAACGATGGCAGCAGGAGACTAAGGGTCGAGAGCTTTATCAGTTTTTCCCGGACGTGGTTGGGAGACTCGGCATGAGCTGGGTCGAACCAGATTATGTGACTTCTCAGATGCTCACCGGACACGGATGTTTCAACAAAAGGCTGAGTGACATGAAGCTTCGTGAGGGGAGTATGTGTGAGTGTGGCGAGGAAGAGGAGGACAGGCATCACGTTCTGTGGTTCTGTCCTCTGTATGATGACCTGCGGTGCAAGATGATGGATGGTATCAGCCCAATAAATGTCGGTCCAGTTTGGTACTCTGATCTCGTTGGTTCGGAGGGGAACTTCAGACGGCTGCGGGAGTTTGCGCACGGTTGGCACAGACGGAGGAATGGCGCCGAGCGAGTCATGCCCCAAGAAGGGGGAAAGTGACACAAGGGACAAGGAATAGAGAAGAGAAAAAACTTGTAGAGAGTCAAGCATTGCGCGCGGCGGAGTGCAGACTGCCTAACAGACGCAAATTCCGCGGGCATCTCTTGCGATTCGGGCTTTATAACCGCGAGGTTGGTATGGCCATGGGAGGTGGTGGGATTGTTCTATGTAAGCAGCATCGAGATGCGCAACTCGGAAAAAAGCTTTGTCGCAAGTACCGGGTGCATCTCCCGCAATTCATTCTGTGTACAGAACGACCATGAGGTAGGGGAGAAATTGTTCTATGTAAGGTTCCGCGCAAATGGGCAACCGACCACCGCTTCCTGTGGCTGACGCGCGCCACGCCCTTTGGTCATTACGACCTTCAAAACTTACTATTCACTTATAGTAAACAAAACTATTAACGCGTAACGAAAATGACCATCTAAGAGGCACCATCTATAGCTGTACAAACACCTAACTGACCGAAGGTGATCTAAAGCCCTCTAAAGGGTTAACTTAATAAAACCACAATAGTACTGGACTAAAAGTCAGGTGTATTGAAGAACAAAAATAAACTCTATGATCATACATATATACGGTCGCGGCAAAAACAAACATATCGCGAGTTAACACGGTACAGCGCCATCTGTTGTTTGGATTATGAACTAAACAAGGTTGATCTTAAACATACCGCCCCCTTAGGCCATTTTATTGAAGGAATGGCCTACAAAATGTAAACTATTACTAGACATGAGATATGATAAAATAAAAACTAAAATAAAAATAACTGACAAATGTTTTATCTCAACAAAATAACATAACAAATGGTTATCATAACTTAAATTGCTATAGGTAAAATACAAAGTTTAGAGACAGGTCTCTTTAAAATAGATGACTTCGTGCGTAAGGTGACCACACGAGTTACGTTATCATCACCAGGGTGTTTCTCTACAATGCGTCCTAAAAGCCAACGACTTGGAGGTAAATCATCCTCCTTTATTAAAACAATTTGACCGATATTTGGCTCTGGTGTGTGTGATCGCCACTTATATCTATTTAGCATTGATCCTAAGTATTCCTGAGACCAACGCTTCCAAAATGTTTGAACTGATCTCTGGATTAACTGCCATCTACTTAGGGAGCTTAGAGAAGAATTTTCGTAATTAGGCTCTGGTACAGTTAACAGAGGTTCTCCAATTAAAAAGTGTCCTGGAGTCAGCGGGAGTAATTCATTAGGATCATCGCTGTGAATTATACTTAAAGGACGTGAATTTAGGCATGCCTCTACCTGTGCTAAAAAGGTGCTCATTTCCTCAAACGTTAGGGTTTGCTCTCTAATTACACGTTTGAGATGAAATTTGGTTGATTTCACCCCTGCTTCCTATAAACCGCCGAAATTCGGAGCGTGTGGAGGAATGAAATGCCAATTAGTGCCGTTCAATTCAAGGTTCTGGGCGATGGATTGATTAATGGAACGCAACTGTTGCAATTCCTTGCTCGCTCCCACAAAAGTCGTACCGTTATCGCTCCACATGTCTGTGCAGTGTCCTCGACGAGATGTAAAGCGTTTGAACGCTGCTAGGAAAGCTTGAGTGGTCATATCACTCACCAACTCAAGATGAATGGGACGTGTACTCATACAAACAAATAATGCTATATAGCCCTTGTAACTGCGATGACCTCTACCTTTGGATGTCCTGATATTAATTGGCCCGGCGTAATCTACACTGCTCTTGAGAAATGGTCTTGTTGGTGTACATCTTGCTGAAAGCAATGAACCCATGAATTGGGCCTTGGTCTCGGCTCTTTGTTTAGCACAAATCACACATCCATGAACGTATTGTCTTACAACGCTTCTGCATGACAGGATCCAGTAAGCAGACCTGAGATAGTTCATCATTAACTGCGGCCCGCCGTGCAAAGTTGTGTCGTGTGCGTCAGCTACGATCAACTTTGTGATATGATGATTCTTTGGCAAGATGATCGGATGCTTAAAATTGTCATCTCCTTGAGCATTTTGTAGTCGGCCTGTAGCCTGATTATCTTGTTTTCATCTAAATTGGGACAGAGAGATCTTAATGAACTTGATTTTAATTCTAGGTTTCCAACTAATAATTGCGCATACTCTGATGGAAATGATTCGACTTGAGCTTGTCTAATACAGCACTGCAATGCCTCATCAATTTCCGGTTTTCGTAAGTATGTAGACTTTGGTTTCTTTAAAAATCGTCTACAATAAGCTACGACTCTAAGCAATCTTGGTAAGGAAGAAAACCTTTCAAAAATGGGGTCTTTCGGGATGGTTACCATATGTACTCTGCTGGCTGATTCTTCCAATGTGGCCTTCAAATTGGTTGGTTTATGGTAATTAACGTTTTGTTCTTGAATCAGCTATGGTCCGTTGAACCATAAACTGGTGTCAGATAAAGAAGCTGGTTGAACTCCTCGTGACGCTAAGTCGGCGGGGTTGTGTTTTGTAGAAACATGGTTCCATTGTGATGAGTTCATGGTGGTTAAAATTTCAGACGTTCTGTTGGCGACAAAAGTTTTCCACTTACTGGGGTGAGTATTCAACCAAGCAAGTACAATTGTGGAATCGCTCCATGCTCTAATGTTTTCCTTGCAAATACCAAGCACAGGGGCTGTCTCAGATAACAATCTCGACAAAAGTACTGCTCCACATAGCTCTAGCTTCGGGATGCTTATTTGTTTAATAAGTGCAACTCTTGTTTTTGCATTCAACAGCGAGACTTGCACTTGTCCTTGTACATTTACGGTTCTCAAATAAACTACCGCAGAGTAAGCAGCCTTAGACGCATCGCAAAACCCGTGTAATTCCACGACAACGTCATCCGGATAAGTACCAAGCCATCGTGGTATTCTGATTGCTGTGAGATCTACCAATGTCTGTCGGTAAGTAATCCACTCTTCTATTAATTCGTTGGATAGTTGTTCATCCCACCCTACGCCTGCCAGCCATAAACGCTGGATAAATATCTTTGCTATTATAATTGTAGGTGCAATCCATCCTAAAGGATCGAAAAACCTTGCTATATCTGCTATAATTTGTCTGCCTTTTAGTTACAGGTGCTGCTGTCTACGGAAGGATCGCCGAGTACTGCAACTGATCGTCGTCACGGTTCCAGGTAGTTCTAATATTTTTACTGTTGTATCTAACTTAAGTTTCAGTTCTGTTTGGTCTCTATCTTGTGTTCTGTCCTGTTTTTCTTGTGTTGGTCTTTCACTTTCTTTTTTCATGTCCTTGATATTATCAATTAATGCTTTGTTATTACTGTTCCACTTTTGCAATTTAAAACCGCCTCTTTCCAATAATTTGCTTATTTCCTTGTACAGATTTATGCCTTCCTCGATACTTGAACAACCAGTCATTAGATCGTCCATATAAAAACTCTTTAAAATTATTTCAGCGACTTCAGGAGAGTTTTGACCTTCATCCATGGCAATTTGTTGCAAGACTCTTACTGCAAGGTACGGTGCCGACGCTGTTCCGAAAGTAACAGTCCGTAACTCAAATTCCTTTATTTGCTGTTCAGGTGCGTCGCGCCACAATATGCGTTGGTATTTTACATCATCCTCTGCGACTAAAACTTGGCGATACATCTTGACGATGTCTGCAACCAGAGCAATCGGATGTTTTCTCCATCTTAACACCGTATGACGAAGATCTACTTGTATGGTGGGACCAATCATAAGGTCGTCATTTAATGATATACCCTTCTTATTTTTTGTGAAGCATTGAACACAACTCGAACCTTTGTGGTGGTTTTATCATTTCGCACAACAGCGTGATGTGGTAAATATGTTGCTTCATTTTCTTGTATGCTTTCATTTGCTGGTCTCATATGATCTAACGCTAGGTATTCATTCATTACTTCAGCGTATTTTTTCTTTAAATTGTGATCTTTAGCAAACCTTTTTTCCAGGGATCTAAATCTTGCTTCAGCGATGTCTCTCGAACCGTGATTAGTGCACTGTGGTTCCTCTCCGCGAAATGGCAACCGTACTTCGTAACGACCCTCTGGTGTTCTTGTTGTGGTGTTTTTGAAGATATCTTCACAACGTTGTTCTTCCTCAGTTAAGATGCTTTTTAGATCAGGTAGTTGTTCCTAGATTTCCCAAAACTTCTTTAGGATATCATCCTCGTTTACTTGTGCATGCATAACAGTAATATTTCTTTTAGAAAACGTTCGCTCGTTGTCCTTACCCTTTACATAGTCAGTGTCAACCACTCCTGAAATAATCCACCCTAAAGTGGTGTTCTGCGCGATTAAAGAACCCGCTGGACTTCTCTTAACCCCTTCTCTCAGGATGTAGCTATACACTTCAGCGCCAAGTAACAAATCTATCTTATTTGTCGCAGTAAACTCAGGATCAGCTAAATGTAAATCGACCTAACTATTTTTTTCTAATTGTTTTTCAGGCAAATAAGAAGTGATGTTTTTCAACACAAACGTTTTAATACGTACTATAATCAAGGGATTAATTCCGACTGTCGGTCGACTTCGTATTTTGTCGTCACTGTTTTATTAACACCTAATCCCGAGATAACACCATGAATTGATCTCTTTTTCAATCGTAAAAGCTTCACTGCGGCTTCTGTGTCAAAGCACGCCTGAGAGCCTCGATCGAGCAACGCCCTTACAACCTGAAATTCACCTGTTCTTGACTCGGCCTTTACTAGCGCCGTGGCTAGTAAAACCTGCTTAGGTTTCTCCAAAGTTGACAGACAAGTCACCACTGGAGAGACCTCTTCAGCTGAATTCTTTTCATTCGGTCTTTCAGGAATCATGTGCAGTAATGAGTGGTGACGCTTTTTACATACTGTACATGTATTTTGGCTTTTACATTCGTATGCCGAATGGTTGCTGCCCAGACAACTAAAACAAAGGCGATTTTTAAGGACAAAATCATGTCTTTTTGTACATTCTTGTTTGGCAAACTCTTTGCAGAAACATAATTTGTGAATTTCTGAACAGAATTCACATTGTAAAGCCGTACTATTGGTGAAAAGCAAAACCTTCGGTTTCGGTTGAGCGGTAGTAGAGCTGTGTTGAACTTGAAATGATCTCTTTGGAACTACGAATTCTAGAGCCCGAAAACGACTTTCTAAAAACTCCCTAAGTTGGCTCCAGGTCGGTAATGTACTTGCATTAATATTGGAAATATGTAATTCCCACTGCTTACGAGATTCTGTGTCTAATTTTAATGTGACGATATGTATGATGATGACATCCCATGTGGACACCTGTATGCCTATATTACGCAGCGCACTAAGACAATCACTTGTGGTATCCAACAATTCCTTTAAGCCCGATGATGATTCGACGTTCAAATGTTTTTGATTAAATAGCCTTGTCAAGATACAATTTGAAAGATATCTTTTATTGTTATATTTTTTTTCTAAAAAGTCCCAGCACTGTAAGTAATTATCACTTGTGATGGGGATTTGCCTTATTAATTTCTCGGCTTCTCCTGATAATTGACCCTTTAAATAATGCAATTTCTGAACACTGTCCAATGATTGATTATTGTGTACAAGTGATGTAAACAAATCCCTAAATGTTGGCCACTCGGAATAAGTACCAGAAAAGTTCGGAATTGATATTTTGGGCAAGTTAACAAAGGAATTTTTGGACTCCCTTTCCTCAACTTCTTTAGAACTAGCCGATCGTGATTTTCGAGCACTGCTTAACAATTCATTTAAATCAGTTTTTAAAGTGCATTTGTACATTATATAAGATTCCTCAGTACTATCATAAAAATTATCAACAATATAAGCAATAGATTCTAAATCCTCATTAGACAATTGAAACAACTTAGTATGATTCTGATGAAACAATTTCCAATCTCTTTCAACGTTTTCCAACCTTATTTCTATGTACTCTATAGTGATTCGATCACGAGGACTTTTCTTATAATTAATTAGACCTCTTTCTATGGACTTTGCTAGCTCTTTCTGAACATTAATGATTTTATCCATATTTAAAACAAATAATTAACTTGTAATATTAATGAAACTTTGACCAAAAGACAACTTCCTAAATAAAATACAAGTGTTTATGCTTAAATTAAACTCAACCAAAATTGGGCATGGATTCCCCGTTCCCTCGTTTTTTAGCAAATTATTCTAAGTCCCGAAACATGCATTAAATTTTACAAGTCTACAAACTATCTTAACACAAGTAAAGTCTCAAATATCAAAATCTTCTAAGTTAAATTCACCACTCAAATAAAGTTCAAAACGCCTTGATTTTCACCGTTTACGTCAAATAGTCTAACTTTTTTCTTCTTTGGAAATAAGAGACAAAATCGTACTCACGGTTTTTTCTCACTACAATCACTCACACTTGCGCTGTCCTGTGCCTGTGTGCCGTTGATCGTTGTCCTTAGTGACGTCCCTCACGCACGTCACGTCGATAGCTCAGGTACTCTGCCTCGTGTCGTCGCTGCTGTCGCTCCTGCTGGCTGCACCCTGCGCCTTGCACCGCTGTACCGCTTGATGGCAAGCGGGGTGTTGTAACCGTGTACCTTTGCCACAGCGATCCACTGCGAGTACCCGAAGCGTCCTCTTCCTATGACTGGGGTTCACAAATTCGGCCTCGATGGACCATGTACAAACACCTAACTGACCGAAGGCGATCTGGAGCTTACTAAAGGGTTAACTTAATAAAACCACAATAGTACTGGACTAAAAGTCAGGTGTATTGAAGAACAAAAATAAACTCTATGATTATACATATATACGGTCGCGGCAAAAACTAACATATCGCGAGTTAACACGGTACAGCGCCATCTGTTGTTTGGATTATGAACTAAACAAGGTTGATCTTAAACACAAGCTCTGTACCGACATCTCAAAGTGTAACCCTCACAAGCACTTTTTGAGCAATAGAGTAGTCAAAGCATGGAATGGGCTTCCAGAAGATGTGGTCTCTGCCGAAAATATCAATCAATTTAAATACCGACTTGACGCCCAACTAAACTAGCTTAACTTAATATGAAAAACTGGATGCAGGCAGCTATCAGTTGTCTAAACTGCCTGCCTGATAACTAATAATAATAATTTTGTCAAAATGGCAAGTGGCCGCCATCGGTGGCGTGTCGCGAACACTGAGTCACGCCGCTCGCTTCACGTGTGTGGCGTGTAGCTGAAGCTTCAGGCCCATCTGCGCGGAAGTTACACAATGCTACAGTATAAGTATGAGTAGATTTAAATGTATTGTTTCTTTATTTCTCATGCTGCGACACATTACACCCTTAACACTTGGTGCTAATTTAGGCCATTGCCTTACGACAAAAACGAAACAAAAGACATTGTCTGTGCTTGGACAAATGCATACTCGAGGTCATTAACCGACAGCTTCGGGTGCGACCGCAACCCCGCGTCCTATCTTAGTAAAACATTTAGGATTGTGAAGTTACCGACCTGGCTTGCCCCGAACCAACCAGGTCACCGCGTGTAGTTTCAAAAAATAAAATGCGAGGTAACTGACCTGGCTCGGACCGCTCGTACTCGCTCTCCAGCTCGTCGCAGCGTTCTTCGGCGAGTCGTAGCGCACGCTCGATCAGTTCCGGAGGCGGCGGCGACTGCAGCTCTGCATCCGGCGGAAGTGGACGTCCCACCACCGCGCACGCCACCGGCCACAGTCCTGGGCCTGTTAAAGAAAAAAAATAAAGTAACAAGCAAACATAATTATTGAAAAAAAAACACCCGACTGCAAAAAATATTATAATATTTTTGAAATAGTCTTTTTACTGGCTTTCATTTGATACCGAAAAAAACATTCCCCCCTGTCGAGCATGCTCACCATAAAAGAAGCAGAAGACCGTCCGAAGTAGAGGCATTAAAGTAAGAAAGCGGATCCCGGGCTCCCAAAGGACGCAACCGACCACGGACCACGCTCGGTTGACAAGCTTGGGTATGAAGTCAAGATAAGAAAACGTAATAGTTTCGTGGTAGTTTCCGGTACTCTGCCACGAAATGCTGGAATAACATCCCCCCATCATTCAAAAAGCTTACAGCGTTGCGTACTTTTAAGTGTAACTATAAACAGTATCTACTAGATTTACAAAAGGAAAATCCGCTGTTTGTGACATGTTAATTGCTGTGCTCATATGTTATGCATACGTTTGCAATTACTTATGTTTTATTTTGCTTTCATTCATTTCTTGGTTGATCTGGCATTTGATATATCCAAGCATAAAGTGTTGGTAATTAAAAATAGATTCAAAAATTTGCAAAATGTTTCCCTATCTTAAACCGTTGTTTTAATATTTTAAAATGTTTCATAAAATTGTTTATATTTATTTCAAAATGTTTATTGTGAGTAGCAGTGCTCTCTTTTTCTTTTTCTGGCGTCTACGGAAGACCAGCGCCTCAGAATATTTGATTCTGCGGCATACGCTGAGTAGATTTGCCTTTGCATTCATGTACCACCTAACCTACCTACGCGTTAATCTTATAAACTGTTGTTTTATTTTTTGTAAGCGTGCATGACTTGAATAAAGAGTTTCTATTCTATTCTATAATATGGATTCAAAGTCGATTCAAGATCAAGTCAAAGGACTACGACATTGTCCCTAAAATAAACAATCACAGACTTGTCAAAGTCCATTCAAAGTAGTCTGGATGGCGACTCAAAGTAGTCAACTCATGCATCAACGTTCACTACGAACCTAATTCAAATCAAAATCGATAGAAAAACCTTAATAGGAACGACACTAGAATGGCTGAAACTACTTACTATGCGGCGCGGGCATCTCAGCAGCGACGCGCGCGACGTAAAGCCGCTGCTCCACCGGCAAGTCTACAGCCGACAGCGCGGCGCGAGCGGCCTGCCGCGCGGCTGATGACCCCGCCGCGACCCCGCACGCTAATGCCTCGAGACGCGCGAACTGTGCGAAAGGGACGGGGGAGGTCCCGGCGAAGGAACGCAAAGCGGAGCGAGCCTCTTTGCGCATGCGGCGGATCTCGTCTTTGCCGTGCTCCTCCTGCAAAAAACATACTAAGTAAATATTAAAGCTTAGCTAATAAACGCCAGCTCACTGGCGCAGCAAGCACTTTCGAAAATTCGTCGAATTACTAACATCCTGGGTATCTCAGTTGGGAGAACATTCGCACGGATAGCAAAGAATAGTGGGTTCGAGCTCCATTAAAAGTCATTTAATTATATATGTAGGCCCACAGAGGGCACTTATACACGTCCCAACATATTATTTTTTAAGCCCTACCGCTGCTTCGGGACAAATTGTGGGCTAGTGCTGAGAAGAAGCAGCGCAAAAAACTCAGTCACTATTGTCATTGGAGACGGTCGATGTATTTTATGTACAGTCGACCAAATTGAATCATGACCCACCTTATGTCATTTTTCTACTGTCATTCTATACAAGTAGGTTGAAATTAGCTTGAACATACATTTCCTAGAAACGAACTGTTATCATTTTATTAGACAATGACAGTTACTGACAAGGCTATGATCGCTATCTGTACGAATAAGTTTGTATGAAAATCGGCGAGAACTTAGGTAAGGGTTGCAATGCAACACACAGGTAGGTAGGTAGATATTCGGGATTCGGCACAGCCGGGCGCCAAGTCTGTATCGGGAACGAGTTTCTTCATAAAAGTTCCACTGGAACTTGTGTTAGCCATGATGAAATAAAACAGTATACTTAGTTAAGAATATAATATTTATTTTAGGTATATATTTAACAAGTGGCATTAAATTGGTAAAGTGAAAAGTGACCCGATTAGACGACTACAAATGTCACTTCCCCAATCCAAACCCCACAAATTTTCTATTGGATTAAGATCTGGAGACCTAGACGGCCATGGTATACGAGTGAATTCATCTTCATGCTGGGTAAACCAATTCGAGACAATTCTGGCAGTATGCACTGGACAGTTATCATGAACAAAGGAGAATACTGGCACTTCTTCACGCAAGTAAACTGTTCGCAAAGTCGGTAACATTGATTCTTCCAATAAATTGACATAGTTTATAGTGTTCTGATGAGGAGAAATTTGAACAATTTCTCCGACACTTCCGGCGTCCATCCAGGCATGTGCCTGTCCATCAACACATGTTAGCTGAAATTCAGCCGGATAATTGGTTGGGCACAACGTGATCCTCTGTGTATCGCGTGTTATCGTAACGCCACGAAGTTAAGCGACCATGTTAAGAAGAGCGAAATGATTTCTCGTCTGTAAAGATGTCATTCGTAATAGTGTTGCATTTCCGCTCTCTGTTGGTTCGTGATTCAACGAACGCCATGATTATGTCGTCGTTTGTCTTCGAGGGTACCCTCTTTAGCATGCCGTCTGATCCAGGTTCTGACTTATTCTTAGCTCTTTGTTCTGCCGAATTGGCCATTATACGGTTTGTTTGTAGATATTGACTTAGATTTTTATAAAATTTCAGACTTACTAGATATGCTTGACATCTGACACACGACGTTTTTTATTTTTAAAATTATAATACATTTTTCTTCGTAGCGAAAAGAGTTTGGATTATGGACTTATTTTAAATTTATATTAAGACTGCTTTATCTAAAACATGTCTAGTGCAGTGATAATAAAGGTTAAACTTGCATAGATCTCTAACCCGTAATGACGCATTTTTATTCATATTTAAAACGTACTATGTGCAACATGCATGACAGCGAAGAAAACCTTACTACATTAATGAATACAAAGGAATAATCGGCAAAGTGGGTCATGATTCAATTTTGTCGACTGTACAATATTTAATTTTGCGTATAAGTTAATGTCATTTGCATCATCGAAAAATTAACTCGGTTGAATATTTCAGAAACATGAAATTAAATTAAAAGATTCCTCATGTTCCGAGTTTTACGTGTTTACGTCAAAGGACAATGTTAATTTTACTATAGGGATCCGTACCAGCTTGCGTCCAACTCTCAAAAGTCTAGTTTTATTCAACTTTCACTACCAAAAAAATTTTTATCAATGTTTAACCACATTTTTTAAAATATCACATGAAATTTAAAAACGCATGATTATATTTGAACTTAAAAGTTTTTTCTAAGACTGGGAATTGAACTTTCAAGACCTCATCCGAAGGAGAAGACATATTTTACATTTGCAAAATATACTAAACAATATCATTAAAACTTTTATGATTTTTAATGAAAAACTAAACAAAGTCAAAGCAAAAAATCCAGTCCAGTGGTAATAATAAAATGTCATAACCAAATTGACATTGACAAGGATTGATAATTCAATTTTGATTTATCAATGCTTGTCAAATTTATAATACGGAGTTCCGAAACTCCTAGCAAGTGTTTTGACTTCTAAAATATTTATTTCATAAAAAGGTAAAATTATTTAGTATTCTTTTTTAGGGTTTCGTACCTCAAAAGGAAAAAAGGAACCCTTATAGGATCACTTTGTTGTCCGTCTGTCTGTCAAGACCCTTTTACTCAGGAACGCGTGGAGGTATAAAGTTAAAATTAACATCAAATTCTTATGTCTATGATCCTTGAATGATGTGAAAAAATCAAACTTTTAAGCTAACGCTGAAAAAAGATACGGCCAATTTTGTCCAATTTTCTATCATTTTTCCCCATTTCTCAGGGGAATCAAAACCTATAAGGTACTTCCCATAGACCTAGAACCATGAAATTTGGCAAAAAGGAAGGGCTTACGACATACGTTAAGGGAAAAGTCCGAAAATCGTTAATTGTTGTTAAATCAAATACAAAAAGAGCTTTCTCGATCGTCATCGCGAGGACAAAATGCTGGTCCAAAAAAAATAAGTAGATGGAGCGCTAGCGCTATGCTTATTATACTGTTCTATAATTATGTTTAGGTAGATTTAAAAATAGACCACGAAAAATCTTAATTCCTATTGATAATATAGAAAAATATTGATATGGTTTTACAGAAACATTTTATCATTTACCAATAATTTTATAAAATTTTCGTGCAACTGAGCGCACGGTGTATGCAAATAAACGAATATCAATATACGTTAGTTCTGACATTCGTCACGAGATGGCGTCATTTGGCATTGTTGTTTTTTAAGTTCGCGCTAAAATGAGTTTTTTCTTGGAGTACGTACTTCTTATTACTTATCGTTAGATAACCATAAGCACGCTTGGCCCAGTGGTTAACATCTTGGGTATGATCGTAAGAATCTGGGATCGATCCCAGGGATATAATACTGATGTTTTCGAAATGTACGCTTTTTTTATTCGAGGTATATTTAAATGCACAGCAAAGACAAAGCATCTATCAAATTTCAATTATACTATTTTTACTTGAAATAAACTATTGCACTGCAAATATAAATATTGATAAACAAACTAGTACTATCTATACTATTATTATAAAGAGGATAGATTTGTCTGTTTGTTTATTTATTTGCATCGAATAGGCTCCGAAACTACTAGACCGAATCAAATGAAATTTGGCACAGAGATAGTTTGAGACACTGGGAAGGACATAGACTACTTTTTGTCGCGATATAAAATCATCAGGGGGGTGAAATGGGGGATGAAAATTTGTATGGAAAATCCGACTTTTGGCGAGGGCGAAGTCGCGGGGAACTGCTAGTAAACAATAAAATTGAAAATGTGCATAAATTTTTTCTCAAAAAAGGCTGCTAAAAAGTTGTTTAATCAATGTACCTACAGAAATAATAAATACACCTAGTACGCAAATGTGAATAAATAAATAAAATAAATAAATAAATTTGATTTCCACATCAAATACCTATATTAATTATACGTCAAATTTATCCGAAATTGGCCTTAGTTTTAGTCAGCGGATTGCATTTTTTTTTGCAATTTTAGTCTGTGTGTGTAGGATTTAAAATCTGTTACACTAATTTTGATGCTCATACCAATTCTTGTTTAAAAAAGAAAAAAAGCTACGAACTTGAATAAATACAAAAAAAATGCACCGATTAAGATTTGAACGCTCGTCTTCTAAAATTCAGCTTTCTTAGTAACGTCTTTCGCAGTGCGCCAAGACATCCATAAATACTGTGACGAAATTAGCACACTTAATGTGCGTTAAACAATTGCGAAAGAAAAACGCATGTACTTCTTTTTGTTGTTTTACGCTATCTACTGTACGTTTCTCATGTACCATAGCTCTTGAGCTATGGTTCAATTTGTGTTCGATATGCATTGCGCGAACCGCAGTAGTTAGTTTTTATAGCAGTATAACAGTTATCCGAGAGATGGCGCCAATTGTATGTAACAACAATAGTTATTTAATGGCAAAGTTAAAGCCTCTTTTAGAGATTAATTATTGTCTTTGTAATAAGTGTATTGTCACCAACATACCTACTTCATAATACATTAATTAGGGCATGGTTATCCATTAAAAATAATTTAGACGACTTTGCTGATAATTTCATACTATAAACTGTTACATATATAAATCCTTACCGTAAAAAATATTCACATACTATTCCATTTTGATCATTTATCAGTAATTAACTGCACTAAATAACTAAACATAAACAGTAATTGACCAAAACAAAGAACCTTATGCTTTGACAGTGACAGGTTCACATAGATTATCTATTCTTTTTAGTTTATTACGTCGCTGTCAAGCTCACGGGACTTTGTGTCAATTTTGTGGTTAGTCTTTTTTTTATAGCTCAATTTGTTTTATTAACCATCTGTGTTAATGTTTATTTGTTTTATCTGTTAAAATTTGATTTTGTCATACTCATTACCATGGTTTATCATTATAGATTATTTCGAAATTTCTAAATTGAGTTTTGTCTCGTCTTGTGAACTGACTTGGCTGTATGGACTGAGGTCCTGTGCTATTTACTTATGAAAAGTAATTTTGTTTTCAACTTGCCTTACGATGACGTTTCTTCCTTATTCTGGAAATATTCAAAATAACTGGTAGATGAGCTGACCATATAAATAGGGCGAAACTGTCTTCAAGGCTCTTTTCCTCTGTCGCCTTCAGAAGACTAAGTTCATCTCCAAGTCATCCGAGCATCGCTGACTAACCTGTGTGAAAAGTGTGAAGCCCTTGTACAAAGTTTCCTGCTTAGGCCATCACACATTTATCCGCAAGTTGTTCTCAAGTTATTATCGTGAGTATTCTTTTCTTCCCCGTTTTGGGTTTACTTTGTGATCATTTTGGTGTCTCAATGACCCCTGATAGGTTATGTGTTCATAGTTGCTTTCTATTCCTAGGATCTGGAGGCGTAGAACTACCTTTTATACCATTGTGTGGCGTGGGATCAGCACCGACAGGTTGCCCTTCTGCCCTTACATACTCTCCAAAAACCCCTTACAGGTAATTTTAATACTTTTTATTTTTTATGAGGGTAGATTTGAGTTGTAACTTAATTCTTACTTATTAGCAACTAAATGCAATTGTTTTCAAGTGTTTTACTAGGATTTAGCATTCAACCTTCCGTCCAAGTACCCTTACAACAGTTTTTTAATAATTTAAAGTAATTTGGTACCGTCTCGGGGAACCATTTTAGTACTAGGTGTGAACAATTTTCAAAGTAGGTTATTTGTCACATTCCAGGGGTTTTTTTATTTCCTTACTGAAGTGCGTTTGGCCCTCGGCTTGCGCAGAGCCACGTGTACCACCGGATACTCGTCCTACCCTCGGTGTTGCATCACATTTCCCGCAGAGGAAAGTTCTATCTTTTTAATATTAGTTAATGTACCTGTTTTGGGAGGCACGCCCTTAAAATAGTGTCTGGCGCCCTACCTCTTTCTTACAATTTACTTTAATCTACCTTACTGCTCCATTTTGTTGTGCGTGACCATTCTCCAACGCTCGGTAAACCCAAATATCTTGCCCGCGCTCTACCTATGAGCTAAGCCATATTTTTTATTAATTTAAGACTTTATTTTACAATACCTTATTTAATTATAATTTTCTATAATATTGACATGTTATTTAATAAAAATGTTAAATAAATATAATTATTATTACCAAACTTTTTATTATTTAACAAAACGGAGCGCAACATCCGCGCGGTATAGCTGCGCGACATTCGCATGCGCTCTCTGCATTCAATCAAGGCGCTAAGCTAGTGTTGTTTTATTATAGGACAATAATAACCATTTTGGAGACACTTTTAAAAAGCTTCGACAGCGCGACTGTATACGCCAAAGTTGCGCTGCTAAAGTCGCCTAAATGTAAAAGCGTTTTGAAGTGATAAGGGTGTAGCCACCCTAGGGAATACGGAACCCTTCGTGCGCGAGCCCGACTCGCACTTGGCCGGTTTTTTTTACATTTTAATTATTTTCTCCGATATAATCTTGCTTAGCTTATGAACAATGTTTACTACAATATTTTGATTTGTTTGTGTACCCTATTGATACTACGCCGCGCACACTCACACGGCTACCTGCCTTATTTTTATTTGTTTAAAACGTACCGTGAGAACCCCGGAGCCCCAGTCGACATCGAGACGTTACCTATGACACATATACTAGACCGACCAGAGCGCTTTCGCCGCGTGTGTATCCTGTGAAGCTCCTTACAGACATTTCGAGTGATTGTGGCCTGTGAAGTGATACCTGAAAGCTGATGTGGCAAGTACCTAGCTATAAGTGCTAAGACCTGACGAATTTTCCACCTATCTTTGTCGCCCTCCACGTGTAATCCACTGCCTAAACTCTCAAACAAACAATATTTGTATAATACTTTCAGTCTATTCACGGCAATAATTGACAGCTTAATTCGGAACGACACAGTTTTAGGAAATAAACTTTTGTTTATGGATATGCCATTTTTTGCGGAAATAGGTAATTTGTTAATACTTTTAATCCCTTTTTTGATATTTTTTATGGTGGTTAAAAATTAACAAATGGTTCACAAAAATAAAACATTATTTTTGGTGTTAATGTACTTATAACGCAATATGGTAAAGGTAATTGTCATAAATCCTTAATGTCGTGTTCGTTTGGAACCCTTTAGACGGTTCTATGATTACTTTGACCTTTGTGAAATGTTAGTTTTAGACATTTTTTTCGAGAATCAAAACCAATATTTTATGCTATTTTAGCTAATGTCTGTTGACGTTGCCTTCCGTATTACACTTATGATATTCTATCCACTATTCATCGCGTTAATCGTCATGTTAATGTCTAAATAATTTAAAAGGTTCAATTTGACAGGTGACATATAGGGTCGGGTGTTTACAAATCGGTAGGTAGAATTAACAATTCAGACATCAACTCGATTATAATCGATTCAAAACTTTGTTAATCATTACAAAATACTTTAAGTTTTAGTGACTATTTATTTCATGAGTATGTTTTAGAATTACGTTCTATAAAATTAAAATAAAATGTAAATAAATCGCGAAATAATCCGTGAAATTGTGTTTTAATGAAATAAAAATAAAATAGTCATCAAACTCAAACTTGCATACTGAAAATGTTATTCGTTCAATACCAACCGATGAATCAATAAATCGGTTCCTCCGAGACGAGTAAAACGGTAACAACACTAACATTAAGAAAAAAATTGAATAGAACGTGTCTGGATGTCTACTACGAAAAACGAAATCCGACAAAACGATAATCGTTTTTCGTTTTGCTTACTACGAAACACTTCGAATCCTCTATCGGAGACGAAGTTCGTTGTTTGACGTATTGTATCGAAAATGCTACCACGAAACAACAACTGACAGACGATAGATCGTTTTTTGACGTAAAGTGTTTCGGAAATTAACCTTAAATAATACGATAGCCCTCCATGTATCGTTTTAAGTTTATGTTGCCTATTTCTTCCTCACTGAAGGGCAATTATAGAAAAAAAGATGAGGAGAAGGAGATAACTGGGGCTTCTTCGTCAGAATTTCATACAAAATATTCCAGACGTCATCGTCTAGAATATTTTGTATCTGGAAGATTTTTAATAAAAATATGATAATCACAAATCCATATAATTTATTTATTTTACCTCACGGTCTCCAGAAGAGCTAACGTAGAATATTTTAATATGTCAAAACAATTAGATTAAGAGGATATATTTTAGAGAATAATGATGATCCCAGTAGAACTTAGGTACGGAGCTTTAGCAGATTTAGGGCATCTCAATTTAATTATGTCCCATGGGACTGGGTTAATAAGGTTATGGTCATAATAACCTTTAATCAGAAGCAATGACTTTTATAAAAACTATAACTTTTAATCCAATCAATAACATTTTAACATTTTCCATTTGACGAAATGTTATTAAAAATATTAATGGACACTAATAATATTTACTTAGTTTACCAATACTAATTATTAGACGCAGGAAACAAATTAGAAAGGTACCAAGCAATGTTTAAGCATATTCTGTTTATAAAGGTAAAATTCATAATTATGTTTTTCGTTTGATTTTAAATCAACAAACAAACATGACTGTCAGACAGAAGACAGACGGATGACAGACAATAGCCCACCACCAATTTATTTTTAAAATTGATTTTAAGTTTTGACTATAGCACAGAATAAGTACTAGTACTTCGTACAGAGGTATGACTTAGCAATTGTATTCAAAGAAATGTCTACTCAATGTCGTCAACAATATGGCGTAAACTGACCATGCCGGATTAGAGGCGCGCAAATTTGCGATATCGCTAGATTTAACCCAGCTGGTGAAAGAAGCAACGCGGGTACCAGATGTTGCCGACCATACACCTAATTGCCTGGACCTCCTGCTGACAACAGATCCGGACAGTCACTCTGTTTCAGTCTCGGCCCCTTTGGGATCGTCTGACCACTGTCTAGTAAAATCCGTATCTCTCTCTTCTCCTCCGGATAATAACCCAAGAGGCACGAGGAGAGTTTGGAGATATGAGTCTGCAGACTGGGACGAGATGCGACACTTTTTTGCGTCTTACCCATGGCGGGAAGTGTGCTTCTCTTCGGGTGACCCATCGCGCAGTGCTGACGCGGTTGTAGACGTTATACGACAGGGAATTGAGTATTTCATTCCATTCTCCGACATCTCGCTTGGTTTTAAAACCCGGCCCTGGTACAACGCAAAGTGTGCCGTGCAAGCTGAGGCCATTAAACAGTCTGCATATCAAGCCTGGGTAACCGTCCGCGACCTAAAGTGCAAGGCTAAAGCGCGAAAGGTCCGCACGGCAAAAAGTGCCTTTAATTCTGGTGCCAAACTAGCCAAGCGGGTCCAGCGTAAGACGCAATTTGACCATGTTGGACGCATAGGGGCTGAACTCTCGTCACACCCTCCGGGTAGCAAACAGTTCTGGTCCCTGTCCATGGCGGTCGAATCGAATTTCTGTCGTCCTTCTTTTCCACCGATGCTTAAACCTGATGGGTCGTTAGCCCACTCAGCATTAGAGAAGGCAAATCTATTTGCATCTCTCTTTGCTGGCAATTCGAGATTAGACTCTGACTCAAAACAACCACCTACTGTACCTCGCTGTGTGTCCTCGATGTCCGAGATCACTGTGCATATTAAAGAGGTCCGAAGAGTATTGAACAAGGCTAGCGGGCCTGACGGCATACCAGCGAGAGTGCTAAAGCATTGTGCACCTGAGCTGTCTCCCGTGCTGACACGTTTGTTTCGCCTCTCTTTAAGGGCTAAAAAAGTTCCGGGAGCCTGGAAGCTAGCGAATGTGCAACCAGTACACAAAAAGGGTGATCGCGCTGACCCTGCCAACTATCGACCGATTGCCATCACCTCCATATTATGTAAAGTTATGGAGAGGGTCATAAACAATAAGTTGCTGACCTACCTCGAAGACAATGATCTTCTCAGTGACCGTCAATATGGTTTTCGCCGGAAACGGTCTACTGGTGATCTTCTGGGCTACGTCACGCACTGCTGGGGTGAAGCCATCGAGAACCATGGCGAAGCATTAGCTATTTTGCTTGATATCTCTAAGGCCTTTGACAGGGTCTGGCACGCTAGCTTGCTCAACAAGCTTCCTGCTCTCGGCATTCCTGCTGACTTCTGTAGCTGGGTTTCAGACTTCCTGAGTGAGCGGTCGATCAGAGTAGTCATAGACGGCTGCTCCTCTGACCTTTGGGCTATTAATGCCGGAGTTTCTCAGGGGTCAGTTCTCTCTGCAACTCTTTTCCTGCTGCACATTAACGACCTGCTCCAACCAGGTATCGTTGGTTACGCGGATGACAGCACGGTTACAGAGAGATACTTATCCGGCGCAGGGACCAGTGGGGACGAAATTCAACTCTTCAGGGATGTCATGGTGGAGCGAACAAACTTGACTTTAAGTCATGTGTCCCAATGGGGTGAAGACAATCTTGTCAGCTTCAACGCCAAAAAAACACAAGCGTGCCTATTTACCACCAAGAGAAGCCCTTTCCTCCAGTCTCCAACTTTTCGGGGTGCGTCTGTTGTTGTTACCGACCATCTTGAGCTTCTGGGCATGGAATTGACAGCTAGTCTTAATTTTGGTGCCAGCATTGAGCACAAAGCTCGAACTGCGGCAAAAAAACTGGGTATCCTGAATAGAGTGAAGCGATACTTTACGCCAGAACAGCTTTTATCACTTTATAAAGCGCAAGTCCGATCCTGCATGGAGTATTGCAGTCACCTCTGGTATGGATCAGCTAAGTACCAACTAGCTGCACTTGACGCAGTGGAGCGCAGAGCAAGGAGGCTTATCGGTGACGAAGATCTATGCGCCAGTCTTCACAGCCTGGCTAATCGCCGCAAAGTTACCTGCTTGTCGGTCTTTTACAGGATATATTTCGGAGAGTGTGCTCAAGAGCTGAACTCATTCCACCGGCCCCGTTCTACCACCGCACTTTTAGACGCACCGCGGGATACCACCCATATCGCGTTGATATTCCAACGATACGAACTAAGCGCTTCTTATCAACATTTATAATGCGCACAGCTAAGTTGTGGAACTCACTACCCGCTTCAGTGTTTCCAACGGATTACAACCCAAAGACCTTCAAACTCAGAGTAAACAAGCTTCTTCTGGGTGAGCTCGCTCCATCATCGACTCTGTCTGTGCCACGTCTGGCTTAGTCTAGAGTCAAGAGCAAACCCATTTCAAATAAAATAAAATAAAAAGTAATTTAGTTCGCCTTAGAGTCAACCACATTTTCGTGTAGACATCTACAAAAATCCATTGCAAGATAATTTCATACTTATTGCTCTGGAATATGATTCATAATACACTAAACCTATTCAGTGACGTGACGCGACGCGATAGGGTTGACTGCTACGAGAAGCTTCTAATGCCATCCAGCGCCTCTTTCTAGGACTTTATTCAATCTCGTCCAGCCAGCAACGTAGCCGCGCGACCGCCGGTGAACAAAACGCGCGAGCGTGTCGCTGGCCGGTAGCGACACGCAACTTGTTTTAGCCCCTAAGTAAGGGTTGCCGCGCGTAGGTACGTTTTTGCTACCTACGCGGAGAGATACACAGGCCTGACTTATAGGTTTTTCAGCCATCAAAGTCATTCTCAATGAAAAAGCTTTCTTTTAAATAATGATTTAGTTTAAATACTAGTTGTCATTACACTTAGAGATGTAACGCTTGTTTTAAGTATTAAAACAAGAAAATACATATTTATTGTTCATTTTATTTTGATCTACGGTTTTCCGAGAAAAGTGCGGTAAATAACATCCATATCATTCATTCACGAAAGTCATCCGAAATAATGTTTATGGATCCGATTGAAGCAACAAAATCCGAAACCGTTTCATATTAAGTCTATCGCTTGCGTATCGTCAGTGTGTCGTATTGTCCGCATCATCGTATTTCGTTTTTAGCAGTAAAGTATTTTGATTTATTTTACTCTTTATGTAGAAAATATAAACTAAAATGTGTCCCATTACATACTTTTAAGTCAATGCTGTCTATATTTTTTTATTTTAAATTCAATAGCATTTTATTTTCATTATTCAGACTATAATGTGATTTATTAGACCTCCGTAGCCAAAAATCAGCAGTTATTATACTTACGTTAGTATCGAGCAGTTCGGCGAGCGCGTGCATCCACCGCAGGCGCCAACACAGCAACGCCACTCGTCTCTCGCCGGTCACCCAGCCGCAGCACGCGTCCCATAGCGCTTGCACCCATTCAAGGAACCCTGACAAAGAAACAAATGAGCTGAATTTAACAAGAATGTAGGTGTGAAGTCCTGAAATTAAGTGTCAATACAGCGTGTTAGTAGTTCTGTTAAGTGGTTCCATCTATTGGAAACACTACTTACAACATACATACATAATACTGTAACGCACGTTTGTACGAACCAGGATGTCTACTACGAAAAACGAAATACGATGTTGCGGACGATACGACACACTGACGATACGTAAGCGATAGACTTACTATGTAACGATTTCGGATTTTGTTGCTTCAATCGGATCCATAGACATTATTTCGGATGACTTTCGTGAATGAATGATATGGATGTTATTTACCGCTCTTTTCTCGGAAAACCGTAAATAATAATAAAATGAACAATAAATGTGTATTTTCTTGTTTAAATACTTAAAACAAGCGTTACATCTTTATCTTTAAGTGTAATGACAACTATTATTCAAAATAAATCAATATTTAAAAGAAAGCTTTTTCATTGAGAATGACTTTGATGGATGAAAAACCTGTAGTCAAAACCTTAAACCAATTTTAAAAATAAATTGGTGGTAGACTATTGTCTGTCATCTGTCTGACAGTGATGTTTGTTTGTTGATTTAAAATCAAAGGAAGCACATAATTAAAAATCTTGCCTTTATAAGTTAACAAATTAAGCTTTAACATTGCTTGGTACCTACCTAATTTGTTTACTGATAATTAATATTGGTAAACTAGGTAAATATTTGGTTTTTAGTGTATCATACAACTATTGATATTTTCAAAATATTTTGTCAAATGGAAAATGTTATTTATTGGATTAAAAGTAATAGTTTTTTATAAAAAATATTGCTTCTTATTACAGGTTATCATGACCATAACCTTATTAACCATGGGCCATAATCAAATTGGGACGCCCTAAGTCTGCTGAAGCTTCGTAAGATCTACTAGGATCATCATTATTCTCCAAGAGGATATCCTGAATCTCTTGTTGTAACATAGTAAAGTATTTAACGTTAGCTCTTTTGGAGACCGTGTAATAAAATAAATAAATTATATGGATTTGTAATTATCATGTTTTTATTTAAAATCTTTATCGTCTGGAATGTTTCGTATGAAATTCTGACGAAGGAGCTCCACATATCTCCTTCTCTCCATCATTTCTTCTATATTTTCCCTTCAGTTAGAAAGAAATAGGCAACAAAAACCTAAAACGATACGTGGAGGGCTATCGTATAATTTAAGGTTAATTTCCGAAACACTTCACGTCAAAAAACGATCTATTGTCTGTCAGTTGTTGTTTCGTGGTAGCATTTTCGATACAAAACGTCAAACAACGAACTTCGTCTCCGATAACGGATGCGAAGCGTTTCGTAGTAAGCAAAACGAAAAACGATTATCGTTTTGTCGGTTTTCGTTTTTCGTAGTAGACCTACAGACATCGAGGACATATCCTACTAGAGGGGAAATGGCATTAATTTTGTTCCAGAAAAATTCCGCCAAATCCGAAAGATTCCGAATGAACCGACTGAATGTCAAACACCGTATTAGTGATGGTCAATAAGAAATTAATATCGATAGTCGATGTTATTGTTTAATTTTAATGGGAACAATATTTTATTACACCCAAGGTTAAACTTTTCACTAATGTGCAATATCCTAAATATAATATCTGATTCTTGTTCCTAAGAAATTTAAGTTAGTCATCAAATTAACCATAACGAACTCTAAAGTATGAATCATCAAAATTGTTATCAATCTATCCCTATTTCCCTTGGTCACGCCATCACGCGTGAACGGCTGGATCAATTTCACTAATTCTCTTTTTGTTGTTTGTTATTGTCAGGAGAAGGTTTTTATGAAAGAAAAAAATAAGAAAATTGCGCGGAAAATTATTAAATTCAGGAATACTTAACCACCATATAAAATTATTTCTAATCAAACCTTAGCGCTTTGGACGTTAAAACATTTTGAATGTAACCTCATGACGTTCGACCACTGACATCTATAATACAAATACGCTAGACTGCATACTGTCAACCTAACAATGAACCCATTTAATTATCGCAATTTTGGCGCTGACGGCTATAGTGAGCGTGTGGTGACCATCCACGGAACTAATTTGACATAAACATATGGTAGTTACTATATATTAGTTTCCTGTACACTCGGTGGGGACGCTTTGATTTGGCACAAAATTATGTGTTATTTCTTAGAGAATGTTTAGTCCAGCGTGCTTATACTATAGAGGTCAGTGCGTTCGACATAGAATTGACAGATATCGTCAAAGAGGATTAAAAAAAAAATAACAGGACAGTCTGTCGGGTCAGCTAGTATATAAGGTCGCTTTTTAAAAAGTGGTGAAATTTAAAGGGCAAAAAACATAAATGAAACATTTTTGTTTAAAAAACCGAATTTCTTTATACGCTAGTTTTCGAGAAAATCGCAAAAAACTATTTTGATTTAAACGTAAAATAAAACACCCCGTGCAGCTTGCGTAGTACGTTCGGTGCGCAGGTTCGGTGTATCAATGAATTCGATAGGACGCCACTATGCTCTGTCGCACTCCCACCTTACACGTGCGACTGGCCGGCGGTTCGCCTCACTCGCGGTCTGTCGGCGTAGTCAAACGCGCCGACAAAGGGTGGCCGCCATGCCGACACACGGAAACACGCGCTGCGGCGAACACGTGCCGAGCCTCGCGCCCACGCCGCTCCCGCTCACTGCTAAACAATTCACTGGGTTGTGCGCGCGCGCTACGTGCGGAACATTTCATCATGGCGTATCGGTATATCGCCCAGGAATACCTAAATATGGCATTGTGCTATTAAGAAGCGGGAGAAGTTTTGTTGCGGGCGCGGCAGCTGTACGCCGAGCGGTACGGCTCCATTGTACACACACGCACAATACTCGGAGCTGTGCAGCGTTTTCGGGAGAGTGGCAGCTTCGAGCCACGCCTCGACCTCGTGCGTCGGCAACGACACCCGGCTCGGCTTGAAGAAGCAATGATTGATTTCTTTCATCGGCACCCATTGGCGAGCATCACGGACGCCGCTCGTGTGTTTGGCGTGAGCAGATACTACGTGTGGCGGCTTTTGCGCGACGAAGGCCTCCACCCGTATCATTTTACTCGGGTCCAAGAGTTGCTGCAGCAGGACTACGCGCCGAGGGTCGAGTTCTGCCGCTGGTTTATACGAAACCGGACCTACAACGTGCTTTGGACCGACGAGTGCACATTTACGCGCCAAGGACTTTTTAATGTGCACAATGCGCATTATTGGTGCGAGTACAACCCGCGTGTGACTCGTCCGGACCATTTCCAGCATCGCTTCAGTGTGAACGTGTGGGCAGGAGTGATAAACGGAACGTTGCTGGGGCCCGTGTTTCTGAAGAGACTCAATACGGAATCGTTTTTAGAGTTTTTCCAAAATGACCACCCTGAACTGCTGCTGGATGTGCCTGCGTGGAGCCGGAGGTACTACCTCTACTTCCAGCACGACGGCGCGCCTGCGGGTACGCGCCTACCTGGACGAGGCGTTCCAGGGCCGCTGGATCGGGCGCGGCAGCGTTATCCCCTGGCCGCCGCGATCACCTGATCTGACGCTAATGGATTTCCACGTGTGGGGTAGGGCCAAGGACCTGGTTTACGGGAACGACGGTCATACCATCCGTTCAGTGAAACAATTGCGTGCGCGAATAATTAATTCGTTTGATGTGATGGCCAGTGAGCCCGATGTGCTCGCTTTAGTTCGGAGGCATTGCCTCGATCGGGCTAGGAAGTGTGTACAAGAACAAGGGCGTCACATCCAGCATTTAATGTAAATTTTATTGTGTAAATAGGAACTTGTAAATTATGTAGATTGTTAATATTTAACTGTGATGTGATTGTGTAAACAGGAACTTGTAAATATGACTGTAAATATCAATGAATTCTGCTTTTTAACACGCCAAGTTAATACAAAAATAATAGCGTCCTATTTTTGATACAATTAAATTTAATACAAGGTAGTACGATGATTTTAACGGTTTGTATTAACTTGTCAGTCCAAAGCCTGAAAAAGTGTGATGGAAAGTCATGGTTCGTCATTGTACGTTTAAACAAAAAAAAATGTACCTAATAAACTGAACTTAAACGAAAACTGCCTTTTATTATACCAACACAAATCCCATATTAGGGAGTATCCATTGAATCGAAGCGAAGCAGTGTTAATTTGGTATAACATGTAATAACGTTAGGGTTTGTAAGGGTTAGAATGCAGTCGGGTTGTTTTGAAAATAAAATTGATATTTTTGAAATGTTTACTTTGATTTGAGCAAATCTGCTTTGATTCTATGGAAATATTATCCTAGCTATTGAACAAGCTAAATACGCTTAATTTATCTGCATTAGGTAGATTTTCTCTCTCAGCAGAGAAGGAACCTATGCAGGTAGCATGCGCAGCGTTCAGCGTAGGTAGATTAGATAAGACTCGGTTTTAATGCGCTACTAGTGAGTGAGTGGTGCGCAGCCGCGGTCCCACCGCGCACCGCGCAACATTAATGAAATGAGGGAAGAGACAGGCACGATTGAAATAAGAGAGAGCGGCGATGACATGTAGGGATGTTTCAGAGTAGACAGGATGCTCTTAAAAATATTATTTTTTTTTGTTAGGAAAAATAAAAATGAAAACTAGCACGTTTTTAAAAATGAAAATCATAGGGCCCGGTTTATCTAAAATATTTAGAAGTTCTGTTAAAGTTACACCACTTTATAAAAGGCGACCTTATATAATAAAAAAATAACTTTTGTTTGTAAAACAAATTAACTTCCATAATAACTTGCAAATAAGTTGCTTAAATTATAAAAACATTAATTTAAAAGCCAAGCACAGAGAAATTACATTGAAATCTAAATACAGTAAGTATTTTTATTAAAATGCGTTTATTGTTTTCTAATTTCTATAAATTAAAAATAAGGCTCATACTTTATATACGACAGGAAACAAGTTTCTTAAAATCATGTTTTCCGATATATATCTACCTATTTACCTAAGAACAGAAGCATCACTTTCAAAGTTTTAAAGGCCGGACAAGGTTTTTTTTTAAAAAAAAACAGGCTGAGTGCGAACTCGCACTCGAAATTATACCATTATCTACTTCATAGTATCTTAGTCACTTCAGGACTTTCTGTGAATGAGAATGTAGGTTAATACCTACCCCAAAGTTGTCTAGAAGGGATCGTTTTAACAATAAAACCACCTACATTATACATCTTTCTGTGTAAATTGCCTTATTTCTTTTATTGGTATGGTTTGCCATAAAGATTTCCTATCTATTTGAAGGCTCCAATTCCTCATTCGCTTCTCATTACATCCATTCATCACCTTTATTATCATCACACACCTTACAGTAATAGAATCGATACACATATATTTACACACGCAAACATCCATACTCTTTGCTTTCACTACGCATCTCATTGTTCATAATCCATTAAACCAAGAAAACTATCAAACGTCATGTCAAGTGTCAGCGTTTTGTTATTTGCAAGAAAATCAATAATTCTAACAAAACCTTCCTCGGTATAGGTAGGTTAATGTCATTTTTGCATAGGTATTGATTCTAGTGCGCGAGTGTAAATATTTGTGTTACCGATTATATCACTATACCTCCGTGCTGCCAAAGTACTAAAATAATTATTGTGTAATGTAAACTGTGCACATAAATGTCGATAAGTCGTATAACCAATTCAGCGCAACACTAGTAACGAGTGTTAACGAATAGAATGAGATGACATTATGTGCTACCCACTTAGTGGGAGCTAGATGAGACTTAAACGTCAGTACGCTTGACCGATTTATCTTGAGCCGTAGGAAAATTATATGAACTTTTCAAAATTCCATAATTACTATTACTTACCGATGAAATGACATCACATGCGTATTAAAATTCGATGTTTTGCTTTTTTTCTTACAACACAGTATATAACAATACGACATTATGTTAATTATTTCTCAAATCTCATTTTTTCGTAACAATTCAAGTATTCACGTTGACATACCACACAGATCAATTGGTTTTTGACATACGGTTTTGACGGAACTGACACCTTCTATTGCGGTTGTCAGCACAGATAAAGTTTCGGAGTAAAATAGTTTATACTTCGCCTCTAGTAGGATATGTCCTCGATGGAACCAGGTGACTCTTCCTATGTGGTGCCACCTGTTTCTTATAGATGGCGCTACTACTGGTAACTTATTGCAATATAAAGTAGATAGATAGATACTCTTTATTGCACACCACACACAGTATAAATTTACATAAATGCTCATAGAGAATCCAGTAGTAATCATATTGAAGTCCAGCAGTGGACTGCAATAGGCTGATATAATGAAATGCTCATAGAGAATGGTACAATTTAGTTTTACTTATTTCGACGAGAGGGCATGACATATCGAAGGAATATAAAAACAAACGCTGTTCTAGAAATTTCTGTATTCTCTTGTTAGTTGGACAATAAACCAATACCACAAAACCAATTAGTTTCCCTGCTCATCATCAGCAATTTTACACAGCGTTTACTGTCGCGTAAGGGCGTCGCTGAGTCGCAGCGAACGAAGCTCAATACGCCGGTTACCGTCCATTTCCTCTTAAAAGTTCACAAGCGCTTTTCAGCTAATACGCTACAAAGTAATACAAGTACAGTCACAAGCAATGAAATGTATACAAATATGTTTTATGCCATTGTAATAAGGTCTCAAACCGAATGCAAATGTATACATATTAATGCTCGTGACTATACTTATTCTGTGGCTACAGTACAGCCACCGATCACAGCCACCAATGGCTGTTTACATTGTTCTTAATACATTTTGAATGGAGTCACTGCACACGTCAAGCGAGTGGTTCCCAATCGCGACTCTGTGTTCGCGACACGCCACTAGTGGCGGCCGTTCGTAATATTTTGACAAAACATCTGTCAAAGGATCTTTATTATAGCAGATAAGTGTGATATTGTAGCGGCCACTGACCACCTTCGTTAGGGCGGGACCAAAGGTCGTTGCGCGCGACAGTCATCGGTGACGGTATTCGGTGGCCCATCTGCGCAGAGCCTTCAAAGAAACTGACGACACGACAGTATCTGCTTAGTGGTTAACTCGAGTTAGTAAACATTTTTGCCTTCAGAAACTTCATGGTAGGGGCCAAGGGCTAGGTAGGTCGAGTTATGCTAAAAACTCAAGAGTTGATAGTAGCTTCTTGTAGCATTCAACCCTAGCGCCGCATGATAGGATGTCACTGAATAGGTTTAAAGTATTATGAATCATATTTCAGAGTTATAAAAATAAAATTATCTCGCAATGGATTTCTGTAAGTGTTTGAACGAAAACGTGCTCGACTCTGAGGCGACCTAATTTACACCATATTATTGTTGCTGACATTAAGCAGACATTCCTTTAAACCATTGCAAAGTCAAGCTTGTCTACGTAGTACAAGTACTTATTCTGTGGCAGTACCTGCGTGGCGGGAAGTGTAGTGCGGCGGGTCGATCTATACGGCCAGCAGACAGGCGGGAGGATGTGTAAGTTCTGCGCAGAGCGCTGGGAGGGAGGGCTGCAGTGCCTACTCGGCGGTAAGTTAGTAAATCGAATCGACACACCAATAGGCGGTACCTGCGTGTCGGGTGGTGTAGTGCGGCGGGTCGAGCAACACGGCGAGTAGACGGGCGGCGGGGGGGTGCGCGGGGTGCGCGGGGTGCGAGGGAGGCAGGCGGCGGCGCGCGCGAAGCAATACGAATAACGCTTCGGCGCAGTCATCAGCAGCGTCTACTGCGCCGCACGAGAACGCGCGACGGACGTACTCGCCGCCGGGGAACATCGGTATCTACACAAGAAAACGATAAGGTTTTGATTTCCGAGTCACTTTTGTCGGGTCCTTATTAGACTGACAGTAGCGGCCCATCAGCCGACCCTGTATTCCATCTTTATACAGTGTACAGGGAGTCGAACTATAACTAGCAAGAATTGACAAAGTGAAACACCACACCACCATTCGCTAAAAACAAAGTTAGTCGGTGTGGGCAAAAAAATTCCAGGTTGAGTTGGAAGTGAACCGGCGACGTATGCAGAATGCATCCAGAAAAGTGGGATCGAAATTCTTGAATCGACACACAGTGGACGTCCTCGGATATCTATCGCCGAAATAGGAGGCCACGAAAAAGGTTATGTGACAATTTCGTTAATAAATTACCGGCAGATTCTGGCACTAGATAAGGATCGATGGAAAAGCTAGGGTATTCCAAGCAGTGGGACAATTCGGACTAAAAAAAGACGTGCACGAGACTGATGTTACTATTTTTTTTAATTAATACGATACCTTCGCGAGCCTGAGTAGTTGTGCAGCCAGCAGGAACGTGTCGTCGGGCCCCGCCACCGGCAGCAGCAGCTCCGTCACGTCTGCGGCGAGCGGCGCGCGTTGCGGATCCGCCTGTCCAACGAACGCATATTATCGTTGAAACTTGGGGTTCATCATTTCATACCACCTAAAAGGACTTGTCCTCGTTTTGTATGAAGGCTGGTTTTTTATTCCAAGATATCACCAACCACCAATAACCTATATTTATCTTTAAGCTACAAAAATATGAAACACGTAACCATAGAAATCAGAATTATAAACGCCTCCATTTTTGAGAAAAAATATGTTTTGTAACGGGCATATCATCTATTGATCACTTACTTGTATTTCCTGGCTGTATGGCTATGAACCATTGTCTTTCCACTGGTGGGTAAATACTACTAGGTACTACCACAGATTATATAATAGGTACTACTGTCAATGAAATTCAATGAAATGACAATTTTGCTGTCAATTTTTTTTCATGCGTTAAATATAGGCGAAGGTGCGGTTTATGTACAGACAAAGAGAAAAATTTACTTCAATTTTTCTCTGAATCGGAGGCCTTAAAAAATATATTAATTAAACAGAGAGGCTAGTTTTTGTAAACTCTTTCACATTATATTTAGTTTATTCTGGTTAGAAATATTGACGAATAAAAAACCATTAATGGACAAGTCCTTTAACTTAGGAAAAAAAGCTATATAGATATAAATCATGTGCTGTGACTAGAATATTGACTGGTCATTGCAAACTCAACAAAGACACGGTAAACATGAAGTTGACCGAGGACGAATGTGCCAGTTCTGCTACTCATCAGAAGAAACGGCTATGCACATACTCCGCTCATGCGGATCGGTTCTGAGCAAAGAAGTGTCTATCTAGGGCAGCATATAATGCACTATAATCATAAAAAAAATCATTCTCTTACTCATTTAAAGAGCATAAGTAGTGGCTATGCACATAAAACAAAAAGAAATTATTGTAATATTATGTGTACAGGTAGGTATGTAGTGGAAGAACTTACGTTAAAAATAAGCGAGTTTCAAAATGCAGTCGAAAATAAATTTTAACAGAAATAACGTTTCGATGATTACTAAATTGTAAAGAAAAATCTAGTTAGTACTCGTAAATCTAAAACGTGCGAAACATAAATATTATTACATGATAAACCAGTATTTTTCTTAAATAAAAATGTACCTGACTCAGGTTGTTCAACGCCATCTAGAGGATTTTAAAGTAGGTACTGATTTATAGTATTTTACCTGCAGATCCTGGTGGGACGCGTTGTTCGGCGCGCGCCAGTGGGTCGAGGCGCGCGCGCGTTCCACGCGCACCCAGCGCGTCGCCAGCCGCAGCCCGCTCGCGCGCACCTGCACACCCACCTCATGTCACTCACACTCGCTCACACTCAACGCAACGTTCATGAGGAGTCAGGCCTGTGGGACTCCCAGCGTAGGTAGCAAAAACGTACCTACGCGCGGCGACCCCTTAGAAGGTGCAAAATCAAGTTGGGGGTCGCGAGCGAGCAACGAGACGCCCGCGCGTTTTATCTACCGGCGGCGCACGGCACTTTTATGTGTGATTACGTTGCTGCCTAAAATAAAGTGCTAGAAAGGTGCGCTAGATGGCGTAAGTGGCTTCTTGTAGCAGTCAACCCTATAGCGTTGCGTGATAGTACGTCACTGAATAGGTTTAGTGTATCGTATTCCAGAGTTATAAGAATGAAATTATCTTGAAATGTATTTCTGTAGATGTCTACACGAAAATGTGCCTAAATCTGAGACGAACTGAATTACACCATATCGTTGACAATATTGTTTACTACAATATTTTGATTTGTTTGTGTACCCTATTGATACTGCGCCGCGCGCACTCGCACGCGTACCTGCCTTGTTTTTATTTGTTTAAAACGTACCGTGAGAACCCCGGAGCCCCACTCGCCATCGAGACGTTACCTATGACACATGTACTAGATCGACCAGAGCGCTTTCGCCGCGTGTGTATCCTGTGAAGCTCCTTACAGACATTTCGAGTGATTGTGGCCTGTGAAGTGATACCTGAAAGCTGATGTGGCAAGTACCTAGCTAAGACATGACGAATTTTTCACCTATCATTGTCGCCCTCCACGTGTAATCCACTGCCTAAACTCTCAAACATTTTGGTAGCAGAGCGTAGTTTTTTATTAGGACCCCTTATTAGTAACGTAATTTGTTAATTGAGAGTTATTTATTTGCTACTTTCCTTTGTAATTTGAACAAAACGTCTCGTCATATACCTAACCTATTTACAGTAAATTCCTTAATACCATTTGAGTACAACCCCTTTTACATAAGAGTCGATTAAATCGATTAGCGCGTTAATTACCTACCCTTTGAGTGCAAGTGAGGTGCGCGAGCGCTTTGTTTCCCTATTGATCACGCCATTACCGCGTGACCGCGTGCGAGTTGTTTACGAGTTACGTTTGCCATACCCGGTGCATCTGCCTGCGCCGTCCCTTACTATTTGTTCGTTTACGCATCCTATTGGAATCTTTTGTGAGTTTAATTTACCTACCTTGTTTCTTGCGATTTAAAGTAAATAAAATGTCGGATACCGAAACCGGAAACGAGACCGTAAGGGCCGTACTTTACACGGATACAGCTGAATACCGTGAAGCTATTGGTGAACTCCGTTATATTAGTGACTGGGTTGATGATTCCCACCGAGTTCTTGAGAACTTTTTACTCCAATCGTATGCGAGCGCGTCTTTCCGACCTGCCACTTATGTGCGATAAGTTTTCTGCCGCTTGTTCCAAGCTGTTAGGTAATTTCGATCCTGCGATTTATGAACAAGAATATGTGCAAGTTAAGAACGAGATACGCGTAGTAAGGGACAAAGTAGACGACTTAAAAATTAAGTTAGACGAAATAAGACCTCACCAATTTGAGACGTCCCGTACTAGCACCCCCTTCAAGGAAAATAAATCCCTGGCTATTGATAACCCGGCTAGTAAATTACCTGACCTACCTATACCTAAGTTTGATGGCCGTCCCGATAGTTGGATTAGTTTTATAGACCAGTTTGATAGCGTGGTGGACAACCAGCCTACCCTTACCCCGACTTTGAAGCTACACTATTTAGTGGGAGCCTTATCGGATGAACCTCGTCGATTAATACAACACCTCAAGATTGAGGCGGGCAATTACACCGTGGCCCGTGACCTCCTAAAACGTAGGTACCATAACCTTCGTGTTTTAGCGGATACCCACATAGCTCAAATAATGATGCTCCCTATTATAACGCCTAAACTTTCCGGGTTACGTGTGTCGTTCCTGAACCCCCTGCTTTCCACTTATCGATGCTTAGAGAGATTGGAACTTCCTGTTAAACATTGGTCGTACCTATAAGTTCACTTATGCCTAGCTAAACTGCCTTCAGAGTTAAAATCGAGATTTGAACGTCGTTATGGCGATAATCCTAATCACCTCCCTACTTTTGATCATCTTATTACCTTTCTTGAGGATGAATGTAGGCACCACGACAATGTAGGTAGTGCTTCTGTCGTTGACACTACTACCCCCCCTACTGTGAGCTCCCCTCGTTTGCCTAAACCTAACGCGCGTTCCCCACCTCCTGCGAGAGCCTTTGTTACCTTTGCGACGACATCTAAATGTCACCTTTGTAATAGTACTTCGCATTACTTACGCGAGTGTCCCGATTTTATTCGCCTTCCTACACGTCAACGTGTTACCTTTGTAAAAGAAGCCCGACTGTGCTATCGATGCCTGGATAGACACTCCATATCCCAATGCACGCGAAATTATCGCTGTCGCACGTGCCGCCGTTCCAGTCATCACACATCACTGTGTTATAATGACTCCTGTGAATTACAATCGCGAGCGCTCATACCGAGTAGGCATGGAAATGATTGCTACTTTTAATTCATTTTCATTTCATGAAATAATGATTTTTTTTCATATGAAATCACATGTGAAATTTCATTGGCAATGATTTTTTTTTGCAGTGTCATAATGTAACACTTTTTGCTATTTGCTACTTATAATGAAATATGAATTTTTGTGAACGGTTGCTAATTTGCTACTAAAATTAAATTTCATATTAAGGTTGTCATGAAAAATCATGGCAAACGAATCTAAACTTTATGTTCATAAGTTGAAAGTTCTTGAAATGCCCACCCAGTATCGATCGTCACCTATGATCGCATGACTAGTGTGTTTGTCTTTTTCTAACACGCACCTAGGGCAAATCATTCCTACTCGCTCGCTTGCGACTCGCTCTGCTCCAAGCAGTCATCAATGAATGAAATGAAATGAGCATGATCTATGATTTCGCAGAGTGCGATTTGTAGCAGTCTATATGAAAAAAATAGCAGGTGTGAACAATGAAATTCATTTCATATGATTTTTCATCTGTTATTCATGAAATCTTCCATGCCTAATACCGAGACGTCCCGGCCTTAGCTTCCAACCAACCGCGGCAATCCCCACAAAGTCACTTAACGGACCGTGTGTCACCCCCACGTACTGAATGGCACCGTGTTCGTACCCCGCCCCCTAGTGATTCCCGTAGAGCATCACCTCCCCGTTCGGGCGGGCGATCCCCACCTGCACCCAGCGGTAACCGTACTTATAATGCCCCTCTAGGTCAAAGAACCCAGGCTGAACGTGCATTTCATCATAAGTACAATGAGGCCCCACAATTCTGACTAGATAACCCCCCTTCCATACCCGCTTTTACATCTTTACCCCGGAATTCTCTCGTTCTTTTACCTACGGCCTTGATTCATGTTAAAACCTCGTCTGGATATTATGTGGAAGCGCGTGCCTTATGTGACACTGGTGCTCAGGGCTGCCTTCTTACTGCTGAGCTTGTTGTTGACCACATGAACTTACCTATCATTCCTTCTCTAGTTCCTGTTCGTGGAATAGGTAATGTTCAAGCGATTAATTCCCCGGGCATTGTATCCTTTTCATTTAGGTCAGTTAATTCTGCCTTTCCAGAAATCTCTACCAGTGCAATAGTTGTTGATGTGATTGCTGGTACCCTCCCAGAGGTAGACTTACCTAAAAGTGTAATTACCTGTACTAAGCACCTCCCTCTTGCTGACCCTTTATTTTACAAACCTGGTACTATAAGTGTACTTCTTGGAGCTGACGTCATTGGTCGCCTTTTAAGGTCCGAGTTGTTTGTGTCCCCTGATGGCCTTACTGCTATCTCGACGATATTTGGTTATGTCCTGTGTGGTCCTGTTTATGGAGGATTTACTGATTTGGAACCCCCCATGACTGGAGTCTCGCTGTCCCAAATAGTTGAAAAATTCTGGAAAATCGAAAAGGCCCCCCAATCTCCAGTTGCGAACCCCTTGGATATAGAGTGTGAAACCTTTTTTAAAGCATCTACCACTCGTGAAAGCGATGGTCGATTTATGGTTAGACTCCCTTTTCTTCATGATCGTCCACCTCTCGGTGATTCTAAAACCAATGCCTTACGGCGATTCCATAATCTTGAGAAGCGTTTGCAAGCTAATCCTAATTTTCGAGAGAAATATATTTCCTTTATGCGTGAGTACCTTGACCTAAACCATATGTCCCTTTCATCATATGACTCGACCCGGGAACATTATTTTATCCCTCATCATGGAATTTTTAAGTCCGTTAGTGACAAAATACGTGTTGTGTTCGATGGTAGTAGTCCTACGTCCTCTAAAGTGTCCCTGAATCAATGTTTACATACAGGCCCTAAGCTTCAGCGAGATATTTCTCACATCCTCCTAAATTTCCGCAGGCACGAGGTAGTGTTTGTAACAGATATTCGTATATGTTTCGTATGACTTGGGTACATCCTGATGATAGAAGGTACCAACTTGTGCTTTGGCGTGAGGATCCCTCTCAGCCACTTCTTGCCTATGAACTTAATACCAATACCTATGGTCTTCGTTCCAGTCCATTCATTGCAATTCGTGCCCTTCTTGAGCTCGCTGAACAAGAGAGACTTACCTTCCCTCGAGCTGCTGAAGTCCTTGAGAGAGATATTTATGTCGACGATTGTCTTACTGGTGCTGACACTATTGCGTCTGCCCGGGCTTTGAAAACTGAGCTTATAGGAATGATGGCCTCTGGTGGTTATGAACTCCGTAAGTGGATTAGTAACAGGCCCGAGCTCCTGGAGGATATGCCCCCGGATCATTTGCAACTTCCTCATTCATTCTCAGACCCAGATAATCCTCAGACTGTCGCTATTTTAGGTGTGCAGTACAATCCTGTGAGTGACTCATTTACCTACAATTATACCTGTGATACCCGTGATGCAGTTATTACAAAACGCAAAGTTTTATCTTTGATTGCCCGTATGTATGACCCTTGTGGCTGGATATCTCCCAACTTGAATTTATCCAACGCTTATGGATGTCAGGCTTATCCTGGGATGATCCTTTAAATGAACCCCTGTCTTAGAGTGGACTGCATTTGTTCAGGACCTAGCGAAGGTTAGTGAAGTGGCCATTCCGCGACATATTCTTCCCAGAGGTTCCTCCTCCTTATCCCTACATGGGTTCTGTGATGCTTCTGAATTGGGATATGCTGCCGCTGTTTATTTACGTGCGGAACTTCCGTCTGGTGTTTGCTCCGTCCATCTTGTTACGGCTAAATCTAAAGTTGCCCCTGTTCGGACCCGTTTAACAATTCCCAAGTTGGAATTGTTGGGAGCTACCCTTCTCTCTAAATTACTTCATCACGTCGCTCTTTGTCTGCAAAGGTCGTCTGTGTTGACTTCAATCCATAGTTGGACGGATAGTAAAATCGTGTTGTGTTGGTTAAAAACCACTCCTCACCTCCTTCAGACTTTTGAGGCTAATCGTGTCTCCCAGATTAATAATAGTCCTACATCTAGTGAATGGAGGCACGTCCCAGGCTACATGAACCCTAGTGACTGTGCATCGAGAGGTATGTCAGTCACCCGACTGATCGACCACTCCCTTTGGTTTTCACCTTTGTGGTTGACGCAGTCTTCTGACAACTGGCCCGGTATTTCGGAACCTAACCCAAGTAGTGATCTTCCTGGACTACGTTGTTTAGTAGTCTCTGCCGATGTTCCTAACCCGGATCCCTCATTCTTATTAGAGCGGTATAGTTCTTTCAACAAGCTAATAAACGTGACTTGTTACCTAAGGCGGTTTTTATTTCCTAAATCTTACTCGTCCTACCTGAGCCCTGAGGAACGGAGAGATTCCCTTTTGTTTTTAGTGAAAATCGTTCAATTTACCTCCTTTTCTGATGAACTTGATCGCTTACGGCGTGGCGATCCTATCACTAACTCCCTGAGAAAGTTGAATTTATTTCTAGATGACAGAGGCCTGATTCGAGTTGGAGGTCGATTACGAAACTCCGATCTATCCTTTGATGCGCGCCATCCCCTTCTTCTACCTAAGAATGGTAATTTCGTGAACATCCTTATTTCACATTACCATCGCGAGAATACTCATGCAGGTGTTAATGCAATTCTTGCCATGTTAAATAGAGAGTTTTGGATCTTGTCGGCACGCAGAGCTATTCAGCATGTGATTTTTAAATGCCTTCCCTGTTATCGTCTCAAGGCGGCTGTATCTCAACCCTTCATGGGTGACCTACCTAAAGACCGCGTCACGGCTGCTAGACCGTTTGACGGTGTAGGTACCGATTTTGCAGGACCCTTTTTTACCAAAGTCCAGGCCTATAGGAACAAAAGGTTAGTGAAAAGTTACCTGTGTGTATTTGTCTGCCTTTCTACTAAAGCCGTTCACCTTGAGGTTGTGTCGGACCTAACGGTCGGTGTGTCGGTGTACCTCGCCTAATCCGATCCGATTGCGGTCGAAATTACATTTGTGCTAACAATTACCTGAAGGAGTTAGAGTGTTTCCTGTCTCATTATTGACATCCCGGCGGCTATTGGTTCTGAGCTTTCAAAGCGGAACATATCCTGGGTTTTCGATCCTCTTGTTTGCCCTCATTGGGTAGGTCTTTTTGAAGCTGCGGTTAAATCGGCGAAATCGCACCTAAAACGAGTAGTAGGCGATACCCCCCTTACGTTTGAAGAGCTGACCAATGTTTTTGCTAAAATTGAAGCAGTTTTAAATTCACGCCCATTGTGCCCACTTTCTCCGGACCCTAATGATGTCGAAGTGTTAACTCCCGGCCATTTCTTAATTAGACAACCCTTAACTGCACTTCCGGAGTACCCTTATAAAGACGTAAAATTGCATCGCCTTACACGGTTTCGGCTAATCCAACAAATTACCCAGCACTTTTGGTCTCGCTGGCATTTAGAATACTTAAATACATTACAAATTAAAAATAAATGGACCTCTCCTTGTGATCCTCCTAAAGTAGGTGAGCTAGTACTCATAAAAGATGACAACCTTCCCCCTTTGCAGTGGCGTCGTGGACGCATTATTAATTTATACCCTGGCCAAGACCAAGTTGTTCGTGTGGTAGATGTAAAAACTCCTACCGGTAGCCTAAAGAGATCTTTGACGAAATTAGTTCGTCTTCCTGTCCAGTGAACTTCCTTTCCTTAGCTTCCTAACCTTCTCGTAAACACTTGACGTGTTTAGGGCGGGCGATATGTTTACTACAATATTTTGATTTGTTTGTGTACCCTATTGATACTACGCCGCGCACACTCACACGCCTACCTGCCTTATTTTTATTTGTTTAAAACGTACCGTGAGAACCCCGGAGCCCCAGTCGCCATCGAGACGTTACCTATGACACATGTACTAGATCGACCAGAGCGCTTTCGCCGCGTGTGTATCCTGTGAAGCTCCTTACAGACATTTCGAGTGATTGTGGTCTGTGAAGTGATACCTGAAAGCTGATGTGACAAGTACCTAGCTAAGACATGACGAATTTTCCACCTATCATTGTCGCCCTCCACGTGTAATCCACTGCCTAAACTCTCAAACAAATATTAAGTAGATATTTCTTTGAATTTCATTGCAAAATCATACTTCTGTACGGAGTACTAGTACTTATTCTGTGACCTAACACACAACACTTATAATGTCCTCCTAGCCGAATTTCGGCTATAGTGGCCAATCTCAACAAAAATTAGCCGACTGCGCGGGAGATATTAAACTGTGTGCACAATATGCACAGATGCACTCTCTGTTCCTTCACTCTCATGATTCGGTGAGACGGCAGTCCGACATTACCGTAGAGAGATCAGGCACAGGACCAACTGCTTAACGTGCTTTCCGAGGCACGGGGGTGTTAACACCACTAACTTCCTGACTTCGGAGCTGTGTCTGAGTTATTTCAAGACAGAAAAACCCAACACTTTCGGCTCCACCCGGGATTCGAAACTGGGACCTCGTGGATAGTGCCCAGCGCGCTGACCACTAAACCAACGAAGCAGTCAAATCGAATGAATAAAGTATACTATAACAAGAGTTGAAAATATGGCCATTCCCTTTAGAAAGGCGACGTCTTACTCACCTCATCCTCTACGCGCAGCAGTTCCTCCTCCACGGCGGCGTCGTCCTCCTCGCGGGCAGGCGGCGGGAAGCCGGCGGCGGGCGGGAAGCTCATCGACGCCACCAGCTCTATCAGCAGCACCAGCAGCTCCCACAGACCAGCCGCGCGCAGGAAGCGACCTGTAAGGGAATATTTTTGGTGATTTTGCAGAGTTTTTTATGAAGAAAAATTTCATACCAAGAATTTTCGTCCTTCTTTTAGTTGTTTCCGAGTTGATATTTGACTTTGCAATAATCAAGTGATGAAAATTTACGAAATTGCCGATCTCCCCTCTCCCGCCCTGGTGATATATGGTGTCCAAAACCACAGTTTTGGACACCAAATCACATGTAATTTTGGTACAGAGTATCTTAAACATTTACAGAATCTTGTATTTTAATCCTTATAAAAGGCAACCGTTACTGACTGACTCATTTATCAATGCACAGCTCTAACCACTGAACGAATGGCACTGAAATTTGGCACACATTATAGCTATATGTTGTTGTTGGCGTGCGTAACTTACCTCCTAAGGGTGTTTTTAAAGTCGTGCGGACTCGCTCACGCACGCGGGATTGAGATACATTATCTGTGATGCCAAAGAACTTCAAAATGTCACTGCGCTGTCGCGGTAACTACGCATCACAGATTATGTATCTATATCCTGTATGCGTGGCCAAATCCGCACGACTCTAAAAAGGCTCTTAAGGGGTAAAACGGGGTCTCAAAGTTTGTATTAAACTCAGTCTGTTTTAAAGCTAAATCGAAGAAAAAATGGTATTTGGCTTTCTTTATCTCTGATTCGATCCCATAAAGAAACACCAAGCAAAGCCCTCTCCTAGCTCACTGCATGAACATGTGATTTCAGAGCCAACCACAGTTCTGCTCGTTTACCTACCAAAGTACCGACGCTATTCGCTATGTGCAAAGTGAGTGTGGGGATCGTGAAATCGATCGCAGCGCGCAATGTGGCAGAAATGTCCATTAGCTCATAATATAATAATATTAATTGTTTTGCGTAAATTGCTATATTTTCATTGAACTCCATACTAATGTTACCTATGTATTTTTAAGCAAAAATGTTTAAATTCGCTATATCACAATACGTGTTGTGTTATAAAGTGTAAATACAATAGGAAAAGCAGTCTGTGCAAGTTTTATTCGTTTCCAGCATCAAAATAGAAATTGGAGCAAAGAAACTTAGTATGATATTACAGAAATTAATATTTTTTTACTATTCTGCGTGCAAAAATTACAACCCTTTTTTATTTGTTTTAGTGCTAATGGGTTCTCATGGCACCTCTACACACAATATACATTGAACATTTATTGGAGACAATAGTCTGATGCAGATGCAAACTCCAGCTACATTCCATCAATATTTCCGTCAAAGTTATTTATCATAATAATATGCATAAGCTTTTTAGATATTTTCATTTAATGTCGCTAAAAATTTATGTCATCCAACTGACGCTATATCTCTGTGCCCGAAACAGGCAGCCTCATGGAGGCGCGGCTCGGGAGCACTGTGAAAGTACGCGCTAGCTTCCTCGCTCGTCTTCAATCTGAAAGAGCGCTATAGTAAGACGTACCGTACATAAACAGCAAGTGCGGGTAGGCTCCCGGCGCGGAGGCGGCGGCGTGCAGCGCGTGCGCGGAACAACGCGATGGGCTACAAGCTAGCGTATCCAGCAGGAACAGCCACAGTTCTATTCGTCTACACACTGAGTCTATGCGCTCAATCAGACTGTAGCGGGTGTGGGCGCTTGGGTCTTGAAGTCTGCGTGTTCACAATGACACACGAGCTACGAGTCTCATTGCGCGTGTGTTTGGTAGTTCTCAAACATCGTTGCGTAGTAAATTAATTTGCTTTGTCAAATAGCAATGTGATATTGTACCGCAGATAGAAATTCTTGCGTGTTGATTGACAGACACACTATATCTCTATGAATGAAGCTCTGACCCATTAGAAATACGCGCGCCACCCATGCCTTAAGGTACACTTCCGAGAAATGCGGCTTGCGGCCTCTCGGAGCCGCGCGGTTATCATGGAACTATGAGAGTCTATGTAACCCTTTCCAAACGATACATTTTTTATACGATTCTATACAATTCTATAGTCCCGTGATATCCGCGCGGCCACCAGAGCCGCATGCGGCTTGACGCTTGCGTCGAAACCTACCTTTAAACGCCGCAGACGCGCGGCTCATCGGAGCACTGTGAAAACATCTGACTGTCTACACACATTTGATTTACACTCACCCTCGCTCGCCTTGACCCTGAAAGAGCGCTATAGCTACACGTACCGTACATAAACAGCAAGTGCGGGTAGGCCCCCGGCGCGGAGGCGGTGTCGTGCGCGGCGGCGGCGGCGGCGGCGTGCAGCGCGTGCGCGGAACAACGCGCTGAACTAGAAGTCAATGTCTCTAGTAGAAACAGCCACAGTTCTGTTCGTCTACACACTGACTTTTCTGAAACAATAACAAAAGTACAAACAAAACTTCAATTTGAGTTTTAGTCGCAGGAATAGGTACTCTCTAATTTGTATGTGCCCCCTGTTAAGCAGTGTGCAATTGTAGTCAAATAAGTTCCGCTACCTGCGGCGATGTCATCCCGCAGCGAGGCGAGGTAGTGATGCGCGGGTAGATGCAGCCGCGACAGTCGGTGCCGCTTGCGCCGCAGTGCCGCATTCATCGCGCGCGCGCACGCCTCGGTGGCCGTCTCTAGCGCTGCGCCCAGGCCCGAGCATTGCTCCTAAAACACATTCGTTTGAATAAAATCTTTGACAAGAGGCTATAACAATAGTGACTGCTTTTTGCGCTGCCGCTTCTCAGCACAAGCCCAGATCAGAAATGAGGAGATACGTAGAAGAACTAACGGACATAGTCCTACGAATTAGTAAGCACAAGTGGCAATGGGCAGATGAGGAAAAAATCGTGAGGAAACCTGCACATTCAGGCGACTGCATGTGTAACCATGATCCAGTTTCCCCTGGTAACAGGGTTCCGGAGGTCAGATCGCTCTACTGTAATTACCTTATCTGCCACATCTAGGATCAGGTCTGGTCAGCGGACCCTGGGCCCTCGCGTGCGAGTGCACAACCGGGATAACGCTAGGAGGATGAAGTGGCAATGGGCAGGGCACAGCGCGAATAACCCGATGGCCTTTGGGACAGAAAAGTTCTAGATTGGAAACCCTTTGATCAGAAACGCGGATTGAAGGACGTCCACCGGCAAGATGGACAGACGACCATGTAAAGATTGCAGGATCACATTGGATGCAAACCGCTTGCAACCAGTAATTGTGGAAAACCGTAGGGGATTCCTTTGTTCATCAGTGGACGTTCTACGGCTGATAATGATGATGATGACTAGATATTATGCGCAAACTATCACGCCATTTGCCACTTCTATATAGAATGCATCTTACGTAAAAACGAACGGAATCTTTTTTGGCTTGCAAGCATCCATTAATGGAATGCCATGGATAGTGAATATAAAAACGACTGCAGATGATTCAAATCAATATCAACAATATGCAAATTCTCAAATGTACTGCCTTAAAAGGAGCGCAAAGTAAGTTAACGGCTTGTTTAACTAGAATGGATAAGACTGACTTCCGATAAAAAATGAAGTCCCACTTCACCCCCTGCAAGTATTATTTTTGTCTCAAAACGAAATCGTTGTTTGTCGTTTATCAAGGATCAATCTAACTTTATGTCTATGTAAATAAACCTTTGCTATCAGATTTATAAAGTAAGGATAAACATTTTTTTTTAACAAGTACTAACCTGAAACCGTATAAACTTGAGCCACAGCTCGACATCCCCCGGCGCGTCGGCGAGCATGGCGCGAAAGGCGGCGACGCGCGGCGCCAGCTCATCGTCGAGCGGCGGCGCCGGCGGTGCGGGCGCCCCCTCAAAGTAGCGCCGCCGCTTGCGCGCGCGCGTCGCCGGCGCCGACCCGCCTAGCGCCGCCGCTGAGCTGCGGCTTGCGTATCTGTCCAAATATTTTAAGTTGGCTGCTCATTGTAACATAATGTTAATGATTTCAGTGAGTCGAACAGTAATTGAAGTACAGACAGATTAGTTACAAACAAGTAAAAGTGTTGCCATATTGGACTTTAAAATTATTTTTGGGAGTGTAAATGACATTTATAGTAAAAAGAAAATCTAGATTTTTATTACCTACAATATTAAAGAGAATATTAACGAAAACATTTAAAAAAAAAATAATATTTGTAGATTTTTTTCCATACAAACAATAAATCCTATAAAATGGTAACACCTCAAAAATGGTAACATAATTTTCATGAAAAATTTGCATTTAGTAGACCATGTTAATGCTTAAAAGATAATCCTTAAAGTATGGGACAGCCTGTATATACTGTATAGTACTTGTATCTTTTTACAATACTTAATTTTTGCTGTTTGCTTATACCACAATAAATTTCTTCTGTATAATATCTCAATGTTAAAGCTTACCATGCCGTGTACTTATACTTGTGAAGACGCAGCCTACCTCTTTATATTACTTACTGTCTTTTTTCTCTTTTATAGTCATCAAGTAATTGATGTAACTATGTCTTGTGTGCCAATAAAAAAAATGTAATTTGATGTAATACCATCCCAGTCAAGAGCACAGGCCTGAACTATGAGGTGGTGTTAGCCATAATCCGCCACAAGAATGTGTGTGGCAGATGAGTATTAACTAGTAAGGTTTAGAAACGACTACTAAACAATATTACTATAATACCATCCCAATGCTACCCACAAATCCCACCTAAACAATGAGGTGGTATGAGCCATTCTCCATCGTGTCTCATGACACAACATGATCGAACTCACATCTGTCTACTTTATTTATTTGTGATATAATATAATTAATCATTTATTAACAAAACAAAAGTAAAAAGAAACAGCAAAAGAACTTAAGGTTTTATGTTGATGTTGTTGTTATTGCAATGATGTTGTTTTTTTTTCATTTTCAATACATATAGGAGTAGGGTGTTTCTGCTTATGTTTGTTATAAGGCCTTTCTGTTTAAATAATACTACCAAATATATTCAACAGGTACCTATTTTCTGAAGCATAAAGAAGATTGATAGATGCAACTTAAATTATCATCATGCATCTAAAGGAGTTCAGCGGTATAAAGGTTACAGACAGACACACTATATTAGTATGGATAGCAAACTTACTGGGGTCTGCCAGGGTAGTACAGTGTGGAGACTCTCAAGTTGCCATAGTCGGATTTAGGGTCGAGATAGAAGGTGTCGTGGAAGGCGGGTGGCGGCGGCGGCGAGGGCGGCGGCGGCAGCGACGGAGTCTCCTCGTCACTGGCCAGCAGCTGCTCTTCGCGAGCCGGAGACATCTCCGGGATTGGAACTTAGCAAACAAAATGTTCATTATTTTGGATAGTCCACATAAATCTATCAAAAGTAAAAGAACTAAAACCCAACTACGACAAAAAGAGATGCTGAAAAAGTATAAAACAAGATTTTCTGAATTTTTATGTTAGGAAAGGCGTAGTCACACATTGTCAAAGTGCTACGGTAGGTAGGTATATGTAGTTAGTAGTTCTTTTACTAACAAAAGTTAAATTGATGAACTAAGTATTCTGATAAGCAGTAAAGAGGCTATGAACGAAAAGATGTGAATTATATGCAATCAGCCCATGAATACAGGTAAAGTCACAAGCAAATGCTAGTAATATATATATATATTCAAAATGTACAAGTAAAGCGCTTTCAAACAATACCAAACACAGCATATTTATCTTAACTTTATTTTTTTATGTTTTGTCCGCTAGAGGGCGCCACATTAGATTTTGTGGAACCCCATATAGCCTATAACCAGCGGACAATTAAGACGCTTCTAATGATATGTCATTTGTCGAATTCTGATAAGTAGTTACGAGGGAACTGATGAACATACATAGCCTGTCAAAATCATAACCCTCCTTTTGCTTTGCCGTAGTCGGGTAAAAATACTATGATAAACCTGATAAAACAAAAAAATATATACCGTGCTTGAGTTGCATTTCGACGCTGGCTTCTGCGTCATCCTGAGCATAAGCTGGGAAGAGCGACATATCTAGCGGGCATAAAACCTAATCGGTATCTACAAGAAAGTTAGTCTTTCTTTTGTAGATACCGATTAGGTTTTACTTTATTAATACCAAAAAATAGTACCACAAACAACACGAAACAAACAACCCCGGCCAAAACCACAACAATGGCACTTGACACTGACAGACGTCAGCAGGTGTCAGCCAGACAGCACAGAAGATTATAATATTATTTTATTTTCGTCAATTTGTATATTGGATTTGTCAGTCACACGCGCTCACGATTGACCGAGTGTCAGAAAAGACTTGTCCACTCTTTGTATGGAGGTTGGTTTTTTATTCCAAGATATAACTAAGCACCATAAATCTGTACTTATTTATATGCTACAAAAATACGAATCACGCACGACACCATATATACTTAATATTATAAATGCGAAAGTGTGTCTGTCTGTCTGTCTGTTGCCTCTTGAACAGATTGAAATGAAATTGGGCAAGCCCAAGAAAAAAACTTTCACGACCACTGTCAATGGCAATTTTGTTGTCAAAAATTTTTTTCCAAGCGGTTTTATAGCCGAAGGTGCTTTGAATGTTTAGTTGAGCAGTACAATTCATTATATTTTTCCCTAAATCAGAGGGCTTAAAAAATATTATTTATACGAAAACAGATTTTATTACGTAGGAAATAGAGGCGGTCTCGAGGTTAAAGTGTATTAATCTGACGGCGGCCCTATAAAGACCCATGGATTAGATAATTCTCATGTAGAGTCGTAGCAGGAGCTGTGGTTATGAATTTAGACACTAGGTACTCAAAATAAGAATAAGCTTGCATGTAGCAAATAAAATAAAAGATTAACGTGTCATATCAGGAGGTCAAGAGAAGGGCGGAAAGCAAAGAGGAACGTAAAACACTTCACTGACAAGAGCTAAGCTCCTAAATTGGATGTTGATGAGAGGACAGCTTGGAGGTTAACTTAAAGCCACGCTTGATGGTCAGCTTAGAGCCCACTTAGCTTAAAGAATCACGAAACTCGTTTTCTCGAATCACGCGGATCCAACAACAAATAACGTAACAACGAATATTTTAACCATTCAGCGTACATCTAAACTTGCGTCCAATCGTGGTCCTAAACATGCCACAAGTTATTGCTATATTAACCGTAATAACAATCCACTAAAAAAAAACATCCAAGGAAAAAAAATGGACCATGTCAAATTGTTATTTGAAGTTATTTGATAAGTTTAGACTGCCATTGAGGCGATGAGGATTTCTTCAGCAAGGCGATATGGTCACTCCCATATTATTTATTGTGTATGGTTACTAGGATGAGGTGATCAACCTTCTAGGATCCAAATGTACCACTTCTGATGCGATTACAGCTATACACAACATGTTGTTTTACTTATTTTTGATGAAATGTAAGGTAATGAACGTAGTTATGATGGGTTGTTGACCTAAAATAAAACATTTTATTTTTAACTTCAAACCCTCATAGCTCGGCCCGGACTGATAATGGCTATAATTATACTAATCATAATAAGATTTTTTTTTAAAAAGAAAGAAAATTAAAAGGTACCTCCTTCCATACAAAGGAGATGTAATAATTTTGGCCATCTCTTGTACAGGAAACCAAAAAAATACGAAAAATCCCTTTAACTCCCTAACAATATTTAAAAAAATATATCTTGTTGTTTTTTGATGATCAAAAACAATTTTAATTGTTACACATTCATTATTGATGGCAATTTCCATCGCCATATTAGAGAACGTTTAGAAATCAAAATGAAATGTAATCTATTAATGATTCAAAAATCAACCGTTTCACTGTTTTACTATAACCATTAGAAAACTATGTTAACAATATTAATTTCACTATGAAAGAAATATAACTAGAATGATGAAACATGAAACTATGATTTTATTTGAATTCACATGGAAACAAATATGTTTTCTGAACGATCAGCGGCCAAAACATTTGGTTCCTAACGTAAAAAAAGTAGCTGTTTTTTTTTTTGGCGGGAAGTTGAAAAGGGTGGTCCAGCTATTTTTCTCTTATTTTATTTTCTTGTAAATTATTATTTAAACTGTAATTTTCTGTTATATATTAGTGTATTTAGTGTTAAATATCGTATATACATAAAATTTGGTAAGTTTTTGCACATATTTTATAAAGCAGACAGCAGCATCATGGAGACGGAGCCCGACCCCGACCCTGACCCTCCTCCAGCGACGACGAACTCGTTACTTGCATTGTTAGAAGCTGATAGCTTTATTTCTAACCAACAGTCAGAATACGAAAGTTTTAAGCTCTTAACAGATAGAAGGAATAAAATAAAAAAGAAACAGCACATTACTGCCAATAAACTTAAAAATAAAACAACTCCTCCAAAAATACATATTCCAGATGCTTTATTAAAGCAAATTTCCAACAAGACTTCAACAACATCACAACCTACAACTGATTCCTCATCAACCCCATCAGTATTTCGCAGCAAATATGCAGAGTCTGATGTTGGCCCCTTTGTTGTGCATGTAAGCTTGAAAGAAAATTCTCCCAATGCTGGCTCCACTCTTCATCCCATTAAGTTTGGAAATTTCTTGTTCAAAAACAATCTGAAAAATATTATTGATGATGGCATCAAGCGTATTGGCCGAAATAGACTATCAGTTACTTTCAAAACTCCAAGTGCAGCCAACTTGTTTATGACAAATGAAATAATCTTGAGAGAGTATAACTTGCTTTTACCATCATTTAACATTTCTAAAATGGGTATTGTTAAGGGGATACCAACAGAATGGTCTCATGACGAGATAGTAGAAAATCTCAGAGTGCCTGATGGTTTCGGGCCCATAATTCGTTCTAGACGTTTGAGCAGGAAAATATCCACTTTTGAAGGTGTTTCATGGCAACCTACACAAACTGTGGTTCTTACATTCGATGGCCAATCTTTACCAAGTAGAGTGTACTCATTTTTCTCATCCTTACCCGTGGAACAGTACATATTTCCCACTATACAATGCTTCAATTGTTGTCGTTTTGGGCACACTCGAGTGCAATGCCGAAGTATGCCCAGGTGTTTTAAGTGCGCAGAGAATCATCCAGGATCTAACTGTAATGAATCAGAGTTCAGATGTATCAATTGTAACAATAATCATCAAGCAACTGACCAAAATTGTTCTGAATTTATCCGGCAAAAAAATATTAAGCACTTCATGTCCCATCACTCTGTTTCATATCAGGAGGCAGCAAAACAGTTTCCATTACTTAAAAAATCCTATTCAGAAATTGTTTCTAGTCCCACAAAATCAGCTCCAGTTCCAGTCCAAGAAAAGAAGTCATACAAAAAAACTGTTACCATCCCTAAAAAATCTCCTCAGAATACAATCAGCCCAGGGTATGATAAGATTGAACACAACTCATTAATTGATCATATACCACAACCTCAAAATGGATGTGGGTTTTCTACTGAACCTTCACATGATGACTCAATCTCTTCAAATGCTTTAAACAACTTATTGTCTTCCCTAATAAACATAATAGTAAATTCTGCTCTACCGTACACCGTTGCCATATCTCTTATTAACAACTTATCAGTATCAATCTACAATCTTCTTAAAAATGGATCAAGTTCTTCAGTGGAACTGTAAAAGTGTGTCCTCTAAAATACCTGAACTAATTTCTTTAGTTAATAATTATCAACCTTTTGTACTTGCTCTTTCAGAAACCTGGCTGAAGCCAGGTTACAACTTTAGATTCCGTGGCTACTCAGTTCTAAGAGATGATAGAGATGATGGGTACGGTGGAGCGGCCCTTCTTATTAAAAAGAACTTTAAATTTACTTCTATACCACTTCCAGCCTTCAACCATAAACATTTCAATGCTGTTGCAGCCAAAATTGGGGATATATCAATTTTGGCAGTTTATATCTCTTGTAAGGACACATCTGTTATTCCAGTATTACGAAAGTTTGACACATCTCACTGCTCCTGTAATGATCTTAGGTGACTTAAACGCCCACCATTCTTTATGGGGAGCTCCAAACAACGACCAGTTAGGAAATGCAATTGTTGATGTTATTGATGATTTTAATCTTTGTGTTCTTAACGATGGATCTGCTACTAGAAGACCTTGCCCTGGCCAAAATCTAAGCTTCCTAGATATCTCTCTTTGCTCCCCTGCTCTTTTATCATGTTTAACATGGACATGTTTACCATACACTTTCGGCAGTGATCATTATCCCATTGTCATAACTTTGCCAGAAAACAATCGGTCAGTAACTTCTCTACCTCCTATGCTAAAGTACAATCTGAACAATTGCGACTGGGCTACATACAGGTCATTGGTAGAGGTAAAAGTAAAATTGTTGCCAATCGTCTCTAAAGATAACCTCATTTCTTCGTTTGACAGCTTAGTTCATGCCATACAAACGTCAGCTGATGCAGTTTTTAAACTGAAAAATGTTGCCAGCAATAAAATACCATCTCCACCATGGTGGGATAAGGATTGCACTCTTGCGATTAAAAATAGAAAAGCCGCTGAGAGACAGTGTCGGGATTCTCTAGATATGCAAACGTATTTGAATTACAAAAATGTTTCATCCGCCACTCAGCGTCTATTAAAAAGGAAAAAGAGAGAAGGTTGGCAGCGATTTTGTTCTTCTTTGTGTCCGGACACTCCATCTACCGTTGTCTGGAAAAATATTAGGCGTTATAGATGTTCTTTAGCTAATAACAATCATACTTCTTTTACATTAGAATGGGTAAATGCTTTTGTAAATAAACTTGCGCCAGATTATGTCCCAAATATAAATGAAATTCCTTCTGCGCCCTATGACTTTAACGATGATATAAAATCTATTAATAGACAATTGATCTCACCTTTCTCCATGAAAGAGTTAAAATTAGTTCTTAGTCGTGTTTCAGATTCCTGCCCTGGGCAAGATGGTATACCATATTCTTTTATTTCCCATTTAAGTCTCTGCACTTTATCCTTCCTTTTAGATGCCATCAATCTGATTTTTAGTTCTGGTGTTATTCCCCCCTCTTGGAAGCTTCATGTCGTTATACCAATCTTAAAACCATCAAAAAATCCGTCAGATCCAACGTCCTATAGACCAATAGCTATGGCATCTGTTTTCTCTAAAATTACAGAACACTTAATTAAGAATAGATTAGAGTGGTATTTAGAGCGAAATAATCTCTTGGCTCAGTCACAATTTGGCTTTAGGAAAGGCAAAAGCACTTCAGATAATCTCAGTATTTTTTCCACAGATATACTTCTAGCCTTTTCTGAAAACAAATCGATTTCAGCAGATTTTTTGGATATCCAATCCGCATATGATCAGGTAGACCTTTTTGTTCTAAAACAAGAATTGGATAAGCTTGGGATCCCCAAAACTATGTCTAGCTTCATTTTTAACCTTTTTAGCGGAAGATCTATTCAGTTGCGAGTTCCAAGTGTTAATATATCCCGTCATCTGTGGAAAGGAGTTCCGCAGGGCTCTGTTCTCAGTCCCCTTTTGTACGATATTTACACGAGAGAACTGGAGAGTTCAATCTTGCCCAAGTGTTCAATTTTGCAATATGCTGATGATGTTTTAATTTACTCCATAAATGATTCCATTGAAATAGCTTCTGCTGACTTAGAAGAGTCATTGTGCGGGCTCTGTAACTGGTTGAGTGATCATAACCTTTCATTATCAATTACCAAGAGTACTGTAGTTATTTTCTCCAGAAAACGCACGATTCCAAATATCTATGTAAAAGTCAATGGTTCTTCACTTCCTGTTGCTGAGGAAATCTTATTTTTAGGCAGGAAATTTGACAGCAAATGTAATGGACTAGCGCACGTTAATTACATCGTAGACAAGTGTGAAAAGAACCTCAATATCATGAGAGCTCTTGCCGGAGTCTGGTGGGGAGCTCACCCGTTTACATTGAGACTAGTGTACAACGCTTTAGTAAGAAGTCTTCTGGATTACGGTTCATTCGCCAGTGGTATAGCTAGTAAGACATCTCTAAAAAAATTTGATCTTATACAATACAAAAGCCTCAGAATTGTTTTAGGTGCGATGCGCAGCACACCAGTTAATGCTTTGCAAGTTGAAACTGCTGATCCTCCTTTGCATTTTCGACGCCAATATCTCTCCGATAGATTCTTGTTTAAGTTATGTCAGTTTGAGAACCATCCCTTACTCGACAAACTTCGTCTGCTCAATGATTTTTTGAATAATGATAATCCTTTCTGGCGTAACAAACCTATCCCTAACCTCATAAACAGCTATAGGAAAACTCTTGAACTTGACTGCAAAATCCAGAAATTTCCTTGTCATCCAATATTTTATTTTGACTTTGAAGCTTTAATATTTGATCCTAATATTCTACTCTCTGTTGGTATTAAGAAAGACACACGTAATTCTAATCAGAAACTTTTGAGTTATGTTCAAGAACATGCACCCAACTTCGAAATTTTTTTCACTGATGCTTCTAAAGTAATATCAGATGATCCTTTTGCTTTGAATTCAGGTAACCCCGTAGGCTCGGCCTTTTTACAACAGTCATCAGGGCATTTTAAATTGTTTAAATATCCAAGTGTGACCTCTAATTTTAGCGGTGAAGGTTTGGCCATCTTAGAGTGCATCAACTATATAATTAGTCAAAAAATTAGTCACTGTCTTATATTTACGGATTCATTGAGTTTTTTACAGTCTCTTCTTGCAAATCCCTTTAATAATAATACGTTCAGCCCTCTTTCATTATTAGTCAAAAGTAAATTATTGGAATGTCATAATAGTAACTTGAAAGTTAAATTGGCCTGGATTCCTGGTCACTCGGGTATTCAGGGCAATGAGTTAGTCGATGATCTGGCTAAGCTTGCTGCTAGACAGGGCAAAGATAATTTTAACACTATTTATTGTCACGACTTAGCGACTTCACCTCGTGCTATTCTTATAAAAGACTGGAACCAGGATTGGCAGAGCTCTAGTGAATTCAAAGGCAGGTTTTATCATAATTTTCAATCTAAAATAGCATTAAAACCCTGGTTTTCTAAACTTCGTCTAGAGAAACGAGTTTCTTCCACTATTTCCCGTCTACGTCTCGGCCATTATAGTTCTCCCTCTCACTTAGCAAAACTTCACATCAAAGACTCTTCTGTTTGTGAATGTGGTCTAGAGGAAGCAAATATTCAACATATTCTTTTTAATTGTCCCTTATACAGGTCTTTGCAACTACATGACATCCTAGTCAAAAATAAAGCTCCTCTTCCCTACAACCTTTCATGTATATTATCGCTTTGCAATAAAAAATATATTTATTCTCTTATAAAGTTTTTAAAGTATCATAATATCAAACTGTAACCTTGTAAAATATGTATACTATTATATATTAATATTAAATATATTTATATACCTATCGTCCCACCCAATAATCCTATCCAAACCCGCCAATCCTACAAACCAACAAAACCACCAACTTGAAAATGGCAAAAGTCATCCTCGGTCTACAAGGCTGAAGAAAGGCATGGATTGCCATATGGAAAAAAAAAGAAGAAGAAAGTAGCTGTCACCTGTCATTTGTGACAGTCCTTTCCGCCGTTCCATTATGGCGGAACAGTGAGCCCAGGAACTGGGTGAAGCTTAAATAGGGATACACCCACTGGTGAAGGTAAAGACGGTGTTTGTCATTATATCTAAAGTGTTTATGAACAGTATATGTTGTTCAGTTGCCCGGAATGGTTTTAAGTTCAATCGCCATAAGAAAGAAGAAGAAGAAGTATGAGATAGCAGTATTGCCGCAAAATGTTTAAAAAAAACTTATTTGTGCACAAAAACAACAACGAAGAAATTGTGAAAATAAATATGAGAATAGGGTTTCATAGCCTTTTTTCCTGAATGAATGATTGAATGAATGATTATTTATTTGCATTAAAACATGGTAAGTATATATATCAGGTCTTAATATTAGTAAAAGTGAACAATCATGTTTCATCGATGTAACGATAGGCAAACATTTCGTCGTCATGCAATATTAACTAATAAGCAACAATACAGTAACGAAAATATTTATGTCCAGCATTGAGATTGGTAGGAGTTTTAAACTTAGATAATCAATAAAATGAAAATATAAATAATAACGTAAATGTCATAAAATAACAGGTATGATGTCAAGTTGACAAAAATAAACAGAAATATATAACATGTCAGGTATTAGGTGATAACAATTCGTTTAAGATGGCCATCACGACAGAATTTTGTGAACTCATCTATGTCATAGAAACAGTTCTCAACCAGCACTTTAAAAATAATTCTTTTAAAAATATTAAATGACAATCTTTGAATGTGGTTCGGTAGCAAATTAAATAGACGGACGCACATACTGTGGCTGTTTCTGGCAAGACATACTGTATCTGCTACAGGAACAGATAACTTCCCACGGGCATCTTTTTGATCCACCTCGACTACAATCGTCCTGTGTTTTTGTAAAGAGATGGGTATTTTTCTTCGTAAATAATAAAACTTCGAATATATACAGGGATGGCAATGTTAAAATTCTTAATTTTTTAAAGAGAGGCCTACACGATTCCATCAATCCGACATCACAAATAGATCTAATACACCTCTTCTGTAAAATAAAGACACGCGTAAGGGATGTTGAGTTTCCCCATAGAATTAGCCCATACCTCAGAATGGAGCCGACATATCCATGGTATGCCATCAAAGCTGTTTGGATATTAGACAATTTTGTCAGATGATAAAGCGTGTGGGGAACTCACCCACATTTATTTATTCACAACACATAGCACATAAAAATATTATGACTTAAAATATTTATTTACAAATTTTATTACCTATTTATTTACAAACTACAATATGTACATAATTATCCACACAACATATACTTACACATAAACTACTACACTATATTAACTACACTAATTTATTTATTTACATATACATAACATTATAACATCGTCCGAGTAATTTATCGGATGCAACCGGCGAGCTTGCCGGCCGAGTGCTATGGAAGCGCACCGCTCCATTTGTGCGAGCGTCAGCAGTTTTGTACGCGAACGAATGCGCAGGCGGCTGCGCTCGCCAGTCGAGATCTATACACTTCGCGCGGAGCCCGTATCACTCGATGATCGCTCGATGCCTACGATCGTAACTAGCCGCGCGTATTTATCTTTGTTTTGCTTTGTGTCGTCATAAAAACGTTTCGAATATTCTTCCTATCTGTGCTATCTATCTTCTATAACTCTGATTCATGTAATTTAACTGTGCTTGTGTACCTAGAACAATATAAAAGTGAATCCACCAACTGTTCTCATTTATTGGAGTCAACCTCATTCCAGCACATTAGTAGTGGTAAGTGCTAACCTTGCCAACCACTAAAAGCGCGTACACAAATCTATGTATTTTCTGACAAACCGCATCAATATGGTTCGTCCAAGTGAACTCGGAATCAATAACGATACCTAGAAAAGTGGCTGATGTAGTCATGGCAATTAGATCATCGCAATGCTTAACCGTTAGATTTTGGGGTTTCCCGTTTTTATTGTAGAATTGTATATATTTTGTTTTATTAGTATTAATTTTCAAATTATTATCATGTAGCTAATTCGTAATATTCTTAATTTCATTGTTTATTTCATTATTGAAGTAAATTTTGGGTTTCTTGTGTATTGTCAAAGAAATATCGTCAGCAAAGAGTGTGACTGGATATTGCGTACATTTTGGGAGGTCATTTATATAAACAATAAAGAGTAGTGGTCCCAATATACTACCCTGTGGGACACCTGAGTTATTTTGCCTATTTTGTGACTTGCATGTTACGCTAACTAACTCATCATCCAGTTTCAGTATTTCCACAAACTGTGTTTTTTTGCTGAGATAGCTTTCAACCCAATTATAAGCTTGTCCTCGCACACCATAACGTTCCAGTTTTGCCAGAAGTGTTTTATGGTTGACAAAGTCAAAAGCCTTTATAAGAGTGTAGCAGGCCAGTGCTGTTGACCTTCCCTTGCGAATCCTAATTTTTGGTGTAGTGTACAAGAGATGGCCAAAGTTCCATAGAAACCTGGACCATCGCCTTTGTCATTTTCTTTTATTCTGGTTTATCTATATCGTTTTTTTTATGGCAATCTGCTTTATATCATATGTAATATTGACGAATAAAAACCCAGTTTTGGACAACTCCTTTCCATAGAAAAACACAGACGGTCGAGCCATCAGCTGTCACTATCCATGGATGCGCGTAGCACTCTGTAACATAAACACACACGAACATTCGCGCAAGTGCCCTGCGCCGCCTAAACAAAACAGCAGGCGCAGGCAAACATTTTCGCCGCGCCGTAGAAAGAGAGGGGGATACTCCCTCCATTGAGTAGACAGAATGGAGAGAGCATGGACGGCCTTCCCCTCTAGATTAACAGATTATTCATTTGGAAGAAAGTAGGAACGAGAAGGAAGATCGTTTATAGAAGAACAGGAAAAGATTTGCCAATAGCATTTTAAGAGGGAGGAGGGGGGGGGGGGGAGGGAAAGAGGAGGGAGCTGCGCCTTTGCCTTTACCTTTGTTTTGTTAGCATCCTATACAGTACCTGACAAAACATCTGGTGTTTTAATTACTTAACTCCTAATTTTTAAGGAGTTACACCATCAGCTCAGCTCCACATAATGACTATCAGACGTAACAACATGTCAACATTAAGATACTAGTACGAAAACACTATACGTGCCTTCAAAATTTGAGGGTTTCCCTCGATTACACCAAGATCCCATCATCGGATCTCGACTGGGCCAAAATGGGACCAACTAGAAGGTATATCCATATTTTTTTTCAAATCGGTCCACAACTGACTGAGATATGCAGTAACAGAGCCACAAATAAATAAAAAAGATACAGTCGCATTGATAACCTCCTCCTTTTTTGAAGTCGGTTAAAAATGGTAAATTGTGCCGTTTTCGGACCCAAAAACCGCTCACCATTAGTAAATTTTCGGTTTCATGGCGTGACTAACCATTTTTGAGTACAAATACTTTTATTTACAACTGTATTTCGAAAATCATCGTTCTTTACCTTGAGGATATTTCGACAAGTTAGCGATACATACGTTGAGTTTTTTCTTCATAGTAGTGAGGCTAGTAGCTTCATAGTGTGGGGACAACAACGGTAACTAACTTAGTTAGCTTATCGCCACAATTATATATAATAAAGTGTATGTTCCGATTAGAGTTGTAAATTATTATTACTATTATATTAGTAGTATTGTGCTAAATACACACACAAACAACATTCTAGATACTACGTTGACTAAGACTTAGTCGTATTATCGTAATAAAGAACATATACGTAATTAGCGATGGGCGATTATTACTAAATTAATCGAATTATTCGAATGGTCCCTGTAATCGAATGTATTCGATAAGCAACCGCAGTCATTCGATTATGCGGCGAGCAATACCGGAGCGCGCGGTGCGCAGGCCGTACTACTAATTACTAACGAATGAATCGTCATTCGTCCCGTCGATTAATCATTCGTTCGCTGCCTGTCCTGTCGCGGCAATTCAATCGAATGCATCGAAGGGCCGAGTATAGATTATAATTCGATTGTCGATTATTATTCGATTATTTTTTCTCCGAATTACTAAATCGACATTCGATAGTTCGAATGGTCGATTGTCGATTCATTCGATTATCTTTTTTCGAACAATCACCCATCGCTATACGTAATTAAAGCTCTAAAAATCAGCAAAGTGAAATAGTTTTATTATTTTGAACACTCATAGTGTTCTTTCTTATTTACATAAGTTTATTAACAACAAAGTTAAACTTAGTCTTTCTCTTTTTCCTTCAACCTTCCCGTCTATTGTGTTGTTTAAAAAACTGCCAAGGTGTCCTATCATATTTCCACGTCTTCTCGATCGTCTTTAAAATGTTTCGCTTATACAGCCATAGTAGTATATGATGAGTGCATTTAGTTAGTGAGCTAACAAATTAGTTAGCCATGTCCCGTCCCTATCAGAAAATGGAAGGGGCAATAAATGTAAAAAAAAAATGTAGTGTACTGTACGTGTGCTTTCTCGTCCCCCGCCAAAAGTGACGTTATTTTCTGAACTGGGATTTTGACACATACTCTCTCTATTCTATCTTCTCAATGACTCCTTCTCCTACGCCGCGCCAGCTGTCTACTCTCCATCCGTCTTACGAATTTTCGATCAAGTCACGTCTCCTGACTCTGACGCCAGTTTCACATTTTTTACCCATTCCAAAAAAAGTGCACAACGCCGCTAAAGAAGTTTTCACTTCAAAAACAGGTTTCGCAATCGTGCCGCTTGGGGCGCTGACCACAAATCTACAAATTTTTGTCACACTCTCACCTTGCTCATGCTCTCACCTTCGTCCGTGTACTCCACACGGATGAAGGTGAGAGCATGATTCATGAAACAACTCGCACTCTTGCTGGCACTAGACCACAGATTAACCTCTGCCACCTGTAAGTCTGCCACAGATTGCCTATTCATCAGTTATTTTAATATTTATTTTTATTTACGTACTTATATACAAGTATAAATATAGTACTAAACGAACTATTATATATATATATATATAACTTCATGGCGATTTGATTATCATAAAATCGATGATATTTATTTACCGGTATTCTAAAACGGTATTTTGTTATCTTTACTTTTTACAACGGCACTAGCTACTGATAACAAACTGCAATCAACAAACCACTTTGCTTTGAGCAAAACTTGTTCAAATCCAAGTCGTGCGTGTTCTGTGTAGGAAACTTGTGTTATCAAGTGATTATGCGGGCTAATGTAACAAAACTAAAGTTTTTATCATGTATGCCAAGGGTCGAGGCTGATATTACAATATTTGCGCCACGTTACAGAGGAAGATCTTACACTGATGTAAGTTTAACTTTTCTTACGATTTTTATATCTTTAAACATCGTGAACTAAAGTAAACAACTAACATGTTACTCGATTTAGTGATTAAGTTATAAATAAGTGTAGAAAAGGATCACATATTTCAAATGAAACTTAAGAGCATACTTATAAATAAATTCTATTACGATGTTAAAGATTTCATGGAAGATAATTAACTTAATTAGATGTAGTAACCTAAACATAAACACTAAATATAGGTATGTAAATAAATTTTAATATCTAGTATAACTAATGTGCAATATGTCTATAAAGATTGCAAATAGCTAGAAAGCAAATATACTTAGGATACTTACTGTTTTTTTTTGTTATATTATACTAAGCAATAAATATGTTTATAAAAATATATCATAAAAATTTAACTATGTAACTTACTATATAAGTACTAAAATATGTATACTTCCTTTACTTAGGTTACATTCAGTTGCTGTGCCCTGTCTTGCCTTGTGTACACCCACACAATTCTAGTGTTACTTTTAAGTTTCTACTGTGTGTGTACTTGCAAAAATAAATAAATAAATTACTGAGACGCTGTCTGTCACTGGGCTGTATATCATAAACTGTGATAGCTAGATATTTTTCACAGATGATGTATATCTGTTGCTGCTATAACAACAAATACTAAAAACAGCCTGGCCCCAAGTAACTTGCTGTGTTCCGTTGGTGAGTGGGAGTGCCATAACCTTCTGGGTGAGCTTGCTTGACTGTTGACTCTGTGTTTACCATGTCTGGTTTTGGCTAGAGTCAAGAGCACACTCATTCTAAATAAAAACATTAAAGGGGGCTCCCATACAAGAAACAATTTTTTGCTCATTATTATTTTCATTCACAGATTACTGGTAAGTAGGTATACAATAAAAATAAATTAGGATATTCTGGAGTGTTTACTGTTGTATAGATAAAGGCACAGAACCAACCTAACGCAAGTGTGACTCACACTTGGTCAGGTTTTTTTTAAATAATTAACCTAGAATATTTTTTAACACTTACAGTGTTCTTTCTTATTTATACATATAAGTTTAAATAAGAAACCAAAAATTCGCACACAGGTAGGATTTGAACCTACGAACTTTGGCTAACCGGGCCAACACTCTTACCAAATGAGCTACTGTACCATTCATCCAAGAAATTCTTGGTCTCTTTTTGTCTTACGTCATTGCGTGACGGCAGCGACATCTATCCGAGCTGTATTGCAACAGCAGTCCAAGTAGTGATTCTTTACAGAATTAATTCAACTTGAATGATGACGCTTTCGCTATTCAATCGTTTTTAATATTTTTTAACACTCACATTGTTCTTTCTTATTTATGTACCTTACATATATATATCGTCACGCAATGACGTAAGACAAAAAGAGACCATGAATTTCACACGGTTGGATGAACTGCACAGTAGCTCAGTTGGTAAGAGCGTTGGCCTGGTTAGCCAACGGTCGTAGGTTCAAATACTACCTGAGTGCGAATTTTTGGTTTCTTATTCAAACTTATATAACTTTTTTCATTTTTTTTCTTTTTATGTGTTATTTGCAATCAGTATTAACTATAAGCAGATGATGGGACTGAGCAGGTGTCGGGTCGAGTGTGTCCCCCAAAAGGAACATCTCCTCATTTGGTTTCAGGTAGCAGTACGAGTATGTCCTTTCTCTTAAGGCGAAAACGCCTTAAGAGAAATAATAGCGCGCTATAGCTACGAGTTGTCAGTGCGGCTGCCAGTTCATTTGGGTGTCTCACAAGCCTGTCTCTATATTTGTCCGAAGTAATACTAATCTCTTCCTTTACTGTATTAATTTTGAGGTTTTGGTGTATATCATTGTCGATAATAAACCATGGTTATTGAGCCATTGATCGAAGTATGGAATTTTGCATTCTTTGAATGATCATGATATTAGAGTTACTGGCACTACCCCACAGTGGAATACCGTACAGCAATATTGGTTTCAGGATAGACTTGTAAATTAGAAGGTTATTGTCAATGGATAGTTTACTAATTCTTCCCATCAGCCAATAGAGACCTATGTAGCGGATATTCAGTTCATCTCTCTTAGCCTTAACATGATCATTCCCTGTCAGCCGTCTATCGAGGTGTAGGCCTAAGTACCGCACTTTATCGCAATGGGGCAATTCAGCATTCTCTAGTTTGACAGGAGGGCGATTGCCTTTTTTGAGGGTAAATGTCACTTGCACAGATTTTGTGGTGCTAGCTTTAATTCTCTACTTTTGTAGCCAAGCCGTCACTGCGTCAAGACCCATCTGCAGTGTTCTGGATGCTTGATTTGGGTCTTTGTCGGAAGCCAAAATAGCGGTGTCATCCGCATATGTAGCCACGGTGACATTGTCTAGCAGGGGGAGATCTGCTGTATATATTGTGTATAATATGAGCCCTAGTATTGATCCCTGAGAAACACCAGCTCTGGCCACATACAGTTCGGATGTCACTCCTGCCTCCTTGACTTGACTATACGTCTTTCAGCTAGATAAGATTTAAGCAACAGGTAGTAGCTGTGAGGAAGGCAACTTCTTATTTTATGGAGAAGTCCTTTATGCCACACCCTGTCGAAGGCCTGTCGGATGTCTAGAAATACAGAGGCACAGTAGTTACTCTCCTCGAGCCTTTTTCTAATTTGGTCGCAGACTCTATGAACTTGTTCCACAGTTGATTGTTCTGGCCTGAATCCAAACTGGTGGGAAGGTATTGTTTTGTTTACATTTAGTATTGGAAGGATTCTTCGCAGTAGCACTTTTTCGAGTACCTTCGACAGGATGGGTAGTAGGCTTATTGGTCTATAGGATGTAACATCCATTGCCGGTTTGCCGTGCTTATGTACCATGAGTACCTGGGAGATCTTCCACATAAGGGGAAAATACTGGTATTTGGATATCTTTTAGATAGCAGTAGGTAGGAGCCTATGAACTTACTTATGTGCAGTTATAATTTTTCATGGTATTCTTTATTGATATCTTAAATAAGATCATTTTGTACCAAAGCCAAGGCTGATTTCACTCAATAGAATTCGGAAAATATACTTTGTGTTTTAGTAGTAAATAAGTTCTTTCTTGCAGGTGAGGCCCGCAACAGTTGGTCCACCTGTGGGTGAGCCCTCTGTGAGCACATCCCCAGCAGCAGAGATAGATGGCGTTCGACCGCCGCTTACTGACTTGCACGGTCGCCGCCACAACTACTTGCGGATCTCCCTGACAGAGAGGTGTAATTTACGATGTGAGTTGTGGTGATGAACTTATTTAGATATTTCTTTAATAAGTAGGTAGGTACTATATTTGTCACAAAACTCCGTGAAGATTACAAATTTCGATTGTTCTGTGCACTGCACGGAGGAAATCAAGGCCAAGGATAAATAATGAGCACAACTACAATAACATAACTAGGAAGACTATCTGAAGTAGGTGTTGGTTTGTTTTGCCAGCCTAGCTAATTTTGCCAGTATTATTTAGATTTATTATACTAGTATTACTCATAATGTAAAAGATTGAGAGGTTTATGTCTGGCCCCAATGCTGGCACACAGAATTGAAAGACGTTTTAAAAACTTTGGTTTATAATAATTTATTTTACGACCTTCTTGGTGTAGTAAACAAATCTGCCTGTTGTGGTGCAGTGGTGCGGTTGCGGGTTTGAATTCCGCAAGGGGCAAATGTTTGTGTGATGAGTACGAGCTTTGGTATTTAAGTGAAAGTATGCCTATTCGTTATCCTAGTCGTCATAGCACAAGCTCACGCTTTTAACGGCTGGGTAATTGGCGTGATTGTTGTAACCATTTTGTTATTAATAAATTACGCATAGGCCAGTACTGCATGCCGCCGGAGGGCGCGCAGCTGACGCCTCGCGCGCGGCTGCTGTCGCGCGTGGAGCTGGCGCGGGCGGTGCGAGTGTTCGCGGCGCTCGGCGTCGACAAGCTGCGGCTCACCGGCGGCGAGCCCACGCTACGAGCCGACCTTGCTGACATCATTCGTATGTATCAATGTTTTCAATGTCATAAAAAAAAACTAAAAAAATGATTTCAATTTCTCTTTGAACTCTTAACAAATAAAGTAATCCAGCTGCATAGCTGTAGTGCTGTGCACTAGCAAAATACAAAACTACTAACTAGCAAAATTGCAAAATTGCTAAACCTAGTGGCTTAGCAATTTTTTGACATACTTTTCTTAGCCTTATGTGTAAAGAACGCTAAATAAAATGTTGTTATTTATGGGGCTCGTATTACTATCTACATCGTGCTAATATGTACTCAGCTGAATAAACTAAATGGAATACCTAATTATCAGCTGTGTGATACAGTATTAAATGATTAAGAATTTTTACTTATTTACGACATTAGTAGGACAGGTTTTGAGCTATCAATGCCGACTACGTACGTATGTTCAAAGAACCTTATGACATACCTTCTATGAATACTTTGATACTTACTTAACATACAGTGATTAAAAGCAGTAGATATGGAACATCTAGTAAGTAGGTCGCTGTTGCTCATGATCCAATCGTAAAGTCCTAGTCTACCTAGACTATAACCCAAAATATGCTGATGCATGCAGGTGTAAAACATTTTTTATTTCTTATTGGTACTCGTAGTTATGTACTACACCTATCTAGATAATATTCCTGAAATCCTAAGTGTTTTGTGTCTTTTATTAATAAATAAATATAATGGCACTATATTTATAATTATAAATAACTTCGGCACAGAGGATCTCACTAGCGTAGAAGGAATCAAGACAGTGAGCATGACGACGAACGGGCTGGTGCTGACGCGGCGGCTGCCGGCGCTACAGCGCGCGGGGCTGGCCGCGCTCAACGTGTCGCTCGACTCGCTGCGCGCCGACCGCTACGAGCACATGGCGCGCCGTCCGGTGAGTCAGAGTGACACGTCAGTGTCACTGCTATAGTCCGTGCCATTTAACGGTGCATAAAAAGTCATTGACCCGTCACCCCTGCAGACCGTCACCCGTGTACCACTGCACGCCAGTATGCGAAGCGCGGTGACCCTAACTATAAGCCGTAGCGATACGAATCTGTCTAACAAATGAACCTCGGTACGGGTCGACCTTGAACCCAAAAATCAAAAGTCATAATAATCGCTACTTAGAAATACAAATGATACGTGTCACAAGGTTTTAGCTGTCAAGGTGAATGACCTTTTATGCACGTTTATCTGGCACGTACTATACATATCTTGTTTGTCGACTCTGTTATCACTTGTGATGACGAATAAATGAATTTGCGAACTGCACCGGTACAATGCAGTCATCAGTACACTGCAGTGTCATAAAGTACACCGCAGCTTCACAGTACACTGCGCTTAATAAGTACCAAAACTGCAGTTTCGCAGTACACTGCAGCTTCACAGTACTCTGCAGTGCAGAGCGTCACCAGTGTAAGATCTTCAAAAGAAAATGTATATCTCCCACGCTCGTGCGTCCGGCAAAGTTACTTGCGTATTATGAAAGTGAATTAAGAGATCCTTTTCTTTTTAAGTAGGTTTTCCAATATTACGCCCGATTATGGTTTGTCCTACCTACTTTATGTATAGCACGCAAAAGCTGTTTTTGATGTGGCCACCACCATCAAAGTAAAACTTATTCATAAACTTGTAAAACATAATAGCTCACATGTTGTTTTAAAGTCACCTGTTTAAAATGTACAAAATATTTTCATGCATGAAGAATCGTTGAACCAGTCAGGTAGATAAGAAGCCAGTTTTGTTTTATCGCGGAATGAAACGTCATTTTAGCCAGTGAAAACGTATGTAATTAGGAGGTCGTTAGTTATATTATTAAAAGCAAATTTTTCATTTGTAAAGATGCATGCCAGGGGGTCGCTTGCAACAAAACAAATTCAAAATTCTTTATTTCTTAAAAAACTTATATCTATACAGTAATAGTTGTTGGAACTGCCTAGTAAGCATGCAAACATACTTGTGGCAGGCAGCTGCGCTCCTTCATGATGATTACATACATATTATTATACGTAAAATTTTTCGAGTTTCGTTGAATAAAGAATGTATATTTTTAACAGTTCGCTGTTTGCGAAAAAAGAAAAAAAGAAAAACTATACTTACAACAATGCATAATATTCATGGATGGGAGAATCCGAACTATTTTTTAAATCAATCAATCAATAGCCCTTTATCCTGAACATTTCCTGTTACAATTTTAGTTAGTTTTATAATATATCTCTTAGTTCAGTGTGCCTCATGGCAAAGGCCTCCTCTAACTCCTTCCATTGCACTCTGTCTCTGGCAAGGATTTTAAATAATAAACAGGATTGCGCACTTGCCAAAAAAAGCGAGCCGAGAGAGAGGTGAGTTATCGGTAGCATTGTCTCTTTCTAGTAGGGTAACCATAATAGTTGTTTAGTTAGGAAAATCCTGTTAATAATATTACATGTCTGTGGGAAAATCCAGGTAAACTTTGATAGGGGTAAGTAAACGTGGTGTATTACTCAATAATGCAAGCCTCACTTTTTTCAATAGAGGCTTGGTGGTTGCTGGGCTTCGCAGTCACCGTAATGACATGACTGAAAAAGTAATAAAACTACTAACTATACCAAAATTTCGCCGGCCTGGATTTCGTTTACATTCTGCTTTCTAGGTAGTCGGTACAAAAAGTAGGTAAGTATCATATCTAAAAAAAAATTTAAATAAATAATATAAGAAGAAAGATTAGTCCGCGAGCGGGATTTGAACCCACGAGCTGCGACGATCCGTAAAATAAAAAGATAAGTTGAAAGAGAGGAGAAATTTCGCAGCGGGCCGATGAACTACGATGGCTCAGTTGGTAAGACCAGCGACACGCAGGTTCAGGGGAGCTACCGGCTATGATGTCGACGGCCGTCGATATCATTTTCAACCTCGATTTTCACGGTAATCTTAAAGGATTTTTAAGAATTTTTCATTATAATCGCCGTCGAGATCGATAATCGATGGCGTTTCCGAAAAAATTCTTTCAAAATCATTTAAGATTACCGTGAAAATCGAGGTTGAAAATGATATCGACGGCCGTCGACATCATAGCCGGTAGGGGGGCAGATTCCGCTCGCAGACAAATTTTTCTTCTCATATTATTTATTTAAATACATTGAGACCGCTGAAGATTTGAGCAAAATGCTTGATGATCTTAACAGAGCTTCCAATTGAGTAAGTCTTAAAATGAACATGGGCAATACCAAAATAATGGTGAACTCTCATGTAGCACCTACTCCTATTAAAGTTGGAGGCTCTGATCTAGAGGTTGTCGACCAATATGTTTACTTAGGACAAACAGTTCAGTTAGGTAAGTCCAACTTCGAGAAAGAGATCACTCGTCGAATCCAATTAGGCTGGGCGGTGTTCGGGAAACTGCGACATATTTTTGGTTCCAAAATACCTCAGTGTCTGAAGACAAAGGTTTTTAACCAGTGTGTGTTGCCAGTGATTACATATGGAAGCGAGACCTGGTCCCTGACTATGGGCCTCATAAGAAGGCTCAAGATCACTCAATGAGCGATGGAGCGAGCTATGTTAGGAGTTTCACTGCGCGATCGAATTCGAAACTATGAGATCCGCAGAAGAACCCGAGTAACAGGCATTGCTCACAGAATAGCTCGGTTGAAGTGGACTTAGGTGGGGCACATAGTGAGAAGAGCCGATGGCCGATGGGGCGAAAGGTTCTTCGTTGGCGACCGTGCACTGGCCTACGCTGCGTGGGCAGGCCCCCCACAAGGTGGAGCGGCGATTTGGTTAAGGTCGCTGGAAACCGGTGGATGCGGGCAGCAATGGATCGGATGCTTTGGAGAGCCATGGGAGAGGCCTATGCCCAGCAGTGGACGTCAATTGGCTGATGATGATGATGAGTGTTTATTTAAACAATTTATAAGTAGCCTTCAAAACATGGGATTAATGTAAAATAAAAAATATTTAGGTATCATATCTTCTTCGAGATAAGGTTTATTAGAGAATAATTAGGTCGGAAGTTGGGTACTTAATAAATAAAATAAAAATACTCTATACTAAAGCATAACGAAACGTTTTATTCACAATTTAAACATTACTAAATAATATAGTTTTCCGGAGCTTTTGTCTCATAGTGACACGTGAACCCATAATTTCAAGAGTTTTATTTTTGCCATGACTTCTTAACCTTAAATCTATGTATTTCTTGGCTATACACTTAATTATTTCCATTTCATGTCTATTTTCACATTGCTGCGAAGAAATTGGGTGCGACGGATTGAATAATTGAGTTAACTTTGAATAGAAATGTTGATTTATTATAATTAACAATCTGTCTCTGTACAAATTTTCCCATGTCTTTTCTAATGACGCCATGATGAGTGTCTCAGCAAATTTCACTATTTCATACACAAGTTTTGACGCATGCTTCAACTTGCCTCTATCAACAAATGTAGTAAATGATGAAAATTCGCAAACATCTATGACGTAATTGTGATCTTTATGTTGCCGCTTTACTAGCAAAGCAGATCGGCAATGTTCACATGTAGTTTTATCCAGCATTTTGTTAACAATGTAGCCAGATATATAATACAAAATATTGTTTTTGTAATATGACAAATGAATGCCTTCTGCTTGTTCCAACAATGTTTTTACTTGATTTTCTCCATCTTGATCCTCATCGCCTGCATTGCCCCTTTGAAAATCCGATTTTTGCAACCTTTTATTACTTCTGAATTCCAAGATTGGCGAAATTTCGAAATCAGTGTCACTGCAGTTCGCATTAATGCTAGGTCTTACACTGTTTCGGAATAATAGTTTTCTCATAATATACATAAAATTAAGGGCGTTCGGGTTATCGTTTGCACCTCCCCTTGCTCTCACACAGGAAAAAAACATCTCTAGATGATCTTGAGAGCATTTGTAATGTTAACAAATAATTCAAGGCGTTTTCTTCAAAAAGATCCTCCGCTAGATGAGCAAAACTAAAAGTATCTGCAATAAGACCTAAAATTGGCGTTTTACGTCTATGAGTTAATACGTCTTGTCCATCAACTTTTAGGTGACTCAAATACTCTCGAGTGTCTTTGAATATATCTAGCCAATAATGCTTATTCTCTCTTCGTAAAGGAGATTCATATCCCGTGCCAAAAGGATTTTTACAATTAAACATATCGAAAATGCGATCTAAGTACCTCAAGTATTCAACAGTTGCTTCAGAACCATGAAAATCAGGATTTCCAGAACTAGACAAAAATTCTATAGCATTTGCAACAGAACTGCTCAATACTTGGACAGCCAATCTGACATTCATTTTTTTGCCATAAAAATTAACATGCGTTTTTGTTATTTTGTTCGCCAGTTTAAGACTTTCTTTTTTTTGAAGTTCGTGTAATAATTTTATAAATTTAAAGTCTACACGTCCTTTGTCCGAGGTCACACAAGTTTCAGCAAACAAGTTTCTTGCTAGTTTAATCATGTGTACTGGATCTAATAAACAATGAATTCTTATGCCCTTAGTTGGGTGTTTGAACCAAGTTTTTATTTCTGGAAATTCAAAACTACAACCCAAAATTTGAAAAGTAGTTTTGTTTACATTGGCCCCATCTGCTGTCAAACACCTAACATTAACATTAATGTCCGCTAACATACGAATCGCTGTTAAAATCAATTGCGCTTGCAAATGAGCCGAAATTTTATCAATAAAAAAATACGCTACTGGGCACTTAAACTTTTCTTTTAAAGAAAGTATTTGAAATACTAATACTTCAGTTGCCAATTTTTCTGCATCATCTGTAAGTACACCACCATAATCAATCCTACCCCAATATCTACCTTTTGAAGCTTCATAGACTTTTTCTGATTTAATGTGCATGGAATCAAACACTAAGCAAACATTAGCTAAAGTGTTTCCCGATGAAGCTTTTTCTTTGAGAAAATTCATAACTTCTGACATAAATCCAACATTGCAATTATGTGTTGCTAATATTCTACGCAAAGTAGCTGCATGAGGCAGACACATACGTTCCCTTAAACACTGGTAAGCCTTTCCTGAATAATAATAAATAGACAAGGCAAAAGATTTTACGTCGTCACTGTATCTTCTACCATGACTTGACTGTTTGGTACTAAGTTTGTCTGGAATATTTTTAAAATTAAGTTGTACGATATGTCTTACTTCATCAAAGTTGTCGCATTTCTTTTTTATCATATTAAGTATGGACTGCAAATTACATATTTTAGTCTCACGTCTTTTTAATCTTTGAGATAGTATTTTGATATCACGACGAAGTTTTTTTTTCCGTGGTGTATCACAGGTCATTTTCTCAGATGTTTGTGTAGATGTGCTCGTTTCTTTTTCAGTTTTGAATTTCTTGAGTGGGGGTGCATAATTATCAGTTGATGTCGATGGCTGAGGTTCTACTAATGTTATATTACTCAGTATAACAAGTTTATCCTTGGGAACTACCTGTAAAAAAAAACTAGTTTAGTAAACTCGCTGACAAAAGATCTAGAAATACTTTTTTCAAGAAATCATGGATATTTAAAATATAAAAAAGGTTTTCTGTCACCAATTCACTCGTCAAAGTATATAGCAACCTAACTATAAAAGAATGTAAAGAAACCAAAAACATTCTCCTAATTTCTTTTCACTTAATTACTTCCATCCCAAGAATAATAGCGGCAGTATGGTGATCATTCACACTTAAATAAATTTTCTTACGAAGCATTCATATAATGTCACTCTTACTCTACTCTAAAAAACACATATTACGCAAAAAAAACACATAAAGACAAAGACAAACAAAACTACAAATTATATACAAAGTTATTTAAAAAATGTACACTTTATGCAAAAAAGGCACAAAACAATAAATTTGTAATAAACAGTGACAACAAATGTAGAGCTACATGGGCAGTTGTTAAGGGGGAAATATGTCAGTTAGACACAAATCGCTTCTTAAATAGAATTGCTATTGACGGTAATGAGATAATGGACCCATTGACTATTGCAAATAAAATTAATAACTACTTCATTGACATCAATAATACTAATCCTGACATAAAAATTTTAGATAATATAATTAAATTAAATAATTCTATATTTTTAACACCCATAAATCAAAATGACTTAAATAAAATTATCATGTCTCTAAAGAGCACAAACAGTGAAGGTTTTGATGGCATAAATACAAAAATAATAAAAAAGTGCAGAGAGCCAATTCTAAGGGTTTTGGTCTTTCTAATAAACCTATCGTTAGAAACCGGTGTATTCCCATCGAGGCTTAAACATGCTATCGTTAAACCTCTCCATAAAAAGGGCAACAAAACGGACATTGGAAACTACCGCCCGATAACGTTATTATCAGTGTTTTCAAAAATTTATGAGAAGGTTATTCATATGAAACTTACATCATTTTTTGATACTTATAAAGTTATCTATAAAGACCAGTTTGGCTTTCAGAAAAAAAAGTCCACTAATCTAGCTGCCTTCACTCTTGTAAACGATATACTTCAACACTTAAACGATAATTATTTCACAACAGCACTCTTTCTCGACATGAAAAAGGCATTCGAGCTTGTTCCGCATAAAGGCTTGCTGAAAAAATTTGAAACATATGGGGTCCGAGGAAACGGACTCAAGTTAATTGGTTCATACCTGGACAATAGGACGCAATGCGTAGAAATAGAGCAACTTAACTCTAAAAAAAATGTAGAGACATTTAAATCAGAATGCAGACATTTAGATAAAGGCATACCACAGGGAAGTGTATTAGGACCTTTGCTATTTCTTATCTATATAAATGATCTCCCACTTGCTGTGAAAAATAAGACTGTTCTGTTCGCAGACGACGTAACAATAATAGTTAAGACTGAAAAAAATAAATTAGTAGGCGAACATAAGAATGAAATCTCAAATGAGTTAAAATCAATATTGACATGGCTAAATGATAATAATCTACAAGTAAATCTAAATAAAACTAATTACATTAACTTCAATAGACATGACGAATTATTAAGTATTAATCACAATGGACAATTTCTTTACAATCAAAATAATGTTACATTCTTAGGATTAGTTCTGGACGATCAGTTAAACTGGAAAGCGCATATTGAAAAAATAACTAAAAAAATGAACAGTTTCACATACGCACTGTACAAATTAACAAAAACCGCTTCACGGCACGCTGCTCGTGTAAGTTATTTTGCTTATGTAGAATCGGCTCTTCGCTACGGTATCATCATTTGGGGAAACAGCACAGACAGGAACAGAGCATTCATAGCCCAAAAAAAATGTATTTGAGCTATATGTGGTGTGGCTCCGGATGAATCATGCAGACCTTTATTCAAACTTCTAAAAATTCTACCGTTGCCATGTCTGTATGTTTTAGAAGTAGCCATTTTTGTAAAAGAGAATCAGCACCTCTTTGAGAAAGTAAGAGACCATACACAAAGAGATCTTAGATACCCCAACAGGCTAGTAGTAGGTACTGTTCCTAAAACTACTCGATTCCTGAATAACTGTTACGCTATGTCAGTAAAAATATTTAATAAAACCCCAGATAAATTTAAAACCTTACCTATAAGAAAATTTAAAAAGTGTCTAAAAACTTGGTTACTTGACAAAAGCTTTTATACCGTCAAAGAATTCTTAGATAGCAAGGAATGATACGATCCCTTAAACACAATACACAGATTCTTCTTTATATTTAGTACAATTTGACAATTAACTTATTTTACCTACCTATGTGTAAATATTATGCATGCCTTGAATTAGGCGAACCATGTAGAACATTAATGTAACTTTTTGTAATAACTGTACATACCATGTGTTCATGCAAATAAAGTTCTATCTATCTATCTATCTCTTTGAGACGAGTGACGACTACATCTCTAGTGAACAGTTTTGGGTTTGTTTACATTCTTTCCAGAGTTACCTATTTGGTACATATATAGTTTATGAAAATAGTTTTTTGACATAAAACATCTTTTATGCTTTAAATAGATAGCAAATAATTTGTCACTTACAAGTGGAAAAATAGACGGTATAGCATCTGGTTTTAGTTTTCTTCTCAATAAGCCACCTGTAGTGAAATCATCAGATTTAAAGTGTTGGCTGCAAACAACAGCAGTTTTAGTTACTTTTCCAGGCACAACTTCCAACCATTTCCTTCTTAATTCCGAGTTTGTAGGAAATCTGTAATTTAAACATAGCTATTTTAGATATTTCGTAAATTAATTCTAGGCGGGGTTCTAAGAAAATTGGGGTCATTGCCTAGAATCAACTAGGCAATGATCTCAATTTTCCTTAATTTTATAAGCAAGGATCTACCCACCGGTACTGCAACGGCAACCACACAGTAATTTGACCACCACAAAGAATGTCACCCTACATAATATTTTAGTATATTTTACATACCTGTGCGTAGATACTCCGCTACCAGGCCCCACTTCACATTTACAGCCTTTGACACAGCAAACATTTACCATTTTTCTCAGTAATATCAAGCAAAATAGGGTGAAAACAACAATTTCGTCAAAAAACGCGTTCACAAATCACAAATATGTCCACCATATTAAAAATTCGGTGTTGTCATCAAAAAAGTAAAACTATTACTATAGGTAGTATTATATAATTACATATAACTAAATAGTGGTTATATTATGACGTTTCATCAATGTTTCATATATAACGAAATTCTTATTTGCTTGTACTATGATGAAACACGATATTACTGAATAAAATAAAAACATAACAAAAATTTATAATCTAGGTTATAAACTACCAATCTATTTTATTTATTCACCCTAGCAACATTAGAAAGAGAAAACGCTACCGCTAAGCACCTCTCGCCTAGCTCGTACAGTGAATGATAGGGAAAAACGACTTAATATCTGGGTTACAAGATATATTTTGATTTGCTTTCAATTATAAAGTGCACAATCCTCGTTTATGGAACATATATAATATCCTTGGTCTCTGGCAACTCTCCTCCAGTTGGGACCTGCAGTGCGTTTTATTTCGTCCTCCTATCTATTTGGCGGTCTGCCTCTGTTTCTCTTTCCATCCCTGGGGTACCATTCAGTGACTATCTTGCTCCATTTGTCAAGTGGAGCCATTTGTCAGGTGGGCAGCGCATCATGTGACCCGTCCATCGCCATTTAAGTTGGTCTATCTTTGTTAATACATCTGTGACTTTAGTCTTTGCTCGGATAAAGGTGTTCCGCTTTCTGTCTTGTTTTTGAAGCCCAACATACTTCTTTCCATGGCTCTTTGACAGTGTGCTAACTTATTTCTTTGGCTCATTGACAAGGACCATGTCTCGCAACCGTATGTGATTCATGGGAGGATGCACGTATTAAAGACTTTCCTTTTGATGCCTATGCTGAGATCTGTCGATTTTAGTATTTCCTTTAGAGACCAATATCTTTTCCAGCCACTTGTTATTATTTTATTTATTTCTTTGTTGGTCTGGTCCTGGTGAGAGATAATCTGTCCCAGATAGGTGTACTCTTCTATGTACTCCAAAGGTTGGTTGTTTATTAATATTTCATGGCCTGGCATTTGTTAATAATTTTGTTTTATCTGGGTTCAGCAATAGGCCTATTTTACTACTTTCGTAGCTGAGGTCTTGTAGCATTCTTTCTAACTTTGGCGCATCTTCTTCAAATAAGACAATGTCGTCCGCGAATCTGAGGTGATTCAGCTTTCTTCCATTAATATTCAGTCCTAGCTGATCCCATTCCATTTTTCGGAATATGCTTTCCAACACAGCTGAGAATAGTTTGGGGGATAATGGGTCACCTTGTCGGACACCCCTCTCTATTTTGAATGTTTCTCCTAAGCTTTCCAGTTGAACCCTGGCCTTGACATCAGAGTAGCTGGCTGATGGTAGCGTATATTGCGCTAACTCCGTGAGTTCTGAGACTCCTCCATATGACATCATGACTTATACTGTCGAAGGCCTTAGAATAGTCAATGAACGCTAGGTACAGCGGCTTATTGTATTCTCTGTACTTCTCTATTATTTGTTTGACAGTGTGTATATGATCAATTGTTGAAAAGTTTCTTCGGCCTGTTCGATAGGTTGGTTTTCATCTAATTTGGTAGTCACTAGAGGCCTAGGATGATCTTGGAGAACACTTTGTAAATATTTGACATCAAACTAATTGCTCTATAGTTTCCTTTGTCTTCCTTGGGACCTTTTTTGTATATGAGTATGATGTGAGACTTGCCCATTGCTCTGGGATCTGACCTGATAGCAAGATGTCGTTAAAGATCTTGGTTAGCAAGGGAACCAGTTCATCCAGATTTCCTTTAAGTATCTCGTTCGTAATTTTGTCTGGGCCGGGGGCTTTGTCTAACTTCTGGCTCAGTATTGCCTTCCTTACTTCGCTAGGTAGGATTTCAGGTTCGAGTTCTAAGTGTGTAGGGTCGATTTGCGAGTCTGTGTAGTTTTCTTTCACGTTTTCGGACTCACTAGGTTCGGAATATAGATTGCGATAGAATATAGTTGCTTCTTTATTAATGTCCTTCCTGTTTGTGACGTTTTTGTGATTATTTTTCAGCTTTGGTATCCAAGAATTCGATTCACGTAATTCTTTGAGGGCCTTTCTCGTTCCACCGGTTGTCACAATGTGTTTTTCCAGTGTCTGTAGTCTTTTAATTTTTCGATATTTCCTGATTCCGTCCTTAATTTTCTTACTCAGCTCAGTTATTTTTTGGATGGCATATCTTTCCATTCGGTTTCTGAAAAGAGTGCTTCTTTCTTGTATGAGTTGCAGGGGGTTTTTTTTTTAAATATAAAGTTTAAAAAAAATTGTACAAACAATCTGGAAGAGATCTATTCCACATCAAAAGAAATTAAGTACGTAAAATATATTATACTAGTACTACATACAGAATTAATTCTGTTTATAGTTTATTGCATTATTACTACACAGTAAACAATTTGATTTCTGAATCTGAAGAAATTAAGTTAGCGTCTAGGAGGAAGCCTTCATCAATTCAATTCAAGAACTGTTTTTAATGATTTCAACTACTTCGATCAACTATTAATATTGCAACTTTTTCGGGTAGGGGCTGTCCAGGGTCTTGGCGGGAGTGGATCTGGCGATCCAGTTGGGGTATCGGCCACTCAAGATCAACACAGTGCTGATGAAGGGTAAGCACAGGACAGACATATTCAAGTGTCTATTTACCTACATAATATGAATGAATGATTATTTATTTGCATCAAAACATGGTAAGTATATATATCAGGTCTTCATATTAGTAAAGTGAACAATCATGTTTCATCGATGTAACAATAGGCAAACATTTCGTCGTCATGCAATATTAACTAATAAGCAACAATACGGTAACGAAAATATTTATATCCAGGATTGAGATTGGTAAATGTCATAAAATAACAGGTATGATGTCAAGTTGTCAAAAATAAACAGAAATATATAACATGTCAGGTATTAGGTGATAACAATTCGTTTAAGATGGCCATCACGACAGAATTTTGTGAACTCATCTATGTCATAGAAACAGTTCTCAACCAGCACTTTAAAAATAATTCTTTTAAAAATATTAAATGACAATCTTTGAATGTGGTTCGGTAGCAATAGACGGACGCACATACTGTGGCTGTTTCTGGCAAGACATACTGTATCTGCTACAGGGACAGATAACTTCCACGGGTATCTTCTTGAACCACCTCGACTACAATCGTCCCGTGTTTTTGTAAAGAGATGGGTATTTTTCTTCGTAAATAATAAAACTTCGAATATATACAGGGGTGGCAATGTTAAAATTCTTAATTTTTTAAAGTACAGTCTAGCCTTTATCGCATCGAAGCTAGAAGTAGGCTACAAGCCACAAAAACAAGCGAACTGTTGTGTGTTAGTCTTAGAATAATTCTAAGGTGTTAGTGGGCTCAAATTTATAGGAATATGCATACATAATAACCGATCTCTACTCATTATTTACAAATAGTACAACAAGTAAAGATTGCAATGATCATAACATGACAAGGATATTTACTACCTACTTCCTATCAAACTGAAGTAAATTACTATGCATGAAGCAACGTCACGCAACAACGATTTCGTTTCTTTCTTGATAAGTAAGTAGGTAGTTATTAAAATTTTTCTTTGTTGACCTCTGCTGTTCGTTAATCAGCTCGAAATGTGGGAAACATAAACTATGTACGAGTATTACATATGGGGTGCCAATCGCACAAGAAATCTTTTTAAAATTATTGAAGATTACCCGATACAAAGTATGCTCAATTTTATTTCAGGATTCAATGATGACGAGATCTGTGATTTTGTGGAATACACACGGGACCGCGAAGTGGAAGTTAGGTAAGTACCGTATGGTTTAGTTTAGCTAAAGTATATATCGACTTAAATTTGATTGGTATTAGAGTGTACTAGTATATAGATACGATATACATAAATACAAATCTCGTCTCAGCTATGCACCACGCGCGCAGAAAGGTCGTGGGCGCGTGACTGCCATGGCAAGCGAGCCAATAATTTAGTAGGGTACCTATTAGGCTTAGCGTTAGATATTAAATCTAGTGTTCAGTGTCGATAATATGATACGATGACACTACAGTATTTATCCCGATGACTGCCTCGTTGGGCTAGTGGTCAGCACGCTGGGTACTATCCACGAGGTCCCGGGTCGGGCCGAGAGTGTTTGGGTTTTTCTGTCTTGAAATTACTTAGACACAGCTCCGGAGTTAGGAAGTTGGTGGTGTAAAGCCGTTGGTCCTGCGCCTGATCTCTCTACGGTCATGTCGGACTGCCGTCTCTCCGAATTATGAGAGCGAAGGAACAGAGAGTGCACCTGTGTATTGCGCACACACTTGTGCACTATAATATGTCCCGCGCAGTTGGCTAACTCTGTTGAGATAGGCCGCCGTCGTCGAAATTCGGCTAGGAGGACATTATTATTTATCTCGATTAAGTTAATGAGTTTTTGGGTCCCAGGTTTATCGAGTTCATGCCGTTCAGCGGTAACTCGTGGGACGACAGCAAGATGGTGCCGTACCGCGCGGCGCTGCGCACCATCCTCGAGCGATACCCGGACCTGCAGCCCATGGTGCCGCGGCCGAATGATACGGCCCGGGTGAGTCCTACAGTTGGATGACCTTCATTCAATACCTGGCATCTAAAGCCGTGATCGGTTAAGATACCGTGTTGCCCTTAAAAACTATTTCGTTCCACACTTCATTTTTGTGACCTCATGACCTGTGCGCCGATGGTGCCACGGCCGAATGATACAGCCCATGTGAGTTCCAGAGTTGGGTGACCTTAATTTAACGATATCTGGCATCTGACGCCTAGCCTAAATTAAGCGATGACGATCAATCTTTGCCATTTGGAGGCAACACGGTAAAGACCGATCGTTTGTTCTACACTTAATTTTTGTGACCTCATAACCTGTGCAGCCGACTATGATGGTACGATACAAATAGTATAGACCGGGTGAGTCTCCCAGAGTTATGTGACCTATATTCAATGATAACTGGCATCTGAAGCTTGGCCTGAAAGTAATGATGGCGACCAGTCTTTACCGTGTTGCCATTTAAACCCTTTTGCGGTAAAAGGCATTTAGAAACTTTTTGCTCCATACTTCTTTACATTTGTGACACCATACCTTATCTAACTCTAAATTTTAATAGTGTGGACTGATTCTCAGTCTGTATATCATGTAGTATAATGATGTGTCTTCACTGGAAGACGAAACATGATAATCGGATCAATCAATATAGGTGTAAATTTCGCCCCAAAAATTCACCGACCGCCTTCTGGTGATTCGGCCGATGTCTTTCCCAACTAAACTACGGAGGACGTTAGTAGTTTGACGAATTTTCGTAAGAGCTTGCTGTGCCAGTCTGCGTTTGATTTCCTCAATCAATTAATTCCAGGTCGATGAATCATTGTGTGCGAAAATTTTCGTAAAACTTGCAAAGACTTGATTACTTAAAACAATATCAACCCAGGTGTGGCAGGTGCCGGGGCACGCGGGCCGCGTGGGCTTCATCGCGTCCATGACGCAGCACTTCTGCGGCGCCTGCAACCGCCTGCGCCTCACCGCCGACGGGAATCTCAAGGTTACTTCACTATTCGTCGAAAATCGCTCCTTGCTTTATCTATCTAAAGGTACACTTACGAGCAATGCGTCTTGCCACTGCAGCTCGCCGCATGCTCCTCAGAGCCGCGTGGCTATTATGGAACTATGGGAGTGTATGAAAACCTTTCCAAACGATACATTATGGCCGCATGCAGCCATTTTATACATTCCTACAAATCTCTCGTGAAGCCGCGCGGCCACTATAGCCGCATGCGGCTTGACGCAAGCCGCATTGCTCCGAAGTCTACCTTAACTCTTGTAGACGCAAGTACGGTCAGCACCATGTCAGGTACCCATGTGATCTACGAAAACAGCTTTTATTATGTATGGATAGAGGCGGTCTCAAGGTCAAAGTGGGGTAGTCTGCCGTGCCACCGTGTGTACTCTAGAGACTTCCGCTGGATGAGAAGTCTTCTTTATCCTATAAAAATACGTATTTACTTATAAAATTGTGTTTATATTGAAATCAGAATACTAAACTTTTAATTCCTTGTTTTATTTACAGATTTATTTTTGTGTTACTATGAACGTATCACTTTTTCAACATGTAAACCGCTTGACATTACTTTTTCTCTCTTTCAACTCTGACGTTCTTTTTAAAATTTACTTATATAGAAACTTTCTTTTTCTTTATACATCGAAGAGTCGAACGAGCGAGACAGAGAGGTTTTACGCGTAGCTCCAAACCTCAACAGTACATTGCTGGTTTGTTGGGAAGTGGTAGATGGTCATCATAAAACCACGAGCGAGCAATTTAAAAGGGAAGCACTGCCACTCATTGCCAGTAATTAACGTTCAGATAATCTTTGTTTGCTTTTTTTAAATGAGGGGGCCGCGTGCTGAATATGAGAATTGGAACAATACCACACACACTTATTTTTTTTCGACCAGTACCGTTACCATGAGTTTACGGTGGTTTCACTCGCTAGCGACGACGTAAAAAAAGTGTATGAAAATTTTTAGTTCTCCAAGTAACCGCTAGAGGCGCTGTACAATTGTCAATACACTTTTTTACGTCGTCGCTAGCGAGTAAAACCGCCGTAAACTTATGGTAACGATTTTTATTTACATTTTATTTTTATTTACGGCGATTTATTTACATTTTATTTAAAACCTGAGGTTTCGAACACTTTACAGCGTTCGTGGTCACAGGGAAATGTTAATGAGTTCAACAATTCGCGTAAACGTAAGAAACAAATATCATGGTAGCGGTACAAGATAATTCTTGTGTCATTCAAGCGAATCACTTTAATCTCATACAACTCAAATTTTCTACGCCGCGCTGTAACTATGTGTAATTGTAATATACAGGTGTGTCTGTTCGGGTCTGCGGAGGTATCGCTTCGCGACGCGATGCGCGCGGGCGAGTCCGACGAACGGCTAGAAGACCTCATCCGAGTCGCGCTGCGCAACAAGAAGCCGCAGCATGCCGGTGAGTAACCACTGCCATCGTCGATTCTGGATCCCTACTCTATAAGCTGTCCGTAATTTTACGTGTCTAGGGTCGAAAATATTCATTGCTCTGATTCTAAGTAAGTAGCTAAGTCAAATCTAATCAAACGTTTATTTGTCGAAAATACAACATAGAAAAGCTAAACAACTTTTGTTATGGAAATTAGAAACAACGCGGCGGTATCACATCACGGACAACACCTAAACCTGTGACAATATAGAAAATATGGATTACTAAATTTATCTGGTTGGGGACCGAACACGGGATTTCAAAGATGGCGACACCTTGAAAACCCGTGTACGAGCCACCTCGACTACTGTAGTCTTCAATACAGACAACTTATAGAGTAGGGCCTCTGGACCGCTATCTAAGTACTCGAGTTTGACCTAGAAGTCGAACGGCCTGTTTTCCCGACCTACGTCAATACCTAAAAGCGACAATCAGTTTTATCGTAAGGTCACAGATCTAAAGTTGCGACCAACTCAACCGAGGGCACGTTCGATTTCCGGGTCAAATTCACAATGCGTTCCGTTCTCGTGACGTTTGCAGGCATGCAGAACCTCGCGCGCATGGAGAACCGGCCGATGGTGCTCATCGGCGGATAGCGCTCGGCGATCTCCTCGTCACTCGCCGACTCGCCCCGCGGACCGTATCGGCCCGGTGTCTATCTACGCGCGTCGGAGACGATAACCACGATCGAAAGTCTCTTGTGTCTAAAGACGAAGACGAGTCGGACGGCGTCTTCACGCACTTGGACGGGAAAGGCCGCGCGCGCATGGTCGACGTCAGTGCGAAGCCGGTGACGGCGCGCGTCGCCGTAGCGGAGTGCTCGCTGGTGGTGGGCGCTCGCCTGCTGCGGCTGCTGCGCGACGCTCGCCTGCCGAAGGGGGACGCGTTGGGGGTCGCGCGGGTCGCCGGCGCGCTCGCCGCCAAGCGCACCGCCGACCTGATCCCGCTGTGCCACCAGCTGCCGCTCGAGTGCGCGCGCGTCGACGTGACCCTCCCGACGGACGACGACCGCGGCGGCGCGATACGCGTGCGGTGCGAGGTGCGCGTGACGGCGCGGACCGGCGCCGAGATGGAAGCGCTGACCGGCTGCGCGATCGCCGCGCTGACTCTGTACGACATGTGCAAGGCGGTCGACCGCGGCATGCGCGTGACGGACCTGCGCGTCGTGCGTAAATCGGGCGGCCGCAGCGGCGAGTGGCCCCGCCCCGCCGACACAGAAGCCAACGAGCCCGTCGTGACACCGAAACCGTCTAAAACCACCGACGCCGGACCCGAGATCTACGCTCCGACCAATTTCCCGTATTTCTGAGAGCTATGCCGTTCGACCGTCCGATGACACTATCTATTCGTTTGAAACTTCATTCTATATTAAATATTTAAGCACAGCGAGTGTCAATTTACATTAAGTCTTCCCCGAGTCGAGGGTATTGTTTGGTCTTTCTGTTAGGCTTGGGGACACTGTCTTACACGAAATCCCTGGCACAATCTGTAATTAAAGAATACTTGTAGGTTCTTTCTAATAGTGCAGCTTTCGTCTAGCAAGTCAAATACGGTACACCCAAAATGGCTGCAAATAATGTTAAAAGCATGAGACTCGGTAAGATTGATATTTAAACCATATAAATCAGTTTGATGCATGGCATAAATAGTAAAGTAGTTGACATCATGATTTTTTGAAATGGGCAAAAAATTTTTGCAAAACAAGTGTGGTATCAAATAAAAGGCCTTTCTGAGCCAATACTATAAATTAACACATCATCACGTTACAGGGTGTACCGCTTTGACTATTAATTGTTTCTTATATAGCATTAGTAAAAAGTGTGATATTTTTCGAATTTGAATTATAACCATATCAACTATCAATCATATTGGTACTGTGATTCCACTAAGCATAAGCATAAATGTATAACTTTGTTATTCTTATTTTACATTATTTTTCAATATGTATGTAATTTACATACAATATCTTTAAAAAATAAATATTTTGTATGACAACAGGAATTTTCAATTACAAGATCTTCTCTTACATAATTGTCACCAAATAAAAACATGCAGGGCTTATACTCACTATGAATATAAATAATACAAAAAGATACAATAACTTTATATATTTATTTTATCATCATTATAACACACCACGCATCATTTTGTTCAAAATTTTTAAATATTATTTTAGTCTACATAATGTTTAAGCAGTTATTTTAAATACCGACGCAAGTATATAAAAAAAAAATGCAAGTTTCAAATAGTAGTGGTGTTAAGCATTTTAAGTTGAAAATAAATTGGTAGTGCCCTTAACACTTTTGTTGAATAATTGCTTGTTCCTAAGTTTGTTTGCCACCTTTCAGAAACATTTTCTGGTTTAAAAAATTGACTTTCTTATAAAAGTTGAGAAAATGCAATGTTCATAATTACTGTTGCTTAGGTCAAGCACTTGCCACCAAAACATTAGATTTTGCAGGTTGCTCGGGCGCCTCCTCTGCTGGTGGGCGGTCTGCGCGCTGAACTCTTATGTCGTAACACTCAATGTACTCATTGATTTCTTGACCTTTCTTTGTGAGCTGTTCGTGTAATGCTTGCAAGGCTTTGGGTAAACGCTCCTTGTTAGTTTCTAACTCTGGCAACACGTCAGCCACTGTTCTCTCAACTAGGACACCACCCACCATCCGAAAACATTTACGTGATCCATCAACTCCTCGCAATGTTTCGATTACGATTCTGTAAACAAATATAACATAAATTGACTGCAGGGTAATGTGGGTACGCAGGTACTAAAGTGGTCGCTGTAAAATTTATTTACTACAGTCATGTAGGGTACGCACTTGTGTTCGTTAAGATCCATTTCCAACTCTGATATTTTGTTTGCAAGCTGTCTTTGTTCAGTGCGAAGCGTTTGAAATCCTGCAAAAATCTCTTCACTCGACTTGGGCTTTCCACCTTTTGCCGTGGACGTTGAAGCGCTTTTAGCCATGATAACAAGGTACGGCTTTTATTTTTAGTGAGGTTAACGCTACAATTAAAGGTTGAAGATACGTAAGTTTATTTTAATAGAACTAACAACGTTTTTTGAAACATTTGTTTGCACTTTTTCATACACCCGACGGTTTGAAAGCAATTTGAGGTTATAATAATAAATCTATAGTCTGTGGTCCAATAGTGATGTACTTTTGTTATAAGCTATGTGTATATTACCGGTCATTACCGGGATTCTTTTCTTTTAATAGTTTATGGTATTTTTTGACAGAAAACATCTGTTTGCTGTCTGTCAACTATTGTGTCTTACTGAAGTCAAGTCAATCAACAAAAAAATGCTGCATTACTTGTATTTCCATAAGTTTTAAACTTATTGTTTTAAATAAATTTGGATAGTGATTGAGAATTTCTTAAAAACTACCTACACAAACAAATAAACTGCAAAGGCTTGATATCAGTTCTAAGTGAAGGTAGAGATTAAACTGAAAAGGGGGTTGTAAAGTATTTGAAACTTGAAAATAATGAAGCAAGAAGTATTGGTGATGCCGAAAGAGCTGGATGGGAGGGACCAAATATTCATAGATGTTGTAAGTATCCATACAAATAATTTATTTTTAAAATAGATTTTGTGTAATATTTCTGCAGGTAGTATTCCACCTGCCTGAATGCTCTACCTACCTTCATTAATGAACAAGATTCAAACCATTTTTCCCGGGGTAGGCGTAGAAAGGTACCAATTTTTTTTCAGCTGGCATTAGAATAAAATTATTGCAAGTTGTTTTTACCTATTCTCTTTAAAGATCCCTTTGCCTTCCCACCTTTATACAGGAAACCTAGTTAAGAAATAAGATGTAATTAAACTTAGAAATAATTTGGATCCTACTGACACTACTCTACCTTCTTAATAAGGAAGCTATGAAATAGGATGTTGTTTATTTTATTTATTTATTTATTTATAGCCTTTATTCAGAAGATATTATATTGTAGTGACATATTTCTTAGTTTTTGACATATTCTTTTTTTTTCCTCTTCTGTGTGCCTTTGGGCAAAGGCTTCCCCCAACTTTCTCCACTCTTCCTTATCTTTAGTATGTCTTGTCCAGGTTCTTCCTGCTGTTCCAACTATCTCGTCTTCCCACCTCCTGAACTGTCTACCTCTATTTCTCTTGAAGCCTCTTGGATACCAGGTTGTTACTGTTTTGCTCCATTTGTCTGGTCCTCTCATTATGTGTCCTGCCCATTTCTATTTTAAGCTTTTTATGCTATATGCGACATCAGTCAGTCCTGTTTTGGCTCTTAGGTCTTTGTTTCTCATCCTGTCGGTTAGTTTAGTGTTAGTTAAGCTTCTTTCCATGGCCTGTTGGGCTACTTTTAGTCTGTTGCATTGTGCTTCCGTGAGTGCCCAAGTTTGGCAACCATAGGTGAGAATGGGCAGAATACATGTGTTGAACAATTTCCTCTTTATGTATTGCTTGACTTACGAGGCGATGTCCAAAGACGAACGAGGCGATGTCCAAAGACACAGCCAACAGAACTCCACCGCTCTCAACTGCTTTTCCAGCAAGCTCCTTGACGCGCAAGATGGCATCTACTGTGCTACGCTCACGTCTGAACCTAAACTGGGTGTCGGAGAGGTCCGGCCCATTCTACATAAGGTGTCGAACGAGGCGTACAGAAATAATTCGCTTAAAGAGCTTTCCGGTCTCGTCCAGTAACACTATAGGGCGGTAACCTGATGGAGAGTCTGGTGGCGTCCCTTCTTTCCTAAGAAGGACAAGTCTCCCACTCTTCCACAGATTCCGAAACCGACCCTGCCCGCAGCAGGCACTGATAAGTTTCCGCAGGCGTTCCCCAAGGGCTTCCTCGGATAGAACCCACACCTTTCCCGGCACTTCATCTGTCCCGGTGGCCTTAATTTTAGCCCTGAGTCTAAGCATAGCTACGCCAAGCTCCCCTTCTGAGACCGGTTTTGGGGCCTCTGTTGAGGGTAAGGGATGAGGTGCCATCAATGGTAGGTTATGTTCGGGTCTGGCTGGGAAAAGGGCTCCTACAATCCTGGCCAACAACCTCGGTGGCATGGGCTTAGACCGGGGCATGGCCGCGTCACATATGAGAGACATGGCCTACTTCCACCACTGAGCCTCTTCGTCTACATTGACCGAACCTGCAGGTATGGGCAGCCAGGCTTTAACTAAAGCAGCTTCTTTAACCATTTCTCTATCCAGGCATTTGATTTTCCAGCGTGGAAAAAGAGCGTTCTCGGTGTGGTTGTGGAATGCGTTGTTGCAACATCAAATTTATGTAGCGGTGGTCTGACATTGATTCTGTATCTGCACGTACCGCCCAGCCGCTAATGCGAGCGGCGACAGCAGGGCTTGCGAACGATAGGTCCAAAATTGATTCACCCTGCGGCCGCACACATGTAGCTACTATTCCGCGGTTTAGAATCACATGTCCTAGTGCTGTTGCCCACTCTAATACGATTCCGCCTCTTGCATCCGTTGCAAGGGAGCCCCAGGCTGTCGACTTCGCGTTGAAGTCTCCGCAGATTAAAGCAGGAAGACCGAGCTGCTGCAGAACGGCACCTGGTCTGACCAGATCGGCTTTGAGTGTAGCAGCATTTCGGCTGGCTGTTGCTGGTAGGGGTGTACTGCCCACACCCCTACCAGCAACAGCCCCCACACTGAGCTACTACGTATCCGTCTACCTTGGCCTTCAGCTCTAGTTGGAGCCCGCCGCCCGCCGATGTCACGTGTTGTAGTAGCATGTCCTGAGCAGCAATACAATGGTTCACATTCGCCTGAATAACACGAAGAGCCATCTTAGCCCACAGAGGTTAGAGGAGCTAGAGTCCTTCTCTACCGTCTTTTCACTCGGCTGTGGCTGACTTGCTGGGCTCCTAATGCCGGTACGATTGCTCCCCTTCTGTTGATAGCAGTGCATGCTACCCAGCATGTGATTTGCTTGCTTACCGGTTGCCGTGCACTGTGTGATAAGTACCTGTTTCTCTACTAGAATACTAGCCCCGTCCCACTTAGTACATACGTGCATTCAAATGTCAAAATTTAAGGGTTCAAATGTACTAAGTGAGGGGGGTTAGCTAGGAATTCAACTGATTTTGCAATCAATTCGACGTGATTTCGTTTTTAAATTTACTTATTATATTTTAAGAATAAGTCTTATGAATAAACGAAATTCAAATTCCACATCATAGACAGTTTTTGTATTATTCATGCTTCAACTTAAAATGCTCTACTGAAAAATCTACTTTTTGTAATTAGACATGTGTGCTCTAAGCCATCGAATTTTCATAATATCAATTATAAAATACACACTTGACACTTTTTGTATCATTACCAAGCACTGATAAGTTTCGGAGAAAAATTGCGCTTACTTCGCCTCTTTAGGTTACATGCTCAATGTGTGTATCATTGTTGGGCAATCCGCAGGGCTCAGATGGTGCGATGCCGTCGGACGAGGCGCTGGGCGCGCTGCTGGAGGACGGGTCGCCGGCCGCCGACGCCGAGGGCCGCGTGCGCCGCCTGGCCGAGCGCCTCGCCCGCCTCGACGCGCTCAACGTGGGCGGCATGCTGGCTGCAGCCAGCGAGGTATGTACGACCATACGAAAGACTACAGTCATGTCGGACTGCCGTCGCACCGAATTTTGAAGGTGAAGGAACAGAGAGTGTACCTGTGTATTGCGCACACACTTGTGCACTATAATATCTGCCGCGCAGCTGGCTAATCTCTGAGAATTGAGATAGGCCACTGTAGTCGAAATTTGGCTAGGACTACATTATGTACGACATTATACATACACATTTTCGTAAAATAATATATCTGGTTTACATTTTTCTGGTGGATAATCATTGTACAGTCGACCAAATTGAATCATGACCCACCTTATGGTCATTTTTCTACTGTCATTCTATACAAGTAGGTTGAAATTCGCTTGACATACATTTCCTAGAAACGAACCTGATATCATTTTATTAGACACTGACAGTCACTGACAAGTCTATGATTGCTATCTGTGCGAATAAGTTTGTATGAAAATCGGCGAGAACTTCATTTCATATGGGTAAGGGTTGCAATGCAACACACAGGCAGGTAGGTAGATATTCGGGATTCAGCACAGCCGGGCGCCAAGTCTGTATCGGGAACCAGTTTCTTTATAAAACTTGTGCCATGATGAAATAAAACAGTATACTTAGTTGAAGAATATAATATTTATTTTAAGTATATATTTAACAATTGGCATTAAATTGGTAAAGTGAAAAGTGACCCGATTAGACGACTACAAATGTCATTTCCCCAATCCAAACCCCACAAATTTTCTATTGGATTAAGATCTGGGGACCTGGACGGCCATGGAATAAGAGTGAATTCATCTTCATGCTGGGTAAACTAATTCGAGACAATTCTGGCAGGATGCACTGGACAGTTATCATGAACAAAGAAGAATACTGGCACTTCTTCACGCAAGTAAACTGTTCGCAAAGTCGGTAACATTGATTCTTTCAATAAATTAACATAGTTTTTAGCGTTATGGCGAGGAGAACAAGTTTGAACAAGTTCTCGACACTTCCGGCATCCATCCAGACACACATGTTAGCTGAAAGCCGGATAATTGGTTGGGCACTACGTGATCCTCTGTGTATCGCGTGTTATCTATCGTAACGCCACGAAGTTACGCGACCATGTTGAGAAGAGCGAAATGATTTCATTTCCGTTCTCTGTTGGTTCGTGATTCTACGAACGCCATGATTATGTCGTCAGCCGTCTTCGAGGGTACCCTCTTTAGCATGCCGTCTGATCAAGGTTCTGACTGTGTTCCGGCTTATTCTTAGCTCTTTGTTCTGCCAAATTGGCCATTATACGATTTGTTTGTAGATATTGACTTAGGTTTTTGTAAAATTTCAGACATACTAGATATACTTGACATCTGAAACACGACGGTTTTTTATTTTTTAAATTATAATACATTTTTCTTCGTAGTGAAAAGAGTTTGGATTATGGACTTATTTTAAATTCATATTAAGACTGGTTTATCTAAAACATGTCTAGTACAGTGATAATAAAGGTTAAACTTGCATAGATCTCTGACTCGTCATGACGCATTTTTATTCATATTTAAAACGTACTATGTACAACATGCATGACAGCGAAGAAAACCTTACTACATTTATGAATACAAAGGAATAAACGGCAAAGTGGGTCATGATTCAATTTGATCGACTGTACATACTCGTAAGGTAATCAATACTGACATTCCAGTCCCAGTCTCTATAGTTCCAGTAGTGCATATAGGAATAGGGTTAGAATCCCGGGTCGGGCCGAGAGTGATGGGTTTTTCTATCTTGAAAAAACTTAGACACAGCTCCGGAGTCAGGAAGTTGGTGATGTAAACACCCCCGTGCCTCGGAAAACACGTTAAGCCGTTGGTCCTGCGCCTAATCTCTCTACGGTCATGTTGGATTGCCATCTCACCGAATTATGAGAGGAAAGGAATAGAGAGTGCACCTGTGTATTGCGCACACACTTGTGCACTATAATATGTCCCGCGCAGTTGGCTAATCTCTGTTAAGATAGGCCGCCGTAGTCGAAATTCGGCTAGGAGGATATTTTATTTTATCTAGTACAGCGCAGGACTGGAATAATGTAAATTAGGTATAACAGTGCACAAGATAGAACTTAATGACAAACAGACATATAAATAGACAATAAAATATTACTAGGTAATTGGCCTAACCTAATAATTGTCGGTCATGAGCAGAATCTTCTAAAACTGACCAAGGTCAGTTTTGGTTTTTTTCTACACTTGTTGTGTAGCTCAATCTGCGTAGTCTCGTTCTCATACGGATACGTAATCTTAAAAATGATTTTGATATTTATTATTAGTAGTACATTTACAACAGTAGTTACACTATCTGTCCGCGACTTCGTCTGTGTCAACTCAATGATAAAAATTTAAAGAAAGAAAGAAAATGCATTTATTGCATCGAGACATTGGCTCACTCAGTTTTCTGAACGTTGTTAAAACATTTTTTGTCAGGGCGGGGGCGCGGGCGCTCGACTAGGATCTCGGCTAGACGCGGGTCTAGCGGCGGGCGCGGCGCTGTCGGCTCGCTTGCGTCGCTGCGAGGCGGTGGTGCGCGCGGCCCCCGACGCGGCGCACGCGCGCTTCGGCGCCGCGCAGGCCGACGCGAACGCGCGCGCGCTGCTCGCCGAGCTGGAGGACCTGTACGCGTGGCTCGACGCGCCGCCGCTGAGGGATCTGGACTCTATCTCGGAGGTAGGTGTGGCGAAAATCTCTGACGCGCGTGCTTTAGGATGAGCTTGAGGACCTGGAGTCCAAGTCTGCTAAATCCATCATCATCTTACCGTTATCTCGGTTGTATATTCGCACGCGAGGGCCTAGGGTCCGTGATTCAGGATATAGCAGATCAGGTAATTGTAGTGGAGCGACTTCTAAGTCTGGTGAGTATTGCGCCTAAAAACTTATTAACCTATGTCAACACACCACTGTGGTGCGGGGAAAAAATATGGCGGATGCAGCCTTAGGCGTGGCTGTGGGTGATAATAGAGTGGACTGTATTTTGCGGGGAATATAAATAAGATGGATTTTCCTTTAGAAGATGAAAATAAAGAGAAAGGGGCAGGGACAGCAGGTTGGAAATGGAAGCTCACCTCGAGGTCTTCTTACATATGTGTTTGAGAGTTTAGGCAGTGGATTACACGTGGAGGGCGACAATGATAGGTGGAAAATTAGTCAGGTCTGGATGTCGACTCGATCTTCGGGGTTCTCACGGTACGTTTTAAACAAATAAAAATAAGGCAGGTATGCGTGTGAGTGTGCGCGGCGTAGTATCAATAGGGTTGTGGTAACTATGTCAACCTATGTCAATGCACTCAGTATTGCATCGTAGCAAGTTAAATATCCGAATTCGACAACACGCACGGACACGTGACACGAACTGTAATGTTTAGGTTCAGTGTTATGAATAAATGAGTTGGAATTAGAGACTGTTGTTGGTCACTTGTTTTACCCATCCTCTACACACCGTTAGGTCATATACAAACACGCACGCTGGCCCCACACTGGTGACCCCGACGTGATTCATCTCCGACGTGATCATCATCGACGTCGTGATTTTCTCCAGTGCATCATCAAGCAAGAAAATTGCCAACGATGCCGGACGAAGTACCAGCTTCAAAAGGCGTGTACCAGTACCAACCACAGCAAGTGTTGAATCAGCCACAGCAAGGAATGCAGCATGTTAGACCAAGCACATCCATCGCACAACCAAGCACCGCGTCAGAAGTCTCGACTATAAGCGTAACGGCGAGAATACCTGATTTTTGGATCGAAATGCCACGACTTTGGTTTGCCCAATTCGAGTCCATCATGGCACCACAGAAGCAGGGCGACGAGTGCAAGTTTTGGTCATCTCAAAACTAGGCCGCGAAACAATTCAACAAGTCAGCGACCTATTACTGAATCCACCGAGTGAAAAAAAATACAACATTTTGAAACAAAGATTATTGTCGATATATGAAGAGTCTGTAGAGCGTCAGTTTCAAAAGCTCATCGGCGAGATGGAATTAGGTGACCAGAAGCCATCACAACTCCTGAGGAAGATGACAGAGCTAGCACGGAACGCGAACGTTGGCGAATCCACTCTTCACAGTTTGTGGCTACAGCGACTACCAAGTTCCGTCAGAGCAGTCCTAACCGTAAGCCAAGATCAGGCGTTGGATAATCTAGCCGCCATAGCCGACAAAATCATGGAAAACATAAGATTACAAGAAGTTTCCGAAGTCGCAAGCATAAATTCATTTCCGATGAACAAGTTAATGTCGCAAATAAACAAATTATCCCTCGAGGTCGCCGAACTCAGAAGCAGCCGATACAATATACGTGGTCGTGGTCGAGGCCGCGGGCGTCCATATAATGCAAGATTCCGTAGTCATTCCCGCTCGAGGCAAAGAAGAGACCAGAACAGTAGTCCGAATTGGCTATGTTATTACCATCACCGGTTCAAAGGTCAAGCACAGAAATGCGAACAACCATGCGCCTGGAAAAGCAAGTCGGAAAACTCTCAGTAGTGTTGACGGAGGCGGACGTCAGCGCTATACTTCCATCAAGCCGCCTATGCGTTACCGATCGAAAAAGTCGGTATCGTTTCCTAATCGATACAGGAGCAAACATATCCGTCATCCCAAAATCAAGAAGGTCATCACCATCGTACGAGTACAAACTATACGCAGCCAACGGAAGCGAAATTAAAACATACGGCAAACGAACTCTTGACCTAGATCTCGGATTGCGTCGGCCGTATCGATGGACATTTGTCATCGATGTTAAACAACTGATAATAGGCGCCGATTTCTTAGAACGACACAATTTGTTAGTCGATATGCGACGGAAAAAGTTAATCGATGGGGTAAAAGGATTATTGACATCTACAAGTATGACACAATCCGACATACCCACCTTGAAGACAATCAACGCTAAGAGTCCGTTTACCGACATACTATCAAAGTATCCAGATGTTACGAAGCCTTTTTGCGCAAAGGAAACGCCAAAACATAATGTCGTCCACCAAATCATCACCGAAGGTCATCCGGTCGTATCAAAATGCCGCCAACTATCAGCAGACAAGTACAAGCTAGTTAAACAAGAGATAGAACACATGCTCGAAGCTGGAATCTGCAGGCCATCCAAAAGTCCATGGGCCAGTCCAATACACGTGACGAAGAAAAAAGACGGCGGTATCCGAGTATGCGGCGATTATCGAAAGTTAAATGCAATAACCAAGCCAGACCGATACCCTATACCAAGGTTGTTAGACTTCGCATACCTTTTACCAAAGAAAAACATATTTACCAAAATCGACCTCAAAAGGGCTTACAATCAAGTACCGGTTGAAGAAATAGAGAAGACAGCAATAATAACACCTTTTGGATTATTCGAATACCCCTGAATGCCGTTTGGACTTCGCAACGCCGGCCAAACTTTCATGAGATTCATAAATGACATAATGAGCGGTCTGGATTACGTATTCTGTTTCGTAGACGATATTTTAATCGCATCAGAATTCCCATATCTGCATCGAGAACACATAAATGAAGCCTTAAAGCGTCTGAACAACCATGGAATTACCATCAACATGGAAAAAAGCGTATTTGGCCAAAAAGAAGTCGATTTCTTAGAATACAGAATCACAGCCGAAGGCTTAAGCCCCTTACCAATACGAGTCAAAGCCATTGACGAGTACCCATTACCAAAGACGGTGCGAGATTTAAAACGATTTCTCGGCATGGTTAATTTCTATAGAACCAGCATACCACACGCAGCCGTATATCAGGCGCCATTAAATAAATACATGCGTGGAAACAACACGAGACAGAATAACAAGAATATCGAATGGACTGAAGAAACAAGAGAAGCTTTCGATCAGTGCAAGAATAGTTTAAAAAAAGCTATCGCGCTGAGTCCTCCTGAACCAGATGTCCCACTATCACTAATGACAGACGCATCTCAAAAATGCGTCGGTGCCGTTCTCCAACAATATGTCTACAAACAATGGAAACCAATAGCATTTTTCTCGAAATCGCTATCACAAGCACAACAAGGATACAGCACATATGACCGTGAGCTATTAGCGATCTACATGGCGATACGAGGGTCAAACTGAAAGTTCTTAGAAAATCAAAAACTGATTACATTAGCCAGTTATTAGTTTTATTATATCTTTTCAAAATATTGTCCATTGACGTCAATACACCGCTGCATGCGATGGAACCACTGGGAAAAGCACTTTGCCCACTCGTCCTTAGGGGTCTCTTCAATGGCATCGCGATACGCAGCCACCGCTTCTTCAGCATTCATAAACCGCTTTCCTTTAAGTTTTTCTTTAATTTTTGGAAATAAATAAAAATCACAAGGCGCGAGGTCGGGGCTATACGGCGGGTGACCCAGTAATTCAACGTTTGATGTCGCCAAATAGTCGATCGTTCGCTTGGCGGTGTGCGACGAGGCGTTGTCGTGGTGAAGGAGGATCCTACTGCGAGGTCGTTTCTCTCGAACTTTTTCCAAGACAAGTGGCAAACAATTGGTAGTGTACCATTCTGCAGAAACTGTTTTTTGATCCTCTAACACAATTGTTGCGAAATGACCTATCCTTCCAAAGAACGAGGCCACCATTTTTTTTCCCGCACTTCGATCTCTCTTCACTTTAGTTGGCAACTCCTCGAAAGGAAACACCCACTGAGCAGATTGTCTTTTGGTTTCAGGATCATAACAGTAAATCCAGCTTTCGTCACCTGTTAGTATGTCGAACACAGCATTTGAGTCACCTCCGTTAAATCTTTCAATCATTTTACGGCACCAATCCACACGATGGAGTTTTTGAGCCTTAGTCAAATTATGAGGTATCCACCGGGCGCAAAGCTTCCTGACCGCTAAATGTTCGTGGAGGATTTTGTGCACTTGACTCATACCGATGCCTAAGCTTGTCCGAATCTGCTGATAGGTCACTCTTTTGTCAGTCTCTATCATACGCCGCACAACACAGATGTTATTTTCAGTCGTCGCCGTAGAAGGCCGTCCCTCACGTACATCATCAGTGAGATTAGTGCGACCACGTTTAAACTCATTAAACCAGTTGTAAACAGTCGCACGAGATGGGGCTTCATCGTGAAAGGCCAATCGTAGTCTATCATAACTTTCTTGTTGACTTAAATGACATCGAAAGTCATAAAAAATTATTGCACGAAAATTTTCTCGTGTTAAATTCATTTTGACGTGACACAGACAATTTTCAATTTGCCGCCAAGTCGTAAAACAAATGACAAATGAATGAAATATATACTCAGTAATATTGGCAAAGAGTTCTATTTTCAAATTTTAGAATATTTTTTTTATTATATTGTTTATAAGTGGCCAGTTCTAAGAACTTTCAGTTTGACCCTCGTATCTCATTTCCAAAGCTACTGTGAAGGACACGAAGTTATCGTATATACAGATCATAAACCTCTATCGTTTATGTTTAAAAATAAACAAACGGTATCGAAAGAGAAAATATCACCTAGAAGGCTACGCCAATTAGATTATATTGCACAATTTACGTCCGACATACGACACCTCGCCGGAGCTCAAAATCCGGTAGCTGACGCGCTATCTCGAGTATCACAAATAGATTTCCCCAATAAGATCGACTGGAACGAGTTCGCCGCGCAACAAACAGATGATCCTGAAATGATGCAGCTCTTGCAGAATGATAGATTAAAGTGGAAGGAAATTAAATTAAACGACAAACAATCGCTACACTGTGAAATATCGACGAGCGAAGTGCGACCATATGTACCGAGTATATTTCGAAAACAAATATTCAGTACATTACACGATGTCACGCACCCAGGAATCAGAACTACTAGACAGCTAATTCAAAAACATTATTTTTGGCCTAATATGAACAAAGACGTGAGTCAATGGGCTAAAGAATGCATATCGTGTCAAAAGTCGAAGATTACCCGCCACAACAATGCACCGATTGCGCCGTTCCCCGAGTCCGCACGATTTGATCACGTGCACATCGATATAGTCGGTCCGTTACCTATATCGAATAACAATAGATACATTATCACTTTCATTGACCGATTTACCCGCTGGCCTGAAGCAGTACCAGTACCAGAGATCACAGCTGAGATCGTAGCGAAGACATTCTACAACACCTGGATTTCAAGATTTGGATGTCCTGTCAGGATAACGACAGATCAAGGACGTCAATTTGAATCCAATCTTTTCACCACGCTATCTAAATTAATGGGAATCAAAAAAATAAGGACTACCAGCTACCACCCGCAGTCAAATGGATTAGTTGAACGATGGCACAGAACTATGAAGGCCGCTATTATGGCACGAGGAAATACCAAAGATTGGTCACAGGAATTACCGACCGTATTACTTGGACTACGAACTACTATACGTCAAGGATGCGATGCGAGTCCAGCTCAAATGGTGTACGGTTCCAATGTCAGATTACCTGGAATTTTCTTCGATGAAAACAAGAAATACATGAGTATCTCCCCGGATTCGTTTGTCGAAGGACTACAGCGCTCTATTTAAAATACCAAACCGATTCTAAGCAGCCATAATAACAAAGACAACATATTCGTGTACAAAAACATGAACACATGCAAATATGTGTTTGTCAGAAGAGCTGTAAGAAAGCCATTGATTGCTCCGTATGAACTATTTTAAGTCACGAGAAATATTTTAAGATACAATTACCTAATCGCATCGCAGTTGTCTCTATCGACCGATTAAAGCCAGCGTACATAGTGCACGATGTCGATGAACCCGAGAACGCACAATCTGCAGAAAACACACAATGCGAAAATACGCCAACAGCTGAGGGACACACGACACCGCATCGCGTGACTAAGTTCGGCAGAGTCAGCAAACCAGTTGTACGTTTTCGTACATGATTAATTATTTATAAGTGATCATTATTCGTTTATCTTTGATACCAACAAGTCAACTGCAGAGCCCAAAAACAAGATGGGAGGCTATTCATCTAAAGACAAGACGGTTATATCGCAAGCCCAAGCAACGGCTAGTGGCGGATCAGCTACAACATCCACCGAGATAACCAGGACCGACATCATCATGTGTTCGGTCTGTCTCATGTTTGTCATCGAGGCAGTGTACTACACCTGCAAGAGATGTATGGCCCGCGGACGCAGAGCCGTAGCCAAAGAAATAGGGAAGATAGCGGAGGAGAACGGAGTCGCGATGACGAAGACCACAGCTCCTGCGACGCCAGCGACGACGGCGTCGCCTGCTGCGCGACCTACGCAAGTGCAAGCCCAAATAAACCCCGCGTTTATACCGTGAGAGTGTAACGAAAAGTTAATAAAACGTTACAGTGCAGTGTCTAGTAAGTAGTTACTTTTAGCAAATAGGTAGATCTTTTAAAATATTTCAAATGTTTCGTCAATTAATTGTGTCAACTTAATGATTTTTTATAAATTGTAATGAATTGTTTTTTGTAAAAGCTAATTTTTTTTTCATTTTAAGCATTTGTTTTTATTGTTAAAACATATTTTTCTTCTTTAAATAATTATGCTAATTATTTTTAAAAGGAGGGGAGTATTGTGGTAACTATGTCAACCTATGTCAATGCACTCAGTATTGCATGGTAGCAAGTTAAATATCCGAATTCGACAACACGCACGGACACGTGACACGAACTGTAATGTTTAGGTTAAGTGTTATGAATAAATGAGTTGGAATTAGAGACTGTTGTTGGTCACTTGTTTTACCCATCCTCTACACACCGTTAGGTCATATACAAACACGCACGCAGGCCCCACAGGATACACAAACAAATCAAAATATTGTAGTAAACATATCGCCCGCCCTAAACACGTCAAGTGTTTACGAGAAGGTTAGGAAGCCAAGGGAAAGGAAGTTCACTGGACAGGAAGACGAACTAATTTCGTCAAAGATCTCTTTAGGCTACCGGTAGGAGTTTTAACATCTACCACACGAACAACTTGGTCTTGGCCAGGGTTTAAATTAATAATGCGTCCACGACGCCACTGCAAAGGGGGAAGGTTGTCATCTTTTATGAGTACTAGCTCACCCACTTTAGGAGGATCACAAGGAGAGGTCCATTTATTTCTAATTTGTAATGTATTAAGGTATTCTAAATGCCAGCGAGACCAAAAGTGCTGGGTAATTTGTTGGATTAGCTGAAACCGTGTAAGGCAATGCAATTTTACGTCTTTGTAAGGGTACTCTGGAAGTGCAGTTAAGGGTTGTCCAATTAAGAAATGGCCGGGAGTTAACACTTCGACATCATTAGGGTCCGGAGAAAGTGGGCACAATGGGCGTGAATTTAAAACTGCTTCAATTTTAGCAAAAACAGTGGTCAGCTCTGCAAACGTAAGGGGGGTATCGCCTATTACTCGTTTTAGGTGCGATTTCGCCGATTTAACCGCAGCTTCAAAAAGACCTCCCCAATGAGGGCAAGCAGGAGGATCAAAAACCCAGGATATGTTCCGCTTTGAAAGCTCAGAACCAATAGCCGCCTGGTTTTGACACAGGAAACACTCTAACTCTTTCAGGTAATTGTTGGCACCGATGTAATTTCGACCGCAATCGGATCGGATTAGGCGAGGTACACCACGACGCGACACGAATCGGGAAAAGGCCGCAATGAAGGCTTCAGTAGTTAGGTCCGACACAACCTCAAGGTGAACGGCTTTAGTAGAAAGGCAGACAAATACACACAGGTAACTTTTCACTAACCTTTTGTTCCTATAGGCCTGGACTTTGGTAAAAAAGGGTCCTGCAAAATCCTACCTACACCGTCAAACGGTCTAGCAGCCGTGACACGGTTTTTAGGTAGGTCACCCATGAAGGGTTGAGATACAGCCGCCTTGAGACGATAACAGGGAAGGCATTTAAAAATCACATGCTGAATAGCTCTGCGTGCAGACAAGATCCAAAACTCTCTATTTAACATGGCAAGAATTGCATTAACACCTGCATGAGCATTCTCGCGATGGTAATGTGAAATAAGGATGTTCACGAAATTACCATTCTTAGGTAGAAGAAGGGGATGGCGCGCATCAAAGGATAGATCGGAGTTTCGTAATCGGCCTCCAACTCGAATTAGGTCTCCGTCATCCAGAAATAAATTTCATTTTCTCAGGGAGTTAGTGATAGGATCGCCACGCCGTAAGCGATCAAGTTCATCAGAAAAGGAGGTAAGTTGAACAATTTTCACTAAAAACAAAAGGGAATCTCTCCGTTCCTCAGGGCTCAGGTAGGGCGAGTAAGATTTAGGAAATAAAAACCGCCTTAGGTAACAAGTCACGTTTATTAGCTTGTTGAAAGAACTATACCGCTCTAATAAGAATGAGGGATCCGGGGTAGGAACATCGGCAGAGACTACTAAACAACGTAGTCCAGGGAGATCACTACTTGGGTTAGGTTCCGAAATACCGGGCCAGTTGTCAGGAGACTGCGTCAACCACAAAGGTGAAAACCAAAGGGAGTGGTCGATCAGTCGGGTGACTGACATACCTCTCGATGCACAGTCACTAGAGTTCATGTAGCCTGGGACGTGCCTCCATTCACTAGGTGTAGGACTATTATTAATCTGGAAGACACGATTAGCCTCAAAAGTCTGAAGGAGGTGAGGAGTGGTTTTTAACCAACACAACACGATTTTACTATCCGTCCAACAATGGATTGAAGTCAACACAGACGACCTTTGCAGACAAAGAGCGACGTGATGAAGTAATTTAGAGAGGAGGGTAGCTCCCAACAATTCCAACTTGGGAATTGTTAAACGGGTCCGAACAGGGGCAACTTTAGATTTAGCCATAACAAGATGGACGGAGCAAACACCAGACGGAAGTTCCGCACGTAAATAAACAGCGGCAGCATATCCCAATTCAGAAGCATCACAGAACCCATGTAGGGATAAGGAGGAGGAACCTCTAGGAAGAATATGTCGGGGAATGGCCACTTCACTAACCTTCGCTAGGTCCTGAACAAATGCAGTCCACATAATATCCAGACGAGGTTTTAACATGAATCAAGGCCGTAGGTAAAAGAACGAGAGAATTGCGAGGTAAAGATGTAAAAGCGGGTATGGAAGGGGGGCTATCTAGTCAGAATTGTGGGGCCTCATTGTACTTATGATGAAATGCACGTTCAGCCTGGGTTCTTTGACCTAGAGGGGCATTATAAGTACGGTTACCGTTGGGTGCAGGTGGGGATCGCCCGCCCGAACGGGGAGGTGATGCTCTACGGGAATCACGAGGGGGCGGGGTACGAACACGGTGCCATTCAGTACGTGGGGGTGACACACGGTCCGTTAAGTGACTTTGTGGAGATTGCCGCGGTTGGTTAGAAGCTAAGGCCGCGACCTCTCGGTATGAGCGCTCGCGATCGTAATTCACAGGAGAGGAGTCATCATAACACAGTAACGTGTGATGACTGGAACGACGGCACGTGCGACAGCGATAATCTCGCGTGCATTGGGATATGGAGTGTTTATCCAGGCATCGATAGCACAGTCGGGCTTCTTTTACAAAGGTAACACGTTGACGTGTAGGAAGGCGAATAAAATCGGGACATTCGCGTAAGTAATGCGAAGTACTATTACAAAGGTGACATTTAGATGTCGTCGCAAAAGTAACAAAGGCTCTCGCAGGAGGTGGGGAACGCGCGTTAGGTTTAGGCAAACGAGGGGAGCTCACAGTAGGGGGGGTAGTAGTGTCAACGACAGAAGCACTACCTACATTGTCGTGGTGCCTACATTCATCCTCAAGAAAGGTAATAAGATGATCAAAAGTAGGGAGGTGATTATGATTATCGCCATAACGACGTTCAAATCTCTATTTTAACTCTGAAGGCAGTTTAGCAAGGCATAAGTGAACTAATAGGTACGACCAATGTTTAACAGTAAGTTCCAATCTCTTTAAGCATCGATAAGTCGAAAGCAGGGGGTTCAGGAACGACACACGTAACCCGGAAAGTTTAGGCGTTATAATAGGGAGCATCATTATTTGAGCTATGTGGGTATCCGCTAAAACACGAAGGTTATGGTACCTACGTTTTAGGAGGTCACGGGCCACGGTGTAATTGCCCGCCTCAATCTTGAGGTGTTGTATCAATCGACGAGGTTCATCCGATAAGGCTCCCACTAAATAGTGAATCTTCAAAGTCGGGGTAAGGCTAGGCTGGTTGTCCACCACGCTATCAAACTGGTCTATAAAACTGATCCAACTATCGGGACGGCCATCAAACTTAGGTATAGGTAGGTCAGGTAATTTACTAGCCGGGTTATCAATAGCTAGAGATTTATTCTCCTTGAAGGGGGTGCTAGTACGGGACGTCTCAAATTGGTGAGGTCGTATTTCGTCTAACTTAATTTTTAAGTCGTCTACTTTGTCCCTTACTACGCGCATCTCGTTCTTAACTTGCACATATTCTTTTTCATAAATCGCAGGATCGAGATTACCTAACAGCTTGGAACAAGCGGCAGAAAACTTATCGCACATTAGCGGCAGGTCGGAAAGACGCGCTCGCATACGATTGGAGGAAAAGGTCTCAAGAACTCGGTGGAAATCATCAACCCAGTCACTAATATAACGGAGTTCACCTATAGCTTCACGGTATTCAGCTGTATCTGTATAAAGTACGGTCTCGTTGCCGGTTTCGGTATCCGACATTTTATTTACTTTAAATCGCAAGAAACAAGGTAGGTAAATTAAACTCACAAAAGATTTCAATAGGATGCGTAAAGGAACAAATAGTAAGGGACGGCACAGATGCACCGGGTATAGCAAACGTAACTCGTAAACAACTCGCACGCTGTCACGCGGTAATGGCGTGATCAATAGGGAAACAAAGCGCTCGCGCACCTCACTTGCACTCAAAGGGTAGGTAATTAACGCGCTAATCGATTTAATCGACACTTATGTAAAAGGGGTTGTACTCGAATGTTATTAAGGAATTTACTGTAAATAGGTTAGGTATATGACGAGACGTTTTGTTCAAATTACAAAGGAAAGTAGCAAATAAATAACTCTCAATTAAACAAATTACGTTACTTATAAGAAATCTGAATCGTATCTTAGGCCACAGAAGTAGGTACAGCGTAAGGAGAAAGCCCCGACGCTATAGTCCGGCAATTTCGTGCGCAACTTTCCTGCAGATGAGAGTTGCGGGGGCTAGACACATTGGATCTCAGCGGGGTCGTCTACGGCGATGCGAGGCAGTGGTCCGAAGTGCAGTTAACATAAGGGCAGGCGTTCGTCTAGGGTCCCGTTTAAACGCGGGTCTAGTGGCAGGCGCGGCGCTGTCTGGTCGGCTACGCAGTTAACATAAGGGCAGGCGTTCGTCTAGGGTCCCGCTTAGACGCGGGTCTAGTGGCAGGCGCGGCGCTGTCCGGTCGGCTACGCAGTTAACATAAGGGCAGGCGTTCGTCTAGGGTCCCGCTTAGACGCGGGTCTAGTGGCAGGCGCGGCGCTGTCCGGTCGGCTACGCAGTTAACATAAGGGCAGGCGTTCGTCTAGGGTCCCGCTAAGACGCGGGTCTAGTGGCAGGCGTTCGTCTAGGGTCCCGCTTAGACGCGGGTCTAGTGGCAGGCGCGGCGCTGTCCGGTCGGCTACGCAGTTAACATAAGGGCAGGCGTTCGTCTAGGGTCCCGCTTAGACGTGGGTCTAGTGGCAGGCGCGGCGCTGTCCGGTCGGCTACGCAGTTAACATAAGGGCAGGCGTTCGTCTAGGGTCCCGCTTAGACGCGGGTCTAGTGGCAGGCGTGGCGCTGTCCGGTCGGCTACGTCGCTGCGAGGCGGTGGTGCGCGCGGCCTTCGACGCGTGCGTGCTGATCGCCGAGTTGGAGGCTCTCTCTACGCGTGGCTTGACGCGTCGCTGCTGAGAAATCTGGATTTAATTTCAGAGGTAGGTATGACTAAGTACTCCGGTGCTTATGCGCGTACCTTCTTTGCTATAAGTTAGAAGATCTTTGCGCGGGGCTGGACGCGGACTCGCTAAGGGATTTGGATTCCTTCTCAGAGGTAGGTATGGCGAAAGAAAATTTCCAATGCTGTAGTCCGACAAGTTCGTATGCAACCTTCCTGCGGTTGACGAGGTATGGGGAGCCAACACATTTGCTAGATATTCGCGGGGACACGGGTGATGCTCGGAATATATCATATGCAATCACGTGTGGCGTGCTTGCTCCCTTTGCATGTTTGCGGGGTGCAAGGAGGGTCGCGTACGAACTTGTTGGATCATAAGTAACTTCGGTATTAGGGTGAATGCTCTTTCCAATTGAGCTACGGATGACGTTAGTCAGTCGACGAATTTGTAAGTGTTCGCTACACTAGTGAGCCAGCACTCGATTAAATTAATTTAATTTTTGCTGTGTATTTATGGGTTTCCTCAAAGTACCTGATCCCATCAAAAGTGCCTGATCCCATCAATTACGTAAATTAAAAAGTTGTATCTCTTTCATCAGATATCGCTGGCCTCCCCGGAGGGTCGCGCATCGGCGCTAGCGGCGGCGTCGGCGCTGCGGTCGGCGTTGCGCGCGGAGAAGTCGGCGCCGGCGGCGCGGCGGCGGCTGAGCGGCGTGCGCGAGCGGCTGCGGCGGCTGGCGCGCGCGCGGGAGGCGCTTGCCGCCGCGCTGGCGAGGCACCTCAACAACGCGCTCATACACCTGGTGAGTAGCGGGCGCGCTCGAGACACAGCATCAGTCCGCTTGGCGGCGCGAGCGGCTGCGGCGGCTGGCGCGCGCGCGGGAGGCGCTTGCCGCCGCGCTGGCGAGGCACCTCAACAACGCGCTCATACACCTGGTGAGTAGCGGGCGCGCTCGAGACACAGCATCAGTCCGCTTGGCGGCGCGAGCGGCTGCGGCGGCTGGCGCGCGCGCGGGAGGCGCTTGCCGCCGCGCTGGCGAGGCACCTCAACAACGCGCTCATACACCTGGTGAGTAGCGGGCGCGCTCGAGACACAGCATCAGTCCGCTTGGCGGCGCGAGCGGCTGCGGCGGCTGGCGCGCGCGCGGGAGGCGCTTGCCGCCGCGCTGGCGAGGCACCTCAACAACGCGCTCATACACCTGGTGAGTAGCGGGCGCGCTCGAGACACAGCATCAGTCCGCTTGGCGGCGCGAGCGGCTGCGGCGGCTGGCGCGCGCGCGGGAGGCGCTTGCCGCCGCGCTGGCGAGGCACCTCAACAACGCGCTCATACACCTGGTGAGTAGCGGGCGCGCTCGAGACACAGCATCAGTCCGCTTGGCGGCGCGAGCGGCTGCGGCGGCTGGCGCGCGCGCGGGAGGCGCTTGCCGCCGCGCTGGCGAGGCACCTCAACAACGCGCTCATACACCTGGTGAGTAGCGGGCGCGCTCGAGACACAGCATCAGTCCGCTTGGCGGCGCGAGCGGCTGCGGCGGCTGGCGCGCGCGCGGGAGGCGCTTGCCGCCGCGCTGGCGAGGCACCTCAACAACGCGCTCATACACCTGGTGAGTAGCGGGCGCGCTCGAGACACAGCATCAGTCCGCTTGGCGGCGCGAGCGGCTGCGGCGGCTGGCGCGCGCGCGGGAGGCGCTTGCCGCCGCGCTGGCGAGGCACCTCAACAACGCGCTCATACACCTGGTGAGTAGCGGGCGCGCTCGAGACACAGCATCAGTCCGCTTGGCGGCGCGAGCGGCTGGCGAGGCACCTCAACAACGCGCTCATACACCTGGTGAGTAGCGGGCGCGCTCGAGACACAGCATCAGTCCGTTATGCCGGAGCATTTCTGATGCTCCGGGGCTGGTATTCTTCCCTGTCCAGCTGATTCTTTTCATTCTTTACCAGCACCACAACTCAAACGCCTCCAACCGCTTTCTATCTCTTTGAGTTAGCGTCCACGGGGCTAATTACGTAACTCTGCTGCTAATAATTCAGGATTGAAATCGCTTCAAAATGTCACATTTGACAACTTCAATTACTCTGTTAAGCTGGCCATTCACGGTCAGTTCAAAAAATGACTCCACTCACTAACATTAAAATAATCTGAAAACGGACTTTATTTCAATGCTGCCAGAACGTGGGCAATTCCCCACGCAAAGGGGACTTTTAGTTTTTTTTTAATTTAGTGGGTAAAATGGGCGGGAAGGTCTTAGAACCGGTTAAATATGGGCAATTGTGGAAAAGAATGATAATGTTAAGTCACTTTTTTAGTACTTATGCCTATAGCCTAGAATTTTGGTCGTACCTCAGACCGACTCATTAGTTTGACTGGCCGTGAATGGCCAACTTTAGCAACAAAACTTGTATTGAAATAATTTCATTCAAAGTTACATAATCCACTACCACGTCTCACTTTCATATAAGGCTATACTCCAGACGCAGGTATTGTCATGATTTTGGTATATTTTTATTTTAGTATATTTCGAATACATTACAATGGCAACACCGGTAACGACTGTCTCTTGACACTTTGAGCTAGAGAAGTGGTAGAAAAACTTGGCTTGGGCAAAAAGTAGAATCAGTAGTCAGTCCTTTGCTAACCTCAGTGCTGTTAAGACTACTAATCGATCTATGTCCGATAGCTGATAAGTGTTATACTCGTAAGTTATTGCGTTTGTATAATTGTGAAGTGATTTAAATAATATACTCAAGTGTTGATTGGAGTTACAGTGGTTTTATTTCAGTATTAATGAATTACTTCCTGATCTTTAACCAACGACAAAGTGCTAAAGATCCTAGAAGAAGAAAGAAACATTAAGACGATCGAGAATAGACAATTAAAATGATAAGATACGACAGGTATTTAGACAACATCATACAGGGGAAAATTGAACGAAAAAGAGGAAAAGGAAGACCAAGAAGTAGTTATTTCACCCAAATTAGGAAAAAAATACGTTATCAAAGCACAGACAAACAAAGAGAGGAATGCCGGTTGCCGGAACCAGTTGTGGCATAGACAGACACGCCGGTGGAGCAAGGTCACCTAGAAGAAACCTTTTCACTCTGGCTTTGATGGCTTACCTGGTTTCAAAGTTTTTTTTTCATTTCCCAGGGCAATGAGGCGCAGGCATCGCACGAAGCTCGCCCACGGAACCACCACGCCGAGTTACTACCGTACGCGCCGTTCATGCGCTGGCTCAAGGACATGGACGAACGCGCATTCGACGGGCTCGCTAAGGTAACTAAAGCGCTTATTACACCATCCTACTTGTGTAGCATCCCACTTTGGAAATAGGAAGATGTAATCGCAGTTCACTACTTAGGCCCTAGCTAGGAAGCTCGCGTCCTAAATAGGAAGGTGAGGTGGCGATATATATATTACTGAATTACGTATACATAAGTTTAAAACAACTGTTAAATGTATTTTAATGACTAAAGGATATTACAAAATACATGAATTTTTTAATGACAATGATAAAAATGTATGAAATAGTTTTAAGGAACACAAATCTTGTAAAACTTTGAAAAGAGGCTATGACAATAGTGACTAAGTTTCTTTGCTGCTTCTCAGCACTAGCCCACCATTGTCCCGAAGCAGTGGTAGGGTTCTATTTTATGTTGAGTCGTGTATAAGTGCTCCTTGCGAGCCTATGTACAGAAATGAATGATTTTTTTTATGACTGGGACCCTACTCGGTAAGACAATATCGTCTTCGTATCGGTTGTAGCCGTCCCTGTCACCCAGCTTGTCAGCGCGAGCGAGCGCGACGGTTAGATGCGATAATACAGACAATGCGTTATCATAGTAGAGGACCTGCCTATCCATCCTACCTTCCTAGTTATGATCCTAAGTAGGATCATGGTTAGGTTTTCAATTTGCACTTAATTGTGTCGTAGCAAGAGTCGCTATTTACATTAATAACTTTGCGGAGTGATGCTTATGTACTTGTACTATTATTATTTTTGGGTTGACGACCATCTTGGTGTAGTGGTCCGCGTTCCGGACTACAAAACCAGAGATTGCGGGCTCGAATCCCGCAAGGGGCAAATGATTGTGTGATGAGCACGAGCATTTGTACCCAAGTCATGGATGTATAAACGTATTTAAGTATGTCTATCTGTTATCCTGATTGCCATAGCACAAGCTCACGATTAGTTTGGGGCTAGGTAATCGGGTTGAAACAAATTATTTATAAATTTATTCTGTGGTTAAACTGTGCGCAGGTGTACACCAGTACGTGGTCTAAGGTGTACGAGCGCGCGGTGGCGGCCAGCTGCGAGCAGGCGCGGACTGCGCTAGCCGCCGCGCCGCCGGCCAGCCAGGAGCCGCTGCTGGACAGCGTGAGTGTACACACACACACACACACACACACACACACACACACACACACACACACACACACACACACACACACACACACACACACACACACAGACATACACACGCAGCCACATGCGCGAGTAGTGGCCACCGGCAGGGCCTTCTGAGCGTCTGGCTTATGCTGAGTGAGGTCCTCTCGATTTGGACATTACAGACACAAAGGCACTGTCTGGCTAGCGTTGACGGTTATTGTTTTTTTGTGTTGTTTTTCATTTCATATTCTTTTTTTTTTGTAGTGTGTACTGCTCTTTTCTTTCTTAATGGTTTTGAATATGTAATGTAGCAAGCCGTATACGCACATAATTGGCATCCCTAGGAGCACCCTACATCTGTGAAGGTAGAGGTAGTTCGATTATTTTACGATTATTTAATACTAGCCGATGCCCGCTATTTCGTGCGCGCAAATGACGAATTTCCAATACAATCTTTTACCCCCTTAGAGATTGAATTTTCAAAAATTCTTAAACGTCATTCTTAATTTCTAACCAAATAGCTAAATACCATTTTAGTATCTGTTTGTATGAATTTTAAAATACGGAGAAGGGCGAATTCCAAAAAAACATTGCTTAGTGCTTACCAACGAACACTATAAAAGAAAGCAACGTCTAAAAGTTCAACTTTCTATTCCTAGTGGTTAGGCCGTGCGTTGATATGTCAATCATTAAGTTAGTTTATATTTTTATATACTCGTATTCAGAAGATTTTTGCGCACAGGTGCTGACACTGGTCGAGAGCTTATGCGACGCGGAACAAGATTTCTGCACGCAGTTCTTCTATCTCGACATCGACGTGAAGGTAAACTTCTAGGCTCTAACTTACGAAAGACCGAGATCGTTTTAATACGGCCACAGAATAAGTACTAGTACTACGTACAGAAGATTTACAAAGAAATTCAAAGAAATATCTACTCCAATCAATCAATCAATGTCGCCAACGTTATGGTATAATATAGTTCGCCTCAGACTCAAGCACATTATAGTTTAGACACTTACACAAATACATTGCAAGATAATTTCATTTTTACAACTCTGGAATATGATTCATAATACACTTAACCTATTCAGTGACGTATTATAATGCGACGCGATAGGGTTAACTGTTTCAAGAAGCGACTAACGCCATCTAGCGCAACTTTCTAGCACTTTATTCAGGCTCGTCCAGCCAGCAACGTAGTGCCGCGTGCCGCCGCCGGTGATTAAAATGCGCGCGCGTGGCGTTTTAAAATCAGTAATATTGGCCCTTAGGGGGGCCGAACATGTCTCCTTATCTTTTGGGCCCTACTAGTGCTTCGAGACAAGACACAGACAATCAGGCAAGTGCTGAGAAGAAGTACCGGAATAAACTCAGTCACCACTAGCTGCCATAAAAAAGTTACAATAAAAAGGTAGGTATATCAGTTTGGTGCAGGCTAGACTGTCCATACATTCTCGTCATCAAGATAGTCTTGAATTTTATAATACCCTTTAGACATGAGGGTTGTTTTGACATGCGACTTAAACCTATTAATAGGTAGTTCGACAATATTGTGTGGTATATTGTTAAAAATTTATTACAATTTCCCAAAAATTAATTAATTGTTTTGGCCAATCTAAAGTCTGGAACGACAAGTTTGTTTTTGTTTCTTGTATTATAAGAATGATTATCACTTTTTTTCGTGAAAAGATCAAAATTTTTGCGTACGTACATGATATTATCAAAAATGTATTGAGAGGCCACAGTAAGTATATTCATTTCCTTAAAGAGTTCTCTTAGGGATCTTTCTGTAAGATAAAGATGGTATTGATAGTTCTTCATTTCGGATAAGTTTATCATTTCGGCCTGTGCCTGACACGGCCTCACGTCAACGTCGTGTCGCCGTCCACTTACATTCCTCCGTCTGTATGATCCAACAATTAGAGATTGTATCAGGATATAGAATCTCAAAGCGTATTTATTTGATTGCCTCTTTGGTTTGGTGGTCAGAACGCTGGGTTCACGAAGTCTCGGGTTCGAATCCCAAGTCGGGCCGAAAGAGTCAGCCTCGCACTTGCCCGGATTTTCATAGCAGTATTACTAGTATCTCGTTTCCAGTTGATAGTCGCGATTCATCGTCTCGTCGCCTTAGTGATGGAAATGTATGAGGCAGTGATTCATACAGGTTTTTTTTCAGAGCGACGGTAGCGACGGCGAACGCAGCGAGCGTAGCGGCGACGGCGAGCGCGAGAAACGTCCGGGCGCGGAGACGAGACGCTTCATGGGCGAGCTGTTCCCCGCGCTAGAGCACCAGCTACGAGCGCTCGTGGGACACGTCGAGCGCGCCGACAAGTAGTGAGTACTAGCGTCACTAGCGTCACTAGCGGGACGAGGGACGCTTCATGGACATCAGAAACTCACAGCGGTAACCATCGTTTCTTTATCTATAATTCGACAAGTTCCTGTGCGACCCTGTTTTGTTCTGCGAAGGTTAAAAATGTTGATGAACGTAAATATAGTAAAAGAAGGAAAAACGATTTCGGTAAATTAAAAATTGTACTAGAAAATTTTAAATTTCAAAAAAGCAAAACAGCGAAGCGAGTGTGATTTTTTTGGTCTATTTACGACACAGGGGTTGATTTAAGGTCTCAAAACCCGAACAAAGCGTGCGCAATTTGTTGATTTTAAACAATGTTAAAGTCAAAATTGTGAGATGAAGTAAACGTGGGGATTTTTAAGTTACGATGTGGAGTCGAAACGGTATCATGAAACGCTAGCAAAGCGAGCTCGAAATCTTTTATAGGTAACACACGACGAAAAGGAGTCGAAACAACGTCATAGACTGCGAGCGAGGCAAGCGCTGATATCTAGACACACGGCAGTGTGTCAGCCAAGTTCGCGGAGCAACGAAGGCGAAGACACCGGCCATGTGTTATTTACCCGAACCATTTCAAGCCACTTTTGACATCCTATAACTTTAAAACTATTTGATCTACATGTTTGCAATTTCGCTTGTCTTTTGGAACTATCTTTTTATCTCTAAATCCTGAATTTCAATAAAATACCTCTTACCGTTAACGAGATATTGATGTCTGAAAATCATTATTTTTATCACTAACTGACTGACTGATTTATTCATCAAAATGTTCTACTTCCAGGTGTCCTAGAATGTTGAAATTTTGCATCTAGGTAGGTGATGGTCTAAATACAAAGGAAACAATCTGAAAACAGTGAATTTCTAATTTAAATAGTAATAATTCACTGTATGTACTGGGCCGTATGTTGGACAAGCCAAGAAAGGAAAAATTATTAACAAGAGTTCTCTCTACTGAGTTTATTTTCAGACTCATTGATTTATTATATATAAGGATGCACTACGCCATACAAAATCAAAGCCCAAACATGGCACATGTTATAATTCACCTTATGAAGCGTCAACTGGCTAAGTTCATACATTGCCGCTTAGGCTTCAGCTATTTAAATTGTCATGTGTAATTATGCAGCAATGGATGACGACACTACGTCATATGTCAAATATCATTCACTTGAAGATTCATAAGCCAATAATACGAACAAAGAAGTAATGGAGTAGATTGTGTGTTTATGTTTTGTATGAAATTAAGTAACTGATGAAAGTCATGATTATTATTTTATTTACTACTTCTCATAAAATTACGTATATTATGTATATCAGTATTTTTTAATGAAGACACTTTCATAATAATCATATTTTTTACATTTCTACTATACATTCCAAATTTGTCATACTACAATCAATAATACGAGGGTCAAACTGAAAGTTCTTAGAAAATCAAAAACTGATTACATTAGCCAGTTATTAGTTTTATTATATCTTTTCAAAATATTGTCCATTGACGTCAATACACCGCTGCATGCGATGGAACCACTGGGAAAAGCACTTTGCCCACTCGTCCTTAGGGGTCTCTTCAATGGCATCGCGATACGCAGCCACCGCTTCTTCAGCATTCATAAACCGCTTTCCTTTAAGTTTTTCTTTAATTTTTGGAAATAAATAAAAATCACAAGGCGCGAGGTCGGGGCTATACGGCGGGTGACCCAGTAATTCAACGTTTGATGTCGCCAAATAGTCGATCGTTCGCTTGGCGGTGTGCGACGAGGCGTTGTCGTGGTGAAGGAGGATCCTACTGCGAGGTCGTTTCTCTCGAACTTTTTCCAAGACAAGTGGCAAACAATTGGTAGTGTACCATTCTGCAGAAACTGTTTTTTGATCCTCTAACACAATTGTTGCGAAATGACCTATCCTTCCAAAGAACGAGGCCACCATTTTTTTTCCCGCACTTCGATCTCTCTTCACTTTAGTTGGCAACTCCTCGAAAGGAAACACCCACTGAGCAGATTGTCTTTTGGTTTCAGGATCATAACAGTAAATCCAGCTTTCGTCACCTGTTAGTATGTCGAACACAGCATTTGAGTCACCTCCGTTAAATCTTTCAATCATTTTACGGCACCAATCCACACGATGGAGTTTTTGAGCCTTAGTCAAATTATGAGGTATCCACCGGGCGCAAAGCTTCCTGACCGCTAAATGTTCGTGGAGGATTTTGTGCACTTGACTCATACCGATGCCTAAGCTTGTCTGAATCTGCTGATAGGTCACTCTTTTGTCAGTCTCTATCATACGCCGCACAGCACAGATGTTATTTTCAGTCGTCGCCGTAGAAGGCCGTCCCTCACGTACATCATCAGTGAGATTAGTGCGACCACGTTTAAACTCATTAAACCAGTTGTAAACAGTCGCACGAGATGGGGCTTCATCGTGAAAGGCCAATCGTAGTCTATCATAACTTTCTTGTTGACTTAAATGACATCGAAAGTCATAAAAAATCATTGCACGAAAATTTTCTCGTGTTAAATTCATTTTGACGTGACATAGACAATTTTCAATTTGCCGCCAAGTCGTAAAACAAATGACAAATGAATGAAATATATACTCAGTAATATTGGCAAAGAGTTCTATTTTCAAATTTTAGAATATTTTTTTTATTATATTGTTTATAAGTGGCCAGTTCTAAGAACTTTCAGTTTGACCCTCGTATATTGACACAATTCACCAGCAACGTCTTCAGCATTTATAATTGTATAATTTTTCATTATTTTCTTCAGTATTCTTTTTCTTATACACTCTACACAATCACACTAACACTAAACTGCAAACTAATCTAACCTAACTCATTGAAATGCGGGGATGGTTCACATTTCGATGCTCGTCAATGACACAAACGGTAATGTACAAAATTGGTTTAGAGGCAAAATATTCTACAGGTACTATAGTACACACCAACAACCTGTTCCACAGATTTATAAGAAGCATAAGGCTACTGCCAGAGGTATTAATTTAGTTAATTAATGAGTGTAATACAAAAATTGGATTACTAAATTATTCTATTGAAAATGTATCTTATGCTTTGAACATTACGTTATTATTTCTCTGCAGCTGTTGTTGTTTGTTAGCACGGTTTAAAAGACAAGAGTTGCAGCAGAAATTACTATTTATTAAACCCTTTTTGTAGTCTTTATTTTAGCTACAGTTATTTATTACAGTGTGATGTTATGAAAATACTTTGATTAACTGCTAAGGTAGCTAGTAGGTTCTCTACTAAACTGTTGTCGAACTTAAATTAAAAATGAGGTGAATAAGGTAACCTAGTTAAGTACAGTCGGAAGTACATCAAGGCATACATTTGAACTACGAAAACAGCTTTTATCATGTAGGGAATAGAAGCGGTATCAATGTCAACACGTGTAGTCTGACTTGCGGTGTGTAAGTACACTCGGCTCACGTCAGACTACCTCACTTTGACTTTAAGACCACCCCTATTAACTACGTAATAAAAGCTGTTTTATAGCTCACATGTAACCTGACGTACTGCTGGCTGTACTAAAACTAAAAACCGTTTCTTTAGTCTAGGTACTCGTTATACCTAACTACTACATTGGATTTTACCGATGGCTAAGATATATGACACTTAAACACCAAGCAAGTGAAATACAGCATGAAAATATAATACATAGGCTGGGTGCACCGAATACCAGCCTAATTGCAGCCTTCTTGCATCTATATCCCTTTACGTGTAGTGTACCGGCTCGAAGGACGATACATATCAGATTCAGAAAAAATATACGAACACACAACACTATATTTTATCTTCTTATAAAACTCATCGTTCTGGTTTGTTGCGATAAATTTACCTACCGATGAAACGTCATTCCATATTTTTTACTATTCATTGAGCTGTGATTTTTGCATTTTTTGACGATACGTTTCGGCATGTTCATTGTTTGACGGACTACGCGTCATTAGATACTTAATCGGTCTAAAATGGCGATTCGACCGATTAGAGCATATGCCATAGCTGTCAGTGTGATGAGATATCCCTATATATGATATATCAATGTTCAGACTGATAGATTTACAAAATAGTTGTTTGTTTGAGAGTCTAGGCAGTGGATTACACGTGGAGGGCGACAATGATAGGTGGAAAATTAGTCAGGTCTGAGCACTTATAGCTAGGTACTTGCCACATCTCGCTTTCAGGGTTTAGGTATCACTTCACAGGCCACAATCACTCGAAATGTCTGTAAGGAGCTTCACAGGATACACACGCGGCGAAAGCGCTCTGGTCGGTCTAGTACATGTGTCATAGGGAACGTCTCGATGTCGACTGGTCGTCGGGGTTCTCACGGTACGTTTTAAACAAATAAAAACAAGGCAGGTACGCGTGCGAGTGCGCGCGGCGCAGTATCAATAGGGTATACAAACAAATCAAAATATTGTAGTAAACATTGTTTATACCTCTCAAAATGCGACATTAATAATTTAGACACAATTTTATGCCGAAAAAGGTGGACTTTGCTGGTCGTCAACAGCCTAAGATCGGCCGTTGCCGAAATTCGGATGGACTAGGATTTTTTTATCAATATACTTATTAAAGATTTATGCACAAAAAGTAACGAAGACAATCCCGTCGTAGTTGAGAGGACAAGGTTACAAATAGTACCGTCACCGTCCGCAGTGGTCCCATGCGCGCTCTAGCATGCTTCAGCCGGCGCGTAGTCCCCGGCGGGTCGGTGAGCGGGTCGGTGAGCGGCGCGGACGCGGGCGAGTCTCGCTGGGCGCGCGCGGCGCTGGCGGGCGGCGCGGTGGCGGCCAAGCGGCAGGCCGACCGCGCCGTCGCCGAGCGGCTCGCCGCCATGCCCGACGCGGTCAAGCAGGCGGCCAAGCGGCCCAAGTGCGGCTTGCTGGCGTTCTTGAAAGACTTTGAGGTAAGCTCCCCCTCCTTTAGTCGTTCCCTCAGTGCTCGTGGTTTTGACGGAAGCGTGGCAGGTTTCTCCACCTACTGCAGTCTTCAGTTCGATGGAGAGCCTGGGATATCTGCACCTGCAGATGGTGGGTAATCTGAGATATCTAGTAAAAACAGGCCATATGTAAATTGTTCATGCGCGACCATCCTGCGCCGCACCAGACGTGCTGGTGAAGAAACGCCAATCGTATATAGGCCGTATCTGTAACATATTGTCGGATTTCGCTTGCTTTGCCATACTGGCGTGGGTCAGCGTAGCCATCCCTACATTCGAAAGTAGGTACACACGTCTTCTTGAGGAAGACCTCTGTGTGGAATCAAATCTTTTTATTAAGGTAGGTAGAACGATATAAATTCAGGGTTGTCAGCTTTTACCAATTTTCAAATAAATTTTCGAAAAAATCGTTTCATCTAGGTCGATGTCGCGATCAATAAGATTGACAGTTATTTTTATTAACCAAATTCTAAGTATTTTTATGCATCATAACATACTGAAAGTACAAAAAAGTTACTTCCCAACTCTGAAAGCCACCTTTAAATGGTTGCTTTGTGAACTCGTGATCATCACATGTTTCCCTCTCTTGCAGGAGCTAAGCAGCGCGTGCGAGGCGATATTCGCTAGCGGTCGTCGCGCGGACCTGGACCGCTGGTATGTGTCGCTGGCGTCGGCCATGCTGCACGCCGTCCAACACGCCGACCACCCGCGCACGCCGCGCGCCGTGCTACACATGGGTGAGTGCTGGGGGACTTGACAGGGGCAGAGAACTCCGAACAATGAAGGATGAAGTCTCAGGGTAAGCTAAACTATCTTAGCACTGCAGCCGCTTGCTTGCAGCGGGGTCACTAGACGGCACCTGAGAAGTCGATAGATTGTAGCGAAGTCACAAGATAGCAGCAGTGCAGTCGCCATATCGCAATGTGGGACTCGTACTAGGTAGTCTCAGTCGAAAGCTAAACTATCTAAGATCTCGCTAAACTATTTAGTTTTAGAGTTTGAATTAGTACAGTATTAGAATAAGCTAAAAATTTAATGCTGCACATGGGTCAGTGCTAGGGGACTTGACAGGGACAGGGTCTACTGTAGCAACCCCGACCACTGAGGGCTAGGTAGGGCTAAACTATCTGCCTAAGCTAACTAACTTGCAGTGGGGTCACTAGACGGCAGCGATGCAGCCGCTAGATTGTAGCGGAGTCACTAGATGAAAGCGATGCAGTCTCCATATTGCAATGTAGTCACTAGATGGCAGCACTAAACCCGTTTAATTGCAGTCGAGTCACTTGTTGGTAGCGGACTAGTCGCTATTTAAGGTCGCCTTTTATAAAGTGGTGAAACTTTAACAGAACTTCTAAATATTTTAGATAAACCGGGCCCTATGATTTTCATTTTTAAAAACGTGCTAGTTTTCATTTTTATTTTTCCTAACAAAAAAAAAATATTTTTAAGAGCATCCTGTCTACTCTGAAACATCCCTACATGTCATCGCCGCTCTCCCTTATTTCAATCGTGCCCGTCTCTTCCCTCATTTCATTCATGTTGCGCGGTGCGCGGGGGACCGCGACTGCGCACCACTCACTCACTAGTAGCGCATTAAACCGAGTCTTATCTAATCTACCTACGCTGAACGCTGCGCATGCTACCTGCATAGGTTCTTTCTCTGCTGAGATAGAAAATCTACCTAATGCAGATAAATTAAGCGTATTTAGCTTGTTCAATAGCTAGGATAATATTTCCATAGAATCAAAGCAGATTTGCTCAAATCAAAGTACCTAATCATTTCAAAAATATCAATTTTTATTTCAAAACAACCCGACTGCATTCTAACCCTCATAAAACCTAACGTTATTACATGTTATACCAAATTAACACTGATTCGCTTCGATTCAATGGATGCTCCCTAATATGGGATTTGTGTTGGTATTTTGAATAAAAGGCAGTTTTCGTTAAAGTTCAGTTTATTAGGTACATTTTTTTTGTTTAAACGTACAATGACGAACCATGACTTTCCATCACACTTTTTCAGGCTTTGGACTGACAAGTTAATACAAACCGTTAAAATCATCTTACTACCTTGTATTAAATTTAATTGTATCAAAAATAGGACGCTATTATTTTTGTATTAACTTGGCGTGTTAAAAGGCAGAATTCATTGATATTTACAGTCATATTTACAAGTTTCTGTTTACACAATCACATCACAGTTACATATTAACAATCTACATAATTTACAAGTTCCTATTCCGGCTCCACGCAGGCACATCCAGCAGCAGTTCAGGGTGGTCATTTTGGAGAAACTCTAAAAACGATTCCGTATTGAGTCTCTCCAGAAACACGGGCCCCAGCAACGTTTCGTTTATCACTTCTGCCCACACGTTCACACTGAAGCGATGCTGGAAATGGTCCGGACGAGTCACACGCGGGTTGTACTCGCACCAATAATGCGCATTGTGCACATTAAAAAGTCCTTGGTGCGTAAATGTGCACTCGTCGGTCCAAGCACGTTGTAGGTCCGGTTTCGTATAAACCAGCGGCAGAACTCGACCCTCGGCACGTAGTCCTGCTGCAGCAACTCTTGGACCCGAGTAAAATGATTCGGGTGGAGGCCTTCGTCGCGCAAAAGCCGCCACACGTAGTATCCGCTCACGCCAAACACACGGCGGCGTCCGTGATGCTCGCCAATGGGTGCCGATGAAAGAAATCAATCATTGCTTCTTCAAGCCGAGCCGGATGTCGTTGCCGACGCACGAGGTCGAGGCGTGGCTCGAAGCTGCCACTCTCCCGAAAACGCTGCACAGCTCCGAGTATTGTGCGTGTGTGTACAATGGAGCCGTACCGCTCGGCGTACAGCTGCCGCGCCCGCAACAAAACTTCTCCCGCTTCTTAATAGCACAATGCCATATTTAGGTATTCCTGGGCGATATACCGATACGCCATGATGAAATGTTCCGCACGTAGCGCGCGCGCACAACCCAGTGAATTGTTTAGCAGTGAGCGGGAGCGGCGTGGGCGCGAGGCTCGGCACGTGTTCGCCGCAGCGCGTGTTTCCGTGTGTCGGCATGGCGGCCACCCTTTGTCGGCGCGTTTGACTACGCCGACAGACCGCGAGTGAGGCGAACCGCCGGCCAGTCGTACGTGTAAGGTGGGAGTGCGACAGAGCATAGTGGCGTCCTTATCGAATTCATTGATACACCGAACCTGCGCACCGAACGTACTACGCAAGCTGCACGGGGTGTTTTATTTTACGTTTAAATCAAAATAGTTTTTTGCGATTTTCTCGAAAACTAGCGTATAAAGAAATTCGGTTTTTTTTTAATGAAAATGTTTCATTTATGTTTTTGTAATTGCCCTTTAAATTTCACCACTTTTAAAAAGTGACCTTATATAAGGTGACTTATAATCAATTTAAAATATTTTAATGGCGTATACTAGAGCAAAAATAAAGTCTTTTTTTCAAGTAACATTTTTTATTTCATCCGCTAGTTTCTGTTTTTGTTTTTCCTAACAATTCCTAACTGGAGTCGCTGCGGCGGGAGGCGCGCGCGCGCTACTGTACTCTCGTGTTGTTGTCGTAGAGAACTACCACCGGCTGCACGGTATCCTGTCGCTGCTGCGCGCGGCGGCGCTGGAGTCGCTGCGGCGGGAGGCGCGCGCGCGCTACTGTACTCTCGTGTTGTTGTCGTAGAGAACTACCACCGGCTGCACGGTATCCTGTCGCTGCTGCGCGCGGCGGCGCTGGAGTCGCTGCGGCGGGAGGCGCGCGCGCGCTACTCGGCGGCGCTGAAGGCGTACGTCACGCAGTACTTCGGACGACCGCTCGAGAAGCTCACGCAGTTCTTTGAGGTTGGTCGACGTTTCGGCTAAGGGTAGACTTTGGAGCAATGCAGCTTGCGGAACTTCGCAAACGGCAAGCCGCATTGCTTCGAAGTCTACCTTAATTCACACTAATGGAAGCGGCGCGGCGAGCGCTCGCGGGCCAGAGCCGAGGATACGCGGCAGTTCGCTCCGTCTTCTATTCTATCAAGCGTATTTACGAGTATATCTTATAACATTGCATTTATTTTATTATCGCCACCACGCAGTGATAGATGAGTTGGCTCACACCCGCGAGCAACCACGCAGCTTTCTATTTTATCAAGCGTGTCTATATCTTTAACCTACACATAAAGTTTTAAATGGTTTGACATTTAAAAGTGCTCGCCAGCCGCTGTCATTATAGTGTGAACTTACATTGACTACTGCTTTTTAATTTACAAGTTTGCATACAATGTATTGTGTAGATTAACACTAAAGAAAAACATCGTGGTGAAACCCGCACTTAGTGGTCGCGTATTGGTTCGTACATAAAATGGAGAAGGCAATGGAATCCATTCATTCAATACTTAAGAGCTGTGCTCACAATCATAACACTTTGCCATTAGCAAACCACTCCATTAAAATTGCAAGAAAGTCGTTGATTGTGTCTTATTCCACACGTTTTTGCTACAGCATCTTTAGTATTCAAGAGATTATATCAAAGTCATAGTTTTATGGTGGTGACCTGATGATGACGATCCTTAATGCTTACGAGTTGGTGGGTTCTTTCACCACAGAGTTTTCTGCACTGTTGCGGTAGCATTATAGAAGGCGGTCATTGGGTTTTTGTGTGCAAAAACTAGTGCCGTTTGAAAGAATTTTTTCATCTCTCCTGTTCGGAAAGTTGAACTTTCATGTGTAGGTAGCCGGGTGGAAAATAGCTTTTCCCATTCTGCCACGTAAGTGTGGACCCACTATTGCCCAAAGCCGTGAAACCAACACTTCCAAAAAAAAGTTGTCGGGGTGCGTTGCACTTGCCGTCAGCGACGACCACCGCTCATCGACCAAGTGAAACGCCAAAATGTGCCGGTCGGGAGCGCGTCGCGGATATCAAATGGCACGCACCTTCGATTGCACCACAATAAACAAAATCACTATTTCTTTTCTCACAGTCGAAATGAAAAATCGGGTGGAAGCACCAATTTCACTCTCGAGCTATTGGAGCTCTCACTTCGTTCGAGCGCCAGAAACTTCTCGAGTGAAATGGGTCGCTTTCTCCCATTGTACAATAATCTACTATTTAAAGCGGGTTAGTTAGGCATATCATAGACCTTGTGTTGTCCAGTTCTGATGTCGTCTTGCATGCAGGGCGTGGCTGAAGCAGTGGCGGGGGGCGTGCGCGAGGACGAGGTGTGCTACCGCGCCGCCTTCAGCAAGCACGAGCTCAAGCGGCTGCTCGCCATGTACCCCGCGCCGGAAGGTAACTATACTTTAAGGTAGTTGTGTAAGGAACACCGAGGAGTAAAGGGGAGTCACAAAAGATCCTAGTGGGTCGAGGTGCTCTGTGGATTAATGCCCATGGCCTTTATGAAGATGAGATAAGATAGGCAGTTGTATCACTGCCGACGAGTAAAAGAGTAACTATCGGCGATTCTCTCGCTTAAAAAACGTACAAAAGACAAACAGTCCCGAGACCGTATAAACAAAAAAGATGAATTACCACCAAGAAAGAACCAATGAACAAGATGCATTAATAATTGATCGCTGACTGTTCATACTGCTGACGAGAAGTTGTTTTACAGTTTGTCGCTGAGCGACAGGGCTGTCAAAGATAATACTTGCTCGGCGATGAAGTAATCGTCAGATTTTATTCCAAATTAAAATCGTCGATTGTTAAAAAACACTCGCTGTAGGTTAGCGGCAACTAGTAATCCTGTTTCCTATGCGATTTTACTTGCTATAAATTCCTATGCTATTTACGTTTGAGGGGAAATTCTTTCTAATTCCTTAAATTTTAGTTACTTCCAACCTGCCATGGCTTTTGCGAAAAAGTGTAGTACAGACTCGAGCATCAATATGTATACATCTGCATTCGATTTGAGACCTTAATACAATGGCGTAATGACTTATCTATATACATTTAATTGCTTGTGAGTGTACATGTGTGTGTGTCGCAGTGCGCAAGTCGCTGCATCGGCTGTACCGCTCGGTGGAGAAGCACCTGAGCGAGGAGGGCGGGCTGCTGCAGGTGGTGTGGCGCGCCATGCAAGAGGAGTTCCTCGCGCAACACCTCGCGCTGCAGGTACTAGCCCTCAACCACAGTGGCCAGCCAGTATCCTGTACTCGCACCCACTTCCCTTCTACGTTACCCTTACGCTTATACCACTTTAAGCTTATGTTACCTTATCTTACATTGTGACTTGTAATCAATCTAAATCTCTTAGCTATTGCCCTATACTCGCATCCTGTACCCTCTACTCGCGCCTACTATCTTAGCTCCACTCACTACTTAGCTACCGTATACTTCTTTTCCTGCATGCAGTAGCCTCTACTTACAACTTCTACCCTCTACTAGTATTTAGTACTATCGACTTTCACCTACGACCCTGTTTCATACCCACTACACTCTAATTAAAAACCAAACCTACTATCCCTCTGCCACACGCTCTACCTTTTAATCGCTTCCGGTTCTCTTTACTTGCACCTACTGAATTACCCTCTACAGTATCTACTATCCTCGATTCGCACCAAGTACACTCTAATACTCTCTGCTCGCACCATCGAGGACATATCCTACTAGAGGAGAAATGTTATTAATTTTGTTCCAGAAAAATTCCGCCAAATCCGAAAGGTTCCGGATGAACCGACTCAATGTCAAACACCGTATTAGTGATGGTCAGTAAGAAATTAGTATCGATAGTCGATGTTATTGTTTAATTTTAATGGGAACAATATTTTATTACACCCAAGGTTGAACTTTTCACTAATGTGCAATATCCTAAATATAATATCTGATTCTTGTTCCTAAGAAATTTAAGTTAGTCATCAAATTAACCATAACGAACTCTAAAGTATGAATCATCAAAATTGTTATCAATCTATCCCTATTTCCCTTGGTCACGCCATCACGCGTGAACGGCTGGACCGATTTCACTAATTCTTTTTTTGTTGTTTGTTATTGTCAGAAGAAGGTTCTTATGAAAGAAAAAAATAAGAAAATTGCGCGGAAAATTATTAAATTCAGGAATACTTAATCACCATATAAAATTATTTCTAATCAAACCTTAGCGCTTTGGACGTTAAAACATTTTGAATGTAACCTTACGACGTTCGACCACTGACCTCTATAATACAAATACGCTGGACTGCATACTGTCAACCTAACAATGAAGCCATTTAATTATCGCAATTTTGGCGCTGACGGCTATAGTGAGCGTGTGGTGACCATCCACGGAACTAATTTGACATAAACATATGGTAGTTACTCTATCTTAGTTTCCTGTACACTCGGTGGGGACGCTTTGATTTGGCACAAAATTATGTGTTATTTCTTAGAGAATGTTTAGTCCAGCGTGCTTGTACTATAGAGGTCAGTGCGTTCGACATAGAATTGACAGATATCGTCAAAGAGAATTTAAAAAAAAACTAAATAACAGGACAAAGTCTGTCGGGTCAGCTAGTATATAATAAAAAATAAACTTTTGTTTGTAAAACAAATTACTTCTATAATAACTTGCAAATAAGTTGCTTAAATTATAAAAACATGAATTTAAAAGCCAAGCACAGAGAAATTACATTGAAATCTAAATACAGTAAGTATTTTAATTAAAATGCGTTTATTGTTTTCTAATTTCTATAAATTAAGAATAAGGCTCATACTTTATATACGACAGGAAACAAGTTTCTTAAAATCATGTTTTCCAATATATATCTACCTATTTACCTAAGAACAGAGGCATCACTTAAAGTTAAAGTTTTAAAGCCCGGACAAGGTTTTTTTTTGAAAAAACAGGCTGAGTGTGAACTCGCACACGAAATTATACTTTTGAAAAAACAGGCTGAGTGTGAACTCGCACACGAAATTATACCATTATCTACTTCTTAGTCACTTCAGGTTTTTCAGTGAATGAGAATGTAGGTAAATACGGTAGGTATTTTGTCTGGAAGGGATTGTTTTAATAATAAATCCACCTACATTATACATCTTTCTGTGTAAATTGCCTTATTTCTTTTATTGGTATGGTTTGCCATAAAGATTTCCTATCTATTTGAAGGCTCCAATTCCTCATTCGATTCTCATTACATCCGTTAATCACCTTTATTATCGTCACACACCTTACAGTAATAGAATCGATACACATATACATTTACTCACGCAAACATCCATACTCTTTGCTTTCACTACGCATCTCATTGTTTATAATCTATTAAACCAAGAAAACTATCAAACGTCATGTCAAGTGTCAGCGTTTTGTTATTTGCAAGAAAATCAATAATTCTAACAAAACCTTCCTCGGTATAGGTAGGTTAATGTCATTTTTGCATAGGTATTGATTCTAGTGCGCGAGTGTAAATATTTGTGTTACCGATTATATCACTATACCTCCGTGCTGCCAAAGTACTAAAATAATTATTGTGTAATGTAAACTGTGCACATAAATGTCGATAAGTCGTATAACCAATTCAGCGCAACACTAGTAACGAGTGTTAACGAATAGAATGAGATGACATTATGTGCTACCCACTTAGTGGGAGCAAGATGAGACTTAAACGTCAGTACGCTTGACCGATTTATCTTGAGCCGTAGGAAAATTTTATGAACTTTTTAAAATTGCATAATTACTATTACTTACCGATGAAATGACATCACATCCGTTTTAAAATTCGATGTTTTGCTTTTCTTACAACACAGTATAGAACAATACGACATTATGTTAATTACTTCTCAAATCTCATTTTTTCGTAACAATTCAAGTATTCACGTTGACATACCACACAGATCAATTGGTTTTTGACATACGGTTTTGACAGAACTGACACCTTCTATTGCGGTTGTCAGAGCAGATAAAGTTTCGGAGTAAAATAGTTTTTACTTCGCCTCTAGTAGGATATGTCCTCGATGGCTCGCACCTACTACGATGTATCTAATCGCATCCAGTATCTTTACTCGCGGCCACCATCCTCCACAATCCTCATTCTGCTTAGTGCTCGCATCCTATACCCTTTTACCTCCACCATCCCACCCGCTACCTTCTGCTCGCACCCACTACATTCTCCTCCTCCTCCTTTTGCCTTTGTCCCGCTCTGTCTACAATAGATTCACTGAAGTATCTCGGTATCATGATCGACTCAAAACTCTCTTTCCAACCTCATATCGAGCTTACTGCGGGCAGACTTCGCAAGCTTATGTCTGTTTTCCGGAGCCTCATGCAGGTGGCTGATGCTGTTGTAGTGAAAATAGTCTATAAAGCCCTCTGTCAGTCTCTTCTGATTTACTGTGTTTCGTCCTGGGGAGGCGCCTGCAAAACCACATTAATCAAACCAGAAAGAGCCCAAAGAGCTGTCCTTAAGGTTTGTACTTTTAAACCACTGCTTTATCCCAACTTTGACCTATATCAATTTTGCCAAGTCCTGACCGTTCGTCAACTTTTCATCTTGTCTGTCATTTTAAAGCAACACAATATAACCGTTTATAACGAAAACAAAGCAAATAAGAGAAATCGATTAGTGGTAAACGCCACATCCTTCAACACCTTCTTTTCACATCTTTTTTTCTTGGGCCCCTATCTCTATAACTCGCTAAATAAAATATTAAATATCTATGCTTTACCTAAATTTCACTGTAAATCCAAAGTGTCGACTTATCTACAACCTTGACCTTCTCCGATACCGAAAATCTTCTTATCCCTCCAAGGTGATCCGCATATATATACTCAAACACACACACACTTACCCACACACACACACACACACCCACACTCACTCATACAACACACACACACACACACACACTCACACAGAGACAAATATCCAACTGTATACGTGCACTTTTGTTCCCTTGCTATTTTGCTATTTTATTTCTATTTTTCTTATTGTGCCCCGAGTAACACTGGGATCCTCTCCCAGAGTGCTGGTGCTCTGTAGTACAGGTTTTTACCTAGTACAGATGCCAGTCTCTCCCAATCTAAAACTGTCACCTGTAATATGTTTTTCATCCTGTACCTTAGATTGTGGAGCGAAAAATAAAGAATCTTTATTTATTATTACATTGTACTCGCCTCCAGTACCCTCTACTTATCTTCTACATGCATCTGCCCACCACCAATGATCTCTTATTATAGTGGTAGTCCTAGCCGAATTTAGACTTCAACGGCCAATCTCAATAGAGATTAGCCAACTGCGCGGAAGATATACTCTGGTGCTGTTTGTGTTATTTCAAGACAGAAAAACACAAACTTTCGGCTCTTCCTAGGATTCGAACTCGGGACCTTGTGGATAGTGATGATGATTTCCACCCAGACCCAAACGTGTCCGTCGACTGCGACACCCTTAGCTCGTGTTAGCCTGGGCTATTGCATTGGCGCGTCGAAGACTAGCAAAGCCAAACTTGGATTTGAAAGTCCTGTGCACAATAAAGAGTCCCACTAGAATAATAATTCATCATAATCTTAGCGTTTATCCTGGTTGCCCAGGGTGCGCTTGGACCATGATCCGGGATGTGGCAGATCAGGTAATTACAGTGGAGCGACTGCCATCTGTCCTGCGTAACCCTGTTTACAGGGGAAGAGTCCCACTAGAATTGTACAATATAATGAGCGATTTTCCTTGTGTCATAAATCGGTACTTAAAAATCCGCTAGATGGCGTAACAACTTTCAGATTTTTGTTTACGATAAAGGTTGGTTTTAGCGGTAATTATGTTATAATGTATATTTAGTTTAGCATGATTTAGTTTTACTCGTACTAACAGGTTATTTTTTAACAATTTATTGATCATCAAGACGTTTTGCATTTTGAAACTCGTAAATTTTTTATTTAATTACAGCACAAGCAATGGAATGTATACAAATAAGTTTTTATGCCATTGTAATTAGGTCTTAAATCGATTGCAGTTGTATACATATTGATGCTCGTGACTGTACTTCCACTACATGTACAGTCACGAGCATCAATATGTATAGATCTGCATTCGATTTTAGACCTTATTACAATGGGATAAAAACTTATTATACATTTCATTGTTTGTGTATGTACACATATTACAATATTTTGTTTTTGTTTTATACGTAATATTTTATACTTTATAACTTAGATGAATAACGCCATCTATCAATATAAAATAAACCAAAAAATTGAGCTGTCAGAAAATCCCTTATTATAATAATAATAAATTGTTTCAACCAATTACTTAGCCCCAAACTAAGCGTGAGCTTGTGCTATGGTGACTAGGATAACGGATAGAAATACCTAAATACATATAAATATCCATGACTTAGGTACAAATGCTCGTGCTCATCACACAAACATTTGCCCCTTGCGGGATTCGAACCCGCAACCGCCTGGTTTAGAAGTCCGGTGCGCGAACGACTACAGCAAGACGGTCGTCAAGTCGTCTGTATTGTGGATGGCATGCCGATCACTAGACCATTCAACCTTGTATCTAATCTTATTTTTCGTTGTGTGCCTGCAGTCGCGCATAGCCACGTGCTACCCGGGCGCGGGGCTGGCCATGCCGCTCACCACGCAGGACATCCTCGACGCCTTCTCCGACATCGCGCGCGAGCACTAGCGACGTCGCAAGCTCGCCTGTTACGTTGGCGGTGGACCAGGGGCCTCCGTATTTTCGCCTGTAGCCGCTCATGCTAATATGACAAAGCGAACGAGCGTAATTACTGGTTGGACTCGATTTCTAATCCAAGGTCTATTTAAGACTAAATAAGTTCAGCCTCTCTTTCTCTGGTCTCCTCGTGGGAAGTTAATCGCTTGAGTGAACAAGAAAGATGTAATTTGCAAATACAGGAGGATTGAGTTGATTGAGAGCAGCAAATCACAACTGAAACTGGTACACCGCCTCCGTTTTTGTATAACAAACTATGGACCGAGTCCGAAATAAAAACATATTTAATTTAATAAATAAACATTGAAGATCGAAGTATGATAACGCAAGCAAAGCCTGTGTTAGTGTACATCAATTTGTAAATAGACTGATAATTAAAATTGCTTTATTGTTTAATTATGTACTCTGTATATTCATGCTAGAATTGTTATGTATATAAATAGTAGATTGTTATACAAGGGGCGAAAGTGACCATTCCACTCGAGAAGTTTTTGGCGCTCGAAGTGAGAGCTCTAATAGCTCGAGGGTGGAATTGGTGCTTTCACCCGAGTTAAACATACTATTTTTCATTTCGACTGTGAGGAAATCGAGGGTATCGATAGTCTACCAATAGTAATGATAGTATCGATAGCTCCGTTAATATAAATACTATCGACAAATAGCAATACAATCGATACCATCGATAGTATCAAAGTTCAATACTTAAATCATTATCGATAGCTGATACAGCTCTGACTATTGATACTCTCGATAGTGGCCTTTTATTCAGTAGTAGGAGTGGAGTATAAAGTAAAAGGGAAAATATATTTCACACCCAGCTATCTACACATGAAAGTTTAACTTTCCGAACAGGTGTGATGAAAATGTTATTTATACACCGTAAAATAAAATAGACGTAAGCAAAAAATTTCGTTTTGTTTAGCTACACCCGTATTAATTTTTGTCTTGGCAACAATTAAACAACAATAGTTGTGTCACAGCATTTATTGTAATAGCCTAAAAAGTTAATTTATACATGTATAGTTCAGCCCTTATAATAGCATACTATCTAGTACATGATTTAGGGGGTATTGTAAAGGCTAAACTATCACAACTAGTAGGTGCAGTGAAGTGCTTAATCCAGAGACTTGGGGGGATAGTAGTTGAGGTACACCAGTCCGCTCGCTTTGGCCTGAAAAGAAGAATAACAAATAGTATAATTTCCCACTACTTCGCCCGCGCAAAGTTCGGGTTCGGGTTTCCCAATACAAAATCTTTATCTATTGTTTTTAAAGGGGAATAATAAAATGAGCGACTAAAAAAAAACTTTGCGACTGATGATGGCATACTGTTTTAATACCTTGAGCGGCATGAATTTGAGTAAACGAAAAATAAACCAAACTCACGACGAATATTGATCAATAATAAAATCCAGAACAAGCTTACAATAGGTGGGTTTTGATTATTACATTTCAGTTTATTAAAATACTATCTGGGCGACTAAATTACTAAGTGAGTGACTAGAAATACAGAGAGGGCAACTTTAATACTAATATAGATTAGATTTTTCCAATTGAGGTTTTACTTAACGAACTACAAAAAAGTTAATTCTAAGAAAAGTTTTGTGAGCTGCTTTATCAACGATTATTGATTACTGATATTATATTTGAGGTCTCATGTTTTCTATTTTGATACGCTTTTTTAATGAAAACAATTCGGCTCAAACTAACAACACCGCCACTGGAAGCAAAACTGATACCAATTGGACAAAAAAGAAAACGAGTAGAGCTCCTCAATCCTCATACCAATCAATGAACCTTATTAGGAAGATTACTTTTTTTTTGTTGACTGAAGCGTCTTATTTTATTTTGTTTTTTTGTTGATTAGATTTAAGAAAATACAAATTTATTAATTTTTTTGTAAAACATTGTTTCATTAATTACCTACCCTTAAATTTTAATAATTTATTTTTTTCCTTTAAATAATAGTGTTCCTTCAAATAGTTATTTCATAAGATCATTTTTTATTTAAATGTGCGCTCATAATATGCTGGTCATAATAGTATTTTTCAAAGTAGTTTTTGCATTTGAAACACTTCATTTAAGATGAAATACCGCTCAGTATGAAAAAAGCATTTGCCAAATATTGAAAAAAATGCAGGACCTAACATTGACACTCAATCAAATATTAAGTCGCTCAAATATTATGAAGCTCCTCATTTTGTATTTTAAATAACTCAATTTTTTTTTGTAAGTTGCTGTTCTTTTGATTTTTCGTCACTCGCACTTAGTCGCTCACTTAGTAATTCTTTAACCCACATTCATTATTTTTGACACTTAAAACATAAATTTACAGTCACTTGTTTAAATACTACCCGTTTTTAATTAGTAGGTTAGAGAACAAGAGGTGACGAGATTTTTCGTATCAATCATGAAAACTGTAAGGTTTATTTCTATGGGTTGTAGGGCAATCCCGTGATCGAAAAATGACAGTCTGCCTACTCTCAGTGATTGCAACTATGAGAGAAGGCTTATAAGTCGAAAATAATATATTCAATATAGGACAGCCACTACTAAATAGAAACAATAATATATACAGTGTGTCCGTGATTCAACTGGCGAAATTTTTAGAGCCTTTAATTTATCAAATTTTGGAGACAATCTTAAGATTTTTTTATTTGACAAAAAAATGTGGTTTTAGTTTTGTATTAGATTTCAAAACTATCTAACTGTTTTAAAAAACATGGGCAGATACTGCCCGCAAAATCAATTTGGAATACAGAATATGGCCACTAACCATTACACGTGAAAAGTAATTTTAAAATAAATAATAATATTGCAATTTCAAATAATATGTAATAGTGATAATGTTAGATGGGAGGGAGGCAGCGGTGTAGACAGATTGCATTAGTCATATAATTTTAGGAAATGGACCCAAAATAACATTATTGATGACCCCTAAATCCAAGATATACTTACAATAGCAATGGTGCCAACGGAGAAAGCGATTCCGAGAGCAAGCACGGCGTTGTACTTGCGCTGCTTGGCGTCGTAGTGCGCCTGCCACGAGCCGCGTGGCACCGGCAGCTCGTCCATGGTGGCCGGCTTGAAGTCGCCAGCGTGGTAGCGACGCACTGAGGACACGATTAATACTTAAATACACTTGTACAATTGGGAAGAGAATAGATCGGTCAGAGGGTATTTTTATGAAAAGCCTTGACACAAGTTACAGTTTTTTAAAAATATTTTGTTAGTTCAATTCCCAGGTCAGACAAGCTTTTAGAAATCATTGAAATAATTTCTTTATAAAAATAAAGGAATGTTTCCTTTCAGAACCTGTAAAAGTTTCTCATCCGGTACCTTAGATTGTGGAGTGAAAAATAAAGAATCTTTATTATTACTAGAAAATTGGGAAGAAAGGTAGTTCCCATCCAGGGCCCATAGATTACTTCCACCCTGTATGTATGGCCAGTATGGAACCAGCAAATTGAAATTACTGTGCCCAAAAAAGTCTTACAAAACCTTAATATTCTTAATGCTGACTAGTCTATCTATGGCTCGATAGTTTGGTAGGCTTCTTAATTCTTAATAATGGAGTTAATCAGTATGAAGTGTTATGCAGATGTGCACATTACAGTCAGTCAGTAAAAAGTATCTTCATATTGATTAAGAAGCACACCAAACTATCGGTCAATAGGAAATCATCTGCGAAACTATTGGATTGACAAAGCCGCCAGTTTTAATAAAATTCAAGTTCTATTATGGGATTTTAAGAAACATGAGTTAAATTCATACTCTACTCAAATTGATCACTATTTACCTATGCACAATGACAACTGTAACAATTTGAACTACACTATGAATAGCATACATCGGGTTAAGATTGGGACGTGTATAAGTGCCCCTAGTTGGGTCTATATGCAGAAATAAATGAATTTTATTTTTTATACAATAGCAAATAAAATAATGAAATTATTATAACTAAAACCTACACAATCATGTATTGACTGGTTAACTATTATTCAAAAACAAAGATAGGTAACTACTATTACTAGATTAAGTATTGATAGTAAGGTTTTCAGAAAAAATAAGGTTATTCAGAAACCTATTATGTAACACAGAAGACAGACACTGTGTTGTTAAAGGGCTATGATACAAACTAAAAATTCAAGTGATTTGACGTTATTTGATAGCTTTAATTAAAACAAAAGACAATTTCATTCCATTCCAATTTGGAAATAAAATATGAAAAAATGAATATAGGTATTTTATTTACCTGACTGTTGCATGAAGCGAGAAATAATTGGCCGGGAAACAAACATTTTGGTGAAATCCTTTTTTTAACTCAGGGTAAATCAAGAAACGTGCACAAGTTGTTACACAGGTAACTGATTTTATTATAATACAAAACGTGACAAAGATAGTCCCTTTTCTTTTCGCGACACCACCATGAAAAACTACCAAATCTACCATTCAATTGTCAATTTGGACATTATCTGTAAAATGTTGCCGTATTTTATTTAAAAAACGTACTAATTAAAATATGATCTTGTCATTTGTTAACTAGCGATTTCTAATTGTAAAATCCAAATTTTTTATTTGGTAAATGTGTCAAATGTCATCTAGTCTAGTTAAAAAAGACCTGGGAATCTACGCGACTGTAAACAACTGTATGCCACAACCAAAGACATTGTGCTTACTACCTAGACTGTGCATTGAGATTCAATAACCGGTCCGAGCGAGAGGGCTCTCAACGGTAGTGTTTGATGAGGTGAGGTCTACTACTTTACTACTTTCTAATGAGGTGACCATGCGTGACAAACAAAACAAGGGACAAATTGCTTGTAAAAACTATTGTGTATGTATCCTAATATGTTGAGGCTACCTAACTACGCTACCTACACCGAGCATAATATGTTAGTATATATGCTAGTATGCTATGCCTAGTATATTTTAATTTTTTTTTGTTCTACTTAAATATTATTTAAGTAGAAAATAAAATATACATCTACAAAGTGTGTACACGCGAGTCAAAGAGTCGTAAGTACTTTTTGTATAAAAGGTATTATCTGAACTACCGGTAAATTGACGACAACCTAATAAAACGTTCAGTCCATATAGTACAATTCTTGTGTTTTTTTATTTTATGTATACATATTTGTGATCTCGAAAACGGCTTCAACAATTTCGCTGAAATTTAGTATGTGGGGGTTAATGGGGGGGGGGGTCAATCTTGAGTATTCTTATGTTGGGGAAAACGCGTGTTTTCAGGTTTTCACGCGTTTTTCTTTTGCATTATTCGACGTAGAATAAAGTTGCTAATTTCATATCGGTAAGCATGAGCTTCGTGGCACAGTAAATAAGAAGTAGGACTGTGGAAATGTAGAAGACGTGCATTCTACTCTCACTCGGTGACGAAAAATGTTTTTTCTTTTGTTCTTTTTTGTATTTATTCAAGTTTATAGCTTTTTTAAACAATAATTACGAAAAACTTTTTTCTAATAGTAGTAACCGAGCTTCGCTCGGTTCTCCTAGGTAGTTGTTTATATATAATAAATAACTACCTGTTTTAAGTTGAGTGTTAGGTCAAATGAACGCGATGCAATATTCTGAATCGAAAATAAAGATTTAAGAAGAAGAAATTTAAAGAAAGTTTTATGGAGTAAGTTGTTTATACATTGCTGAACAATACATTTTTTCAAACTTATTTAGGTTCTTAATCGTTGTATAACGTCTTTTCAGGCATTGTTGTAAGATTTTGACATCGCGAATTTAGTTAACGTGGTGAGGCAGTTAGTCGGTGCAGCTGGTGTTTGCGTACAAACATTTTCCGAAGTGATCATTCCTTTGTGACACTTTCTTCCAGTTCTTTTTATTTTGGTGCTGGTCCTACCTCCGTGGTCTTAACACTTGTGTAAAATGTTATGGAAATTAGTTCAGTAAAATGATGTGGAAAAAGCGTCACAAGATTTGAATCCCTAAAGTTATCTAATAGGTTTTATGCATTCACGCTCACGTACGTGATCTACCTTCCAACTAATACGAGATACAAAAAAAAATTGATCAACTAAATTCATGGTTACCTTAACGAATATGATTGTTGTTTTTACTAATCCGTGGAAAGAAAGCGGCTACCAGGTTAAGAAGACTCATTGTTGCATCCTCCTGACAAACAAAAGTATAAAATTAACCATTTTACATGCAAAGCAAGCAGGTTTATATGAAAATTTACAGTCTCAAATCAAAGCGCGAGTTTCAAAATAATGCTCAGTGCAAGCAAGCCATCATCTTATATTTAGTATGACCAGGCCAAAACATTTAAGAACTACTTTATCAGTATCAGTATTAGTATTTATAAAATATTTTTAAAATACATCGATATGATTATTAATAAACACGTACAGTAGAAATAAGGATTAATATTTAGCCGACAATGCGATCAGACGTGTTGACTTGAGTATTAATTTTATAAATTAACAATAAGTTGCAAAATTTCTTGACCCAGTTCTACATTACGCACGTCGTATCTGTGACACTTATATTGTACTTTGTAATGATGTGCAGTGTGATTCCTTAACAAAATGTCCGAGAGTCCCTTTAACAAAATGCGCTAATGCGCCGCAGCCCACCGCCCACTACACAATGAAGTTTGCAGTATCGCAGCAGAAGGAAAATTGAACTCTGACCAGAAAGTCAGGATACATAACCTGTGCAGAAAAGTAAGTCATGGAACATCTCAACTAGCCGTGCAATATCAGTCAGTAAAACGAAAAACGATCCAAGCCCATATTAACATGCAAGCCCTCAAAGAAAATCACGACCTCTCGCAGCGAATCCAAGACCTCAAACAGAGCGTTGAAGAATGCTCAAAACTTGCCGCGGGAACAATTTCCTTCGCCGACATGGTCAAGAAAACCACCAATAGTTTAGTTCAGCCGAGTAATATCAGGTCCGTCGCAATTTATCCGACCGATAAAATGAAGTCCAGTGAGGACACCAGAAGCCTTGTCCAAAAAATCATCCGGCCAGAGAAAATGAAGCTACATGTAAGAGGGTTGCGCAAGACGAAAAATGGCGGCGTGATAATCAGCACAGACACCAAGGACGATGTAGAGAAGTTGAAGCAGTTGCCGCAATTGACGACCTCAGGGCTCACTGTAGATGAGCCACATAAACGCCAGCCCAGAATAATAGTCATCGGTGTGCCTACTTCCTTGCAGGAGACAGAAGTTTTTAATTGTCTATACCAACAGAACCTAGCTGACAAGCTTCAAGACATTACACTCGAGTCCTTTTTATCCGCTGTTAAGCTCAGTCATAAATCGGGAAAGAAGGATGCTGCAACCTGCAACTATGTTATACAAGTCCCCGCACAAATACGCAAAGCCCTTGTATCTAATGAGAGAGTATTTGTAAACTGGTCTTCGTGCCCTTTAAGAGACTTTACTTTGGTCACGAGGTGCTACAAGTGCCAACAGTACGGTCATGCAGCCAAGACCTGTCGGGAGGAGACCAGCACGTGCGGGCACTGCGGCGAAGTGGGCCACGCTCTGAAGGACTGCACGAAGAAGACCGAGCCATCAAAATGTGCCACATGCTTGCGCTTTAATAAGCCAAACGCGCACAAGACGGGAGATGTCGACTGTCCAGCCAAAAAAGCGGCCGAAGCTAGGTACATCGACTTTGTGGACTATGAAGGCACATAAATAACAAATTTATTGTAATTTCTTTTTTTTAAGTAATTAGTGTTGTAATAAGTATCTCAAGTATCGTAGTAATAGTTTGTATTTTAAAAAGTAATATGATGTAAGATATTTATAAATAACATTGCACCTAGACCTACTAACCCTTAATATTACTGACTCGGCAAAGTGTTGAGCCACTTAACTAAAAAATAATAATATTGTAGCAACAGCATTCTTTTTGCCCTAGTTAATATTATGCTGATGACGCTAATAACGAATTTGTTTGTGCGGTCACAATGCTGATTTAGAAATTAATAATTACCTTGTTAGTTATTTTTAGTTATCTAACCTTTTAATTTATTATTTCAATTTATTGTTAAATTATATAAGGCTAAAAAATTTTGTGTAAGCTCCTTTTAGCCTGAGATACAGGTTTAATTAACCTAGTTCAGGTAGAAGAGAATGCACCTGTGTTACATTAAGCATTAATGTTATTTCTGCAATTATGAAATTAATAAATGATTTATTATTATTATTATATAAATACAATTCGAAGTTAATGAGTTTGGTAAATCATAAAAAATATAGTTCAAAAAGAATCTACCATTTCTACCAAAGCCAATGATTAATTGAGCTGGCAAGATTTTAGACAAGGACACACTACCAGCGGGAGCTATCTCGCCAGGACCGTTTTGGGCTGGCTACCGCTTATAAGGAAATAGCTAGCTACCCTAGTAATATAAAAATAGATTTCATTTTACTTAAACAACATTTTTTTGGTGCACACTCTAGTTGTATGTACTATGTCTTTGGCCACAACAACGCGGTGCCTGCAAGTGCTTATTAGCAATTTCACGCAAATGTGATATTTTATGAAAAACAACTTTAAGGCGTTTGGGAAGTACATAGTTTTGTAAATAGATACCTACTTACCTAGATTGCCTAGATGCTAATCGAAATGATTTTCTTTATTTGCCCCTTCTTTACCTTTTAAGTTAATCAAGTATATTTTGTTTAATGTTCCGTATACATAGGCACTTAGTTTACTGCTAGATATTTAAGCTAGCTACGCATTAATTCATAGTGCTATCTACCTACGTTGGTGTTTTTTTTAATGCGTTTGATGCAACGGGGATGTTGCATAAACCAATGAGTCAAAGACTGACTTTAATAAAATTTATAAAATTATCCTATAGTTCTTTGAAAACTGTTACCTACAACAAAGTTTTGAAACGATTTCGTCAATGCATGCTTTCTACTGTTACGTGCATGATGCATTGGATCGCTATCACTGACGATGACAATTCGACAAGAGGGAAACGAACGATGCCAATAAAAATATTTGAAGCGGGCAGCGCAGATAATACACCAAGCAACAAATAATCAGTCTTGCGGTAGGCGCGGCGAGAGCTGCGCACGCACACCGCGGCACCGGCGCGCGCGCATACTAAGTTCTTTGTTTACGCTCTCACGTAGTTCATTGAGGAGACAAAAATGTGTGACTATTTATAATACGGATATTTTGGGGCACCAGATGTTTATTACGATTAGTTTTAGTTGTTGAATTCGTTGTATGGAGTGAAGGGTGTGGTAGAGAAGGTGCACTGTTAGTGAGTTCCCATGGAGGCGGAGTCCTCGCTCGAGAGCCCGCAGGAGCGGCGGGAGCGCTGGCGCAGCGTGTACGTCATCTACTTCACTATGTTCCAGATGTCGCTGGGGTTCAGCATCGTGCTGACGGGCGTCTGGCCCTACCTTGACAAGGTGAACTTCGTCAGGGGCTATTACCCCTCAATTGACTATTGTATCCGCAAGGAGACTATCAATGACTATTCCCAAGAAGTTAATAGAGGGCATTGCCCGATAAGGCAACAATGTGTTTCGTTGGGCGCCAAATTTCAAGCTCTACGAACTCTTGGCAAGCATTCGATTTTGTTTATGTATTTATTTTTTATTAATCTTAGCTTAGTAATACACATTAATTTAAGTAAATATAATATGTTTTTACTCAAGTAGGTTAATTAAAAAGTATAAAAATACCTGAAGTGTTATGTAAAGTTTCTCTACATATAACTACGAATTACATCGCACTTACAGTTTATGAATAGTCAATCAAATACGTAAGAACCGAATTAATCGATTGGGTCAACTGTTAATTGGATAACTAATTTTATACAATCAAAAGTTTAACGGACGTAACTAGCTAATAATAGTAGGTATGGACTAACTTCATGTAGGCCTATCCATGTCTCGGATGTTTACCTGCAGCTCGTGTCGCAAGCCGGCCTCGCGCGGACGCTAGAGGCAAGGTCCTCCGAGCCCTCCCGCGGACCGGTCCGGTTACCCCACTCGCACTTCACCCTTTCTCCGCTGCACTGACACTGACTCATGCTTGTAAACAAAACACAAGAGTCACACGCTCGCTCACTTGTACTAGGTCCTATCTATTATCCATGTAACTATTATATAATCTGTGTCCATGCTTTTATTTATTTCTGTCCGCATACTTACTTTTTAGTTAAGTAGATACTTTTTTACCTCTACCTATTTTAGAAAACGTTCTCAATTAATATGTAAGTATGGTTATTTACTCGGAATATTTAATTAGTACTTATTATAATTCATAACACTGATAGTCTAAGTAATTTATGTGTGTATGAATTCTTATATCGTGTCTTTATTTAAATTCTTTACCCATTTCCCTATATTTTAATAGTTTTCTCCGTCAACCTAATTTAATTTCAGTTTTTCAGTATAGATTGTCTTCTACCCGAAGATTGTATTGAAGAAATTGCTTTAAGCAATAAGACCGCCTAAATTATACCATTATCTATAAGCATTTAAATAAATGCATACTGTGTGTGGTGTGCAATAAAAATATCTATCTATTTTCTTATTTGTTCAAAGCATCTTAGTATTTTTTTAACTTCTTATCATGGTATCGCTTCCATACCTATAGGTAAATAGCCGTACCTAGTTTATATCAGATAAATATTTGGAAGGGCTGAACGAGAATAACAACATTGTTAATTTAGGTTTTCTAAATCGATCGGCAATCAGCCTCAGCTCGGTTTCTTATCGGACAGTTAACCACCGATTAAAATCTGCTGTCTAACCTGCTGCTTTGTTTGCTTGCATAAATACTTAAAGTATCTAGCGGTCACACTTTCTACCTTAGAATGAATCAGAATGTCTGTTGTGAAAATAGTGCACTAGGTACATTTAGTACATAATATTTCTGAATATAAGGTTAACAATACATTAGTAGGAGCTTAGTTACTAAACCAAAGCTTGAAATGAATTGTAACTAGGTAGGTTATTACATTACAACCACTAAATGCCAGGCATTATCTTGCAATTATTATCGCATGAACTTTGGCATTGACACATTTGATTGTTGTTACTAAATTCGTCAGTCGTGAATCAAACTGTACCTAAGTATTAGCCGACTTCGGAGAAGCCCAAAAGGAGGGTCATTATTTGATGTCCGTAAATAAATTCATCGTAGTTAGCTACATTTAAATACCTGCCTGAAGGAAGTTAAATCTCAAAAACAATTTTAAGGGGTTTTAATTTTATGCTCATCATTACCTATCTTCAGCAGATCAATCATTTACCATAACCACATCTTTGCTGCGTTTCGGAACTTATGACCGTGTAACTTCTAACTGAGCTACCTGCTTATAATTACAATGCTATTTAGCAAACGATATAATGTGAACTCATTAAAACACAATTTTACGGATTACTTCGCGATTTATTTACATTTTATTTTAAACCTGACGTTTCGAACACTTAACAGCGATCGTGGTCACAGGGAGACTAAGGTATTAAATAATAAATAATACCTTAGTCTCCCTGTGACCACGATCGCTGTAAAGTGTTCGAAACGTCAGGTTTAAAATAAAATGTAAATAAATCGCGAAGTAATCCGTAAAATTGTGTTTTAATGAGTTCAACAATTCGCGTAAACGTAAGAAATAGATATAATGTGAAGTTTCCGTTGGCTATCGAACTCAATTTAATACCTAATCATGATCTACCTACATAGAAATAATTAGAAATTAGAATTATGTACTTAGCCGTGGCGTGTTAATGAATAATAAATAACAAAAACTAAATGACTCAATAGGTATGTATGTATTTATCAATAATAAAGGATACCTAGATATTATGTCTATATTATTTAAGTAGGTAACTCGTGCAGAAAGAAAGGTAAAAACATAACAGTAATGTTTTTATTCGATTTCAATGTAAATTCTTTGGATTTTCCTGTAAAAAACTTACCTACAACTAAACCTATAATAACTGAGAAGGTACAATAGCATTACCTAATCTATCTGTCTGTATCGCTATTGTTTTTAGCACAAAATTCAGTTCAGTTACATGTTTATGGTTCCTTAAGCTAACACGCCGTACGGGAATCGAACCCGCAGCCATTTGACTATGAAGTGTACGAGACACGAGACTTCAGAATCAAGATAGAGCAAGGTAGTCATAACGTTAGATTAGGTAACCTGCCTAATAATAATATGCTCAAGACTTTCCATGTGCGAAATACCATAATATTCAACAAAGCGCATTTTTGTGGTGCTATACTTACCTAATAGGAATGCAAGTAAAATTTTCATTTACAACAACAATGAGTACCTACTTCTTTTCTTCACAGTCGTAGGTATACCTCAAAGACTAAGGATCCTGATCATTATGTGAAATGAAACACCCACAACGACTTTCTTGGCAATTTGAATGGAGTGGTTTATGCCTTCTCCATTTCACACAATAGACAACTAGTGTGCAGGTTTCCTTAACTAGTGTTTTCCTTCACCGTTAGGCAGCAATATCTTTGAAAATATGAGTACTGCCTAGTAATAAAAAAGTTTTACTGAGCATAACATATGAAAATAGTCCAATGAAAATGGTGTCTCCGGACACGTCAGTCACCCGCAGCGGCGGAGGTCAAGGAAAGAACACGGTATTGTTTATAAATGCGTCAATTAACAATTAAATTTTTCGGTCTATTTTTTATGTTTAAGCTGTGTGAAAAATATACTTAATTTTATTAGCTCATACACGCTCCACTGAACAGTGATACAAATATGAACTATTTTTAGTAGGTAATTTTTGATTAGAATAAGTGAAGTTTCTCCTGTCTGTTAGTTCCTAAATTTAATTATCTTATTCGTTGCTGTCCTATCTGGAAATTTCAAAATTTGACCAGTAATTTAGACAATCGAATTAAAACATATTTGGAGAACATTCGTCTTTCGGAACGGTCTTGGGACCAAGCATCCCTTCCTATCCGCTATGATGGGATTGGGACGCGCAAAATTTCCAGTGTCGCATTACCTGCCTTTTTATCCTCATCTTACAGCACGTCCACTCTCGTTGCAAATATCCTGCAGCCTTCTACTGCAATTTTCGAAGTGGCGCGTTTGGATGAGGCTAGAGATGCTTGGGAATTGGCATATCCAACAAATTCCCTTGAGATCTAAAAATTCAAAGGAATTGGGACCAAATTTCTTGTGACTTTCTTCTGAAAAGTTTGATTGACAGTAGCACCAACAACGCGGACCTTGTCAGACTAAAAGCGGTTTCCACCAAGGAGGCAGGATACTGGCTTCATGCCTATCCTTCAGCCAACGTGGGAACCCTTTTGGACTCCGAGACTCTACGAGTCGCGAAAGGTCTGCGTGTTGGTGCTGAGGTTTGCCTTCCGCACAAATGTCCTTCTGATACTGATGTCAACTCGTTGGGACATCACGGACTTTCCTGTACTAAAAGTGCAGGCCGTTTTTTGCGCCATGCCAGCATCAACGACATCATCCGTCGGTCTCTTGCCTCTATCAACGTGCCGGCTTTACTTGAGCCGAACGGTATCGCGCGTGGTGATAGCAAGAGACCATACGGGATGTCGCTTGTACCTTGGCGGATGGGTCGGGCTCTTGTGTGGGACGCTACATGTGTCGATACACTTGCTGCCTCTCATCTGCCTGGTACAAGCCGGGAGGCTGATTTGGGTGCGGGAAATGCTGAAAACTTAAAAAAAACAAGTACAGGCAGATCGACTACCGGTACCACTTTGTACCGTTTGGAGTCGAAACACTGAGTCTGTGGGGTCCCAACGCTATCTCTTTTTTTAAAGAGATTTCCAAGAGGCTGATTGACATTAGTCGTGACCCAAGAGCTGGCAGCTACCTTGCACAGCGTATAAGCATCGCTATCCAGCGGGGTAACGCTGCCAGCATCCTGGGAACCTTACCACAAGGACCCTTTTTATTATTTTTAATTTTAATTTTGTACATAATCATGTTTTATAACATCTGTAAATTGCCTGTAAATATTTATTACCTAAAAACTAAGTTATATCTAAAAAATACATTACTTTAAATTATTAAAAAAAATTGTGTCAATAGTGTGAATGGGCAGGTAAGTAACTCACCGAGTAGGTAAATCAGCGATATAAAGTAGTTTCATAGTAATTGATATACCGCTTTTTCTGTATTAAGTAGGTATGTAATATTACGTAATTAACCTAAAGCGATTTTAATATTTGTATACCGTGGTTATTGTTATTTTTTATATTACTTTTTCCGTAAAAAAACCAAGTAGATAATGAGGTTTGATCGTTAGAAGTTATTATAACACAAGTTAAAAATATTAGATTTAGATAAACAAAGACACAGCAAGAATAAATAAGTCATCGGTTTTATTGTCTCTTACCATTGATATGGTTAATAAAGTAAGAAATGAATATATAAGGGGAAGTTTGCAAGTGGCGCCTGTGACAGAAAAGATGACGGGAAACCGTTTATCTTGGTATGGACACGTGATGAGAAGAGAGGAGAATCATGTGACAAAAAGAGTGATGAGTATGAATGTTAGTGGATGGAAGGGAAGAGGCCGACCTAGAAAGAGATGGATGGACTGTATAAAGCATGATATGATTGTGAAAGGAGTGGATGAGTCAATGACGAGTGATATGATTGTATGGAAGAGAAAAACATACTGCGCCGACCCCAAATATAATGGGAACAGGGCAAGCGAATGATGATGACCCAATGGTCATATCATTATATGGTATTATGACCATATCAATATATTATGGTTCATAAGTGTCTCCTATCTAGATGTTAGGTGAGCTCTACCAAGCCTTCTGATATGAGATAGTTACCAGACAAGGAATAATTGATTCTCGAGGAATTCTCGGTCTTTGCACAGCAAGTTTCGTTTTAAGAAAGTTATGTGCAGCATGCTAGTATTTGCAATCTCTTAAAATAACTCTTGTATATTTATGTAGGTACATAACTTCTTATTAGGAGACGTCACACGAGCATAGGTACCTAACTATACGAATCAACTAGGTACCTAGGTACTACGGGGTGTTGGTACTCGTAATACAATAAAGATAATAAATACTACTATAACGTACCTACCTGATATCTTAAAGGCTAAATTCTGCTTTAATGTATTACCGAGCTAAGTTAAAATTGTTAACTAAAATGTTTAACGAATCAATTAACGTTAACTTGATAAGAAAAATTTAGAGCGACGTTTTCACCGTTTTTTATATGCCAATAATTTTGACGCTACTTATCAATGTAACAAAAATATAATTAAATTCTTGGTCGAACGAATCCAATCGTGAAAATCGTTTGATCACATTGATTAGGTATAGGTACTAGTTGATTAATTAATCATTAAAGTTTTAAGTAGGTAGCTTATATCCGGCCTTTCTTTTCGATGTGCGTTTTAACTTAGCGCTTTATTTTATCAGCGTATTACTGCGATAATCTTACAAGGTGTATCAAAACTTTTTTGCATATACGTACGAGTAGATTATGTTTTAGTTTAGGAGATTAATACTGTTGTAAACACGATTTTATGATATTTCTTATTGGTTACTGGTACGAATAGTAACTGTGCCGAATTAGCGTGGCACGATCAAATTAGCGGCACTAGTAGTCACTAAGAGTTCCTCGGACCGGAAATGGGTAATAACAGGCTGCACAGCAAACTTGTCTTGCTAATAGCCCGTTCTATGTCTAGGCACGAAAGAAATACTAAGTAGGTACTACGTAGTCTAGGCACAGAATGAATCTAGGAGTGTTACTGTGCTCACAGCTTCCCTCTTAGCGCAGACGTCGTCGTCTAAAGCCACCTGAAAGAAGTAGCTAGGTTATGTATGTAATTTCATATTTTTTTTGGGTTATGAATCTTTACTATAACGTATTAAGTACTTCACCCGCGCCAAAAGTCGGATTTTCCATACAAACTTTCATCCCCTATTACATCCCCCTGATGATTTTATATCACGATAAAAAGTAGTCTATATGTTTTTCCCGGGGTTTAAATCTGTCTCTGTACCAAATTTCATTTGAATCGTGTCAGTAGTGAAGTAAGTTACTTTACTTTCGCATTTATAATATTACTTAGTAAGTTAGGTAGTAGGTCCTAAATTTAATAAGTGCAAACAATGTTGGACAGTCAATAAGTTTCTAGTTATAGACCGTCTTCAGTATGTACCCATTAGTGTACGAATATTCTAGGCAGCCATAAAGAGGTTCATGGTTTATAGGGAAATATATGTAGGTAGTTCTATTTACGATCTAGTCAGCCATCGGACTAGTTTGTTGACGCTCAAGCAAGCAGAACAATACGAAGCTTATCTTTATATACTGTAAATGCATAATTACTGCATAGTAACTATGCACTATGTTATGGCTGTATCGTGTTTCAAGTTTCTTTGTGTGTCATAATTAATAAGTCATGTACATAATATGTATTAACAGACTACATGCAAATACTTAAGATACTAAATCACAAGTAAGGTAACTAACATAATATCAGAAACAAAACTGGTATTGTTTTGTAGATAAATAAATAAATAATTATGAATAATGAACATCACATTCATTGCTATGATCCTAAGGAAAGTAGCTAAAACCTTGTGTTATAAAAATCAGAAACAACGACGGTACCACAACACCCAGACCCGATACAATATAGAAACGGTCGTTTTCTACATTGACCCGACTGTGAATCGAATCCGGAACCTCAGAGATGGCGGCGCCATATTTATAGTCAGGCGTGCTCCTCTCGGCTACGGAGGTTGTTGAAAGGTAGGCGTATTAAAGTTAGTTTGCTTTAATACTTGGTTTCGTAAATTGTTCAACCTCCAAAACTATTATTGTTAGGTGCAGTACAAAGAAATAACATCATTGTTTTTGTTTTCTACTGAAAACCTTGAGTAGAGACTTGTGCGAGCGCCGCACAACAACCTTTCTGTCTTTGTTCAAGACAATAAATATCTTAATAACAAAAAACATAACAAATGTTAAATTTCTTACTTATATCACAGAATAAGTACAAGTACTTCGTACAGAAGTATGACTTTGCAATAAAATTCAAAGAAATATCTACTCAATGTTGTTAACGATATGGTGTAATTCAGTTCGCCTCTGACTCAAGCACATTTTCGTGTAGACACCTACAGAAATACATTGCAAGATAATTTTATTCTTATAATTCTGGAATATGATTCATAATACACTAAACCTAGTCAGTGACGTACTATTACGCAACGCGATAGGGTTGACTGCCACAAGCCACAAGAAGCTACTTACGCCATCTAGCGCATCTTTCTAGGACTTTATTCATCCTCGTCCAACCAGCAACCTAGTGCCGCGCACCGCCGGTGAATAAAACGCGCGAGCGTGCCGCTGCCGGCTAGCGACACCCAACTTGTTTAGTCCCTTACCAAGGGGTCGCCGCGCGTAGGTACGTTTTTGCTACCTACGCGGGGAGATACACTGGCCTGCTCAGATATGAACATATTTTTGTACTCCAGTTGATTGGTTTAATGCATAAATCGTAGCTTATATATATGAGTCATGATAATATACTTATTGTGTGTTAACTTACTATGTTAAGCCCATTGTTATTCAAGAACTATTTAGTATTGCTAAAGTTAAGACTTTGTATTTCAATCATAATATCTTCTAAACTTTAGAATATCTTTAGAATCTAATGGTATAATAACCGGTAGAGAACGTCTCTTTCTTAAGTCCACCTTTCGTAGACAAGTTTCAAGTCCACCTTTCGTATTGCTATAAAGCTTAAATGAATAAACAAATATCTTCGTTTATCAAATCAGAAGTATTGACCTCTAGATCGTCTAGATCTGATAAACGAATATATTTGTCTATTTATTTGAATATTGAGCATTACTCAATTTTCAAATAAATAGACAAATCTATTCATCTGGTTAATAATTAATAGTCATCTCCTCACCATCATCATTCATTACATTAGTTCACATACAACGCAATTTTTAGGCAACGGGTTCGACTACGGTTAAGGTCATGTTCAACGAACATATTGTCCCGGAACCGATAGCAGTCAGCGGCGAGATGCTCGAAGTTGTCCAGGAATACGTTTACCTCGGGCAAGTGTTGCAACTGGGTAAAGACAACTTCGACCGCGAAATCGCCAGAAGGGTGCAACTAGGTTGGGCAGCATTTGGGAAGTTGCGTCACATCTTCTCGTCGCCTCTACCGCAATGCCTGAAGAGCAGGGTATATAACCAGTGCGTCCTACCTGTCATGACCTACGGGGCCGAGACGTGGAACTTGACAGTCAAGCTGGCCCACCGACTGCATGTCGCTCAGCGAGCTATGGAACGGTCTATGCTGGGGATCTCGCTAAGGGATAGAATCCGGAGCGAGATCTTCCGCCAAAAGACGAAAGTCATAGATATCGTCAGAGGTGCAGTAAGCTGAAGTGGCAGTGGGCTGGTCATGTCTGTCGCAGAACCGACGGGCGTTGGAGTAGGAAGGTTCTCGAATGGAGACCACGTCTCGGGAAACGTAGTGTTGGACGCCCCCCTGCTAGGTGGACCGATGGCCTGAGGAAGGTGGCCGGTGGTGGCTGGATGCGAGAAGCGGAGGACCGTGAAAGTTGGCGCCGTCTTGGAGAGGCCTATGTCCAGCAGTGGACTGCAATAGGCTGATATGATGGGTTCGACTACAGTAGGCACAGACGGCAGCACGTAAGGTTACCCATTTGAACTACGAAAACAGCTTTTATTGCCTAGGCAATAGAGGCCGTCAAAGTGGGGTAGTCTGACGTGCGGCCGTGTATCTTACAGTGTGTACCTTACAGATAGACCTTAGATGCAGGTACATCTACACCCTAATAAAGAATAGGTTTAGTAAAACAATACTATTGAAAAATATGGATCACTTACTTTATGCTTCCATCGTTGCAGCTCGAACCGGGCTCCAAGAAAGAGATCCTCGGGTTGGCGGTGGGCGCCAACCCGCTGGGCCAGCTGGTGTTCTCGCCGCTGCTGGGGCTGTGGGCGAACCGCGCGGCGTCTGCGCGGGCGCCGCTGCTGGCCACCCTCGCGCTCTTCGTGCTGGCCAGCGCGCTCTACGCGAACCTGCATCTTACGAGGCCGTACGCGAGGTACTGGATGGTGCTGGCGCGGTTCCTTGTTGGAGTTAGTTCAGGTAATTACCATAATGATCAGGATTTAAAAAAAAGGATTTGCTCTCGACTCTAGACTAAGCCAGATGTGGCATATACAGAAACGACAGTGGAGCTAGCTCACCCAGAAGGTTCTGGCACTACCACTCACCGACGGAACACAGCACGCTACTTGACGCCGGGTTCCGTTGGGAGGGTGGTAGCAACCATGCGGCACCTGACGGAGTCTACCACCGCTGATAAGTAGACCACTAGGAGGTAGATCCTTCACTACAATGGACTTTTAAGAAAACTGTGAATAGGTTGTTACTAGTCAGACATGATCCTTTTTTGGCCGCATCAGGTGAGGTTGCGTTCAAATGTGAGCCATTTATTTAAAAAAAAATTGATGCGGAACATTGAAATATTAAACATTGAATAACCTTCTCGATCTTATTACCTCATTAGCATTATTATATCCACGTAACCGGCGTAGTCACGCAGCGTTGCTTAACGTTGGATTGTTGGATGGCTAATTTCATTCATGTTGTGTCCTACTTGCATCTGCAGTGCTATCGGTTCACACTACAAGAGGCTTGGAGGAGATTATTGATGTGATTGACGTGAAATTAACACTTTACTAAGAGATCGATATCTGGATTCAACGGGCATAAGTAGTGAGCTATAATCAAAAGGGTTGCCATAAAAGACCAATCACCGGTCGGGCTGGCTTGTAATTGGCAAACATTTTCAATAGTAATAATAAGAAATCGATATATTTATCCACAGCAAACATAGCAGTAGCTCGCTCGTACCTATCAGCGGCGACACTCACAAGCGAGCGGACCCGCGCCGTGGCCAGCGTGTCGCTTGCGCAAGTGCTGGGCTTCGTGGTGGGCCCCGCGCTGCAGGCCGCCGCCGCGCCGCTGGGCCCCGGGGCCCCGTACCCCGCCCCCGGGGCCCCTGGGCCTGTGCTGCGACTGGACATGTACACCGCCGCTGGCTGGGTCAACGCAGTGCTGGGTGTTCTCAACTTCGCGCTGTTCCTGCCGTGGTGCTTCAAGGAGCGAACGATTGCTGCAAGAGAAGCCATGCTCGCGCAAGGGAAAGATTCTGGTAAGTGTGTAATAAAACTTTATTCGCATATTCAAATCACCCTGTGATATTTTTACCCGACTGCGGAAGGAGGTTTATGTTTTTCGAGAGTATGTATGTAAGTATGTATAATTGTTTGGCACGCACTACATCCCAAACGGCTGGGCAGTTTTTGTCATATGAGGTGTCGTTGAATTTGTGAAAATAGTGCGAGTGGCACAGGCTATATACATTTTAAAAATGGTGCTCGCAAACGGAACTATCTAACTATAGTTCATCAAAATTGTGCGGGGGACGAGGCATGCTTCACGTTAGCGGGGACGGGTGGTGTTGCAGGGAAGCGAATTTCCTATGGCAGTTGTGGGTGATTCACATGTTTCTTCGCCTCCCAAATGTCCACGAGTAGGAGAGTCGCACATGAACTTATTGAACAATTTAACTGAATGTCATCCATTTGTGTTAAGTGACTATGGTCAAATGGTCGACGACCGTCTTGGTGTAGTCGTTCACGCACCGGACTTCTAAACCAGGCGGTTGCGGGTTCGAATCCCGCAAGGGGCAAATGTTTGTGTGATGAGCACAAGCATTTGTACCTAAATCATGGATGTTTATATGTATTTAAGTATTTCTATCCGTTATCCTAGTCACCATAGCATAAGCTCACGCTTAGTTTGGGGCTAGGTAATTGGTGTGTTTGTTGAAACAATTTATTTATTTAAATATCTGCTAAGAAAAAAAATCCTGCGTATATTTCCAGAAAAAGAAGCTCTAAAAGCAATGAAGCCGGACCTGATCAGCAGCTGGACGCTGGTGGGGGCGTTCTTCGTGCTGGTGTTCAACTTCGTGCTGTTGGAGACGCTGGCGTCGAGCCTGACCATGGACCAGTTCGCGTGGAGCAAGAAGCAGGCGCTGGAGTACCTGGGCGCGCTGATGAGCGCCGGCGCGGTGCTGGCGTGCCTCACCTTCGCGCTGATCGCGCCGCTCACCAAGTTCTTTGAGGAGCGGTAAGGCTCTACTTTACGCTGTAATGCTCCTAGCTGAATTCCGACTACAGTGGCCAATCTCAACAGAGATTAGCCGACTGCGCGGGAGTGATTATAGTGCACAAGTGTAAGCGAAATACACAGGTGCACTCTCTGTTTCTTCACTCTCATAATTCGGTGAGACGGTAGTCCGACATGACCGTAGAGAGATCAGGCGCAGAACCAACGGCTTAACATGCTTTCCGAGGCACGGGGTTGTTATGTTAACACCATCACTTCCTGACTCCGGAGCTGTGTCTGAGTTTTCGGCCCGACCCGGGACTTGAACTCGGGACCTCGTGAATAGTACCCAGCATGCTGACCACAAGACCAATGAGGCAGTCGAAAGAGTGTTGGAGACGTTGGTGTCGAGCTTGACCATGGACCAATTCGCGTGGAGCAAATGCAGGCGCTAAAGTATCTGGGTGCGCTAATGAGCGTCGGCGCGGTGCTGAGCGTGCCTCACCTTCGTGCTGATTGCGCCGCTCAGCAAACTCTTTGAAGAGAGGTAAGTCTCTATTTACACTATACGCGGCGTCCGATGTAAGCGTCAATGTTGCGATTGTCGTTTTGACGTTGCGGCGTCTGACGTCAGCGTGTAAGAGACCACAAGCATAGTAACCATTGTGACGCAGCATACGGCGTGACCCTGTATGCGGTGTACAGCGTTTTTAGGACACAGCCTAAGAGAACCCGCTTTGACTGTATCAACTGTGAACTGACAGACTCAGTTAGCCAAATGTAAACTATTCGAGTCGCTTGATTTTTTCTATTGGAGAACACTGTAGCAGATAATTGACATTGATCGTTCTGGTTACTTTCTTGCAAATGGTTTCAGGTTCCCGCCTCTGGCGGTCATTTTTTCAAGTGCAATAATATATTTGGTTTCAGCTTTGTTCTTGCTCGATAAAATCTTTTAAAAAGTTTTTTGAATTCTCCGATAGCAGCGCTATTCCTGAATTTAAAAAAAATGATTCGGTATGCATTCCGATTCCAATCAGGATCTTAACCTGACAAACCCCATAAGACCCATAATACGTGAAGGTTTAATCTAAAACGTTTATGTATGTCTACGTTATCCTAGTCACCATACCACTAGTTGACACTTTGTTAAGGGCTAGGTAGTTGGTGTTTTAAAAACAATTCATTTATTAGTGAGTAACCATGGTCCAAACACCCTGGGCCCTCGCGTGCGAGTGCACAACCGGGATGACGCTAAGATCATGACGATTTAAGTTGCCAACATATCAGATTATGGATTTTTGTTGCAAAATAGCCCCTACTATATTTGCATTACACGCCACAGGGTTTAACTAGGCGTGCTGCCGTCTCTAACTGGGTAACACCAAACATTGACACTTCTCAACAACATGGCTTTTCTCCACAGAGCTCTCCTCCTATGGGGCGGGTTCCTGCTGACAGGGGTGGCGTCCCTCCTGTGCATCCCGTGGGGTCCCGGCCCGCCGCCGCTGGCGCCGGCGGACGCGGCGGGCCAGGAGGCCGGCGGCGGCTGCCCGCAGGCCGCGCAGCCCTGGTGCGAGGACTCCCGAGGCCTCACCCTGACGCAGTTCCTTCTCGCCTACGCCTTCATCTCGGTCGGGTACTCGCTCGGCGTTACGCTCATACAGACCATCTTCTCGAAGGTGCTTGGGCCTAGGCCTCAGGTGAGTTTATGAAATGTGTGTCATATACACGAAGATATGATGAAATAGGGAAAATAAAATTATTTTGCTTAAAATTTTCGCTAAGAGACGCCGCCGCAGGCACCAAACTACACCTACCGTCACCGAGTTTAGTATTAGTTCAGGCAAATGCAGACTACACCACCCGACCTCCCTCAATACGCATGCACTACAGCTTATGCAGTTGTTAGTAACCAACACCAACGTGCAAAAAACCTTGAGGTTATTATTATAATAATGGATATCCGCAAAGTAATGCCCGATTCCATCAATTATAAAAGATATGATGATTTATATCGAAAAGTTGGAAAACTAGAGTAAAAAAAATTTGTATATTATTTCTTGCAATGAATAACTTCAATAAAATGCAAAATGTCAACAAATAAGGCACTCCTTATTTCGTAAATTGGGAACAGTCGATAAGAATTTGATGCATCACTTTCTTTATAAATTCCACTACCAAAACCACTGTTGCTAAGTAGTATTTATTTAGATCGTCGTGTGTCTGATAAGAGATTTGGGTCAGCTAGAATATATGAGTTTTGCGATCAAGTTAATAACTTGAGTTTACTAAGGATCTACAAGTAGTAAGTAGGTACTCATTTGAAATTTGTGACTACGATTAGTATGACTATTGACTACTTACGTCCGAAATTAATTACCGATCCGAAATCAAATCCGAAAAAAAGGCCATCGCGATTGTTCAATCTACTGAACATGTATACTTTGTTAGGTGTCGGGTAAGTCCAACAAATTAAATTGTAGAAAATGGTAAAACACTGTTTAGGTGCCAAATGGTATATTATATTGGTAAACTGTTAATGGTTAATGGTATGAGAACACGCGGCGCGATTGGTAGCTGCTGGTGAACTAAAGCTGGTGACAAAATATACGACTACTTCTTCGCCCTGTCCTCGACATCTTCGGTGGAAACTCCGCAATCCCTCATATCGTTTCGCTCTACATCTCTTCATCTTTATTTGGGTCTGCCCCTGGATCTTCGACCGGTGATGTAGAGATGCAACGCCGCATTCCCGACGTAGTCTGGTGGCCTCTTCTTCACGTGTCCATACTAACCATCTTTGATTACGTATTGGTTAAATTTCAGGCGTTACCTAGTCTAGGAGAACAAGACTACTGTATTGGCGACCTCAGTAGCGGAGTGGCTCGCACACCGGTTTTCAAGGTGTCGCCATCTCCGAGGTCCCGGGTGCGATCCCCGGTCGGATCAATATAGAATTTCACATTTCTATATTGTCTCGAGTCGGTGTTAGGATACCGCCGTTGTTGCAGATTTCCTAACACAAGTGCATATGCTACTTACTTAGGGATCTGAGCATTGTTATGTGTGATGTTGTCCAAAATTTTTAATTTATTTATTTTACTAGCGTCGGTGGCGCAGTTGCTAGCGGGTTGCTTGTCATGCGGGAGGAGCCGGGTTCGACCCCACCTGCCGCCATGTACTAATCACTTTTTCCGAGTTATGTACATTAGTTGTTTCACTAACCGATGCGCTTACGGTGAGGGAAAACATCGTGAGGAAACCTGCAGATTCAGGCAACTGAATGTGTAACCATTATCCTAAACCGGTCAGGTTCCCCTTCACAGGGTCGCGGAGGTCAGATGGCAGTCGCTCCATTGTAATTTGCCAAATCCTGGACCATGGTCAGCGGACCCACGGCCCTCGCGTGCGAGTGCACAACCGGGATTACGCTAGGATGATGATGATTTATTTTACTAGCGCATACCAATGCGTTCACTGACAAAAACCTATTGACCCATATCTATGCGTTTCCAGGGCGTATGGATGGGCGTGTTAACCGGCGCGGGGTGCGTCTCCCGCGCACTGGGCCCCATCTTTGTATCGACGGTGTACGCGCGGCGCGGCCCCGACGCGACCTTCGGCAGCACCGCCGCGCTGACATTCGCCGCACTCCTCGCACTGCGGCTGGTCTACTCGCGCCTGCGGCCGCCTGTCGCTGCGCCCGCGCACGAGCTAGGCCCGCTCGTCAATGACCACGCAGACAGAGAAACCGACAAGTTGAATGATGTGGACAGAGCTGAGGCTCAAGCCACGTGACGTTGGCGGTATTTTGTCAGGCTAAAGCACTTATTACACTATCCTTTTTCTTAATTTCCTAATTAGGAAATAGGAACCTAAGTATTGGAAATACGATCCAATTTATTATGACGACCGTCCTGGTTAAGTTCGCGCTCCGGATTGCAAAACCAGCGGTTGCGGGTACAAATCCCGCAAGGGGCAAATGTATCTGATGAGCACGAGTAAGTATTTGCTTGTACCTAAATCATGGATGTTTAAAAACGTATTTATGGTTATGTTATATCCGTTATCCTAGTCGCCATAGCACAAACTAACGCTTAGTTTGGGACGAGGTAATTGGCGTGATTGTAGAAACAATTTATTATTATTATTTAATTTGTTCCTAACTTATTAAAACACAATTTTACGGATTACTTCGCGATTAATTTACATTTAATTTAAAACCTGACGTTTCGAACACTTTACAGCGTTCGTGGTCACAAGGAGACTAAGGTATTATTTGTCATTACACAGTTTTGCAAAATTAGACTACTGTCACCCATGACTATTACATCTTTCTATTTAGTTATTAGACAATTAGGAAATAAATAATTAATATTGGACAGTATCACATACATTTGCGCTGATCCCAAAGTAGTAAGTAGCTAAGGCACTTGTGTTATGAAAAAAAACAACAACAGTGGTACCACAACACACAAATAGGATAGTGTAATAAGTGCTTTATTACGGAGTTAGGAACCTTAGTATTGTATATAGGGTCCAATTTGTCCCTAACTTTGATTACATCATCCTATTTCCATAGTTCCCTACAAATAGGATGGTGTGATGAGGGCTTTATGCAATATTGATTGAGGCCGGGCTACTCGATCAATGTTTAATTCATAGTATTGCTTATGATTACGAGTGGTGAAAATACTTTGTGCGAATACAAGACATCGTTTGCTGTTACTTTAAATAATAACTTAGTATGTCCCGGCCATTAATAGTGCAATATTACTCTGAAAACTTTAGTGCTGTTATTATGTAGACGGGATCAATTGAACGTACTTACTTAGTCATAATAATGAAGTTGCCAAATATCAAAAATAGTATTTTAAGAATGTTTTAATTTAATCGTAAGTCGAAAGTATCATATTTTTATTTAAAGACATTAAATAATTGCAATAAATATTTTGCTCAAAAATGTAATTATAACAATGAGAAGCCATTTACGAGTACGGTCAAATGCAATGGGCATATACAATTATCGTGTTCTGTACGAGGGTCAAACTGAAAGTTCTTAGAACTGGCCACTTATAAACAATATAATAAAAAAAATATTCTAAAATTTGAAAATAGAACTCTTTGCCAATATTACTGAGTATATATTTCATTCATTTGTCATTTGTTTTACGACTTGGCGGCAAATTGAAAATTGTCTGTGTCACGTCAAAATGAATTTAACACGAGAAAATTTTCGTGCAATGATTTTTTATGACTTTCGATGTCATTTAAGTCAACAAGAAAGTTATGATAGACTACGATTGGCCTTTCACGATGAAGCCCCATCTCGTGCGACTGTTTACAACTGGTTTAATGAGTTTAAACGTGGTCGCACTAATCTCACTGATGATGTACGTGAGGGACGGCCTTCTACGGCGACGACTGAAAATAACATCTGTGTTGTGCGGCGTATGATAGAGACTGACAAAAGAGTGACCTATCAGCAGATTCGGACAAGCTTAGGCATCGGTATGAGTCAAGTGCACAAAATCCTCCACGAACATTTAGCGGTCAGGAAGCTTTGCGCCCGGTGGATACCTCATAATTTGACTAAGGCTCAAAAACTCCATCGTGTGGATTGGTGCCGTAAAATGATTGAAAGATTTAACGGAGGTGACTCAAATGCTGTGTTCGACATACTAACAGGTGACGAAAGCTGGATTTACTGTTATGATCCTGAAACCAAAAGACAATCTGCTCAGTGGGTGTTTCCTTTCGAGGAGTTGCCAACTAAAGTGAAGAGAGATCGAAGTGCGGGAAAAAAAATGGTGGCCTCGTTCTTTGGAAGGATAGGTCATTTCGCAACAATTGTGTTAGAGGATCAAAAAACAGTTTCTGCAGAATGGTACACTACCAATTGTTTGCCACTTGTCTTGGAAAAAGTTCGAGAGAAACGACCTCGCAGTAGGATCCTCCTTCACCACGACAACGCCTCGTCGCACACCGCCAAGCGAACGATCGACTATTTGGCGACATCAAACGTTGAATTACTGGGTCACCCGCCGTATAGCCCCGACCTCGCGCCTTGTGATTTTTATTTATTTCCAAAAATTAAAGAAAAACTTAAAGGAAAGCGGTTTATGAATGCTGAAGAAGCGGTGGCTGCGTATCGCGATGCCATTGAAGAGACCCCTAAGGACGAGTGGGCAAAGTGCTTTTCCCAGTGGTTCCAACGCATGCAGCGGTGTATTGACGTCAATGGACAATATTTTGAAAAGATATAATAAAACTAATAACTGGCTAATGTAATCAGTTTTTGATTTTCTAAGAACTTTCAGTTTGACCCTCGTATTAAGTAAAGAAAGATAATCTAAAAAAATGAGAAAAACCGATAAATGCACAAGTTCCCCGACCGTACACGATCCGTTTGGTGAGACTAAGTTTAAAGGTCTGTGCCCACTACACCGTATCATACCCTGGCCATGTTATAGGATCGTATAAAAATACACTTTTGATTTTCGACCTTAACGTAAAAAGTTGAAGTTCAAAATGTTTTAGCTCAGTATTCGTCGATGTACCGTTCTGGCACTGTCACAACGAATCCCGAGCTTATATACTTTGAACTTTAACTTCCTTGTTAAGGGCTGAAAATCAAATGTGTATTTTATACGGTCTTAGCACGGTCATGGTATGATACGGTGTAACGTTGGGTGGATGGAACAGACCTTTAGTGTTCGAAGTTAATATCAAAATCGTATGACACTGACTTATCTGGGGGTGACTGAGAGAAAACATATCATTTTGTACAAAAGTCTCGAGACACCCCCCGAGTCATGATGTGTGATGTTGAACATTGATATCCAATGATTATCACATTTCTGGCAGGAAAACACTCGTGACGTACAAACACTATTAATGTACAAGTCTTTGTATCTTACTCACGACTTATTATGTAATAATGTTATTCTTGCCACATCTCAGCATATAAACAATGGTATCTTATGTAAGAAGCGAATGAGCCAAACAAGTTCTATAAGAATCCAGCAATGATAAATGTTGAGGAAAATATGGATGTTGACCTTATTAACTAATTTCATAAATACGTTTTCTGATCATCTTCGAAAAGCGCCAATATATGGTAACAGTTAGTGTTTGACGGTAAATATCATTATGAAAATAATTAGGTTTATCATGAAGCCAACATCATAATAAAAACTAACCCATGCAGTACGAAATCCATCAGCTAGCTATTATAATAAAAAAAACAGTCGATAAGACACGTAATTAGATTTCTTTCTAATTGAAATAGTGATTAGGTGATGACGATGTGATATGGTCACTAACAGATATGTGCAGGCATTAGGAACTACAAGACTGAGTGTAATAATGTATACTAGAGTTGTACATACGAGTACTTTTAATCTTTTTTACAAGAACGCCATAGCTTTGTGCAGAAAACTATTTTTTTAAGTAATGATATCATAAAATAGTGAATTATTTATTGTACATAATATTTATCGATGTTATAGCGATAGTAAGTATGTGTATATTTTGTACAGGTTAAATAAAATGGGTTTCTGGTATCTAGCGCTTTTTATTTGGTAAGTATGTAAGGATTCTAAGTATAAATGCCTTAGATTTTACTTTTGAGCGTTGCAAAAGTACGCAATACTATTTTTTAATACTAAGTACTTACTATGCTCCCACTATTATCACAGACATAGCAATAATATTATTATTTAGGATATAGTCTAACGATCAATATAAAGGACTTGTCCATTAATTGTTTTTTATTCGTCAATATTTCTAACCAGAATAAACTAAATAATATATTAAAGAGTTCACCAAAATTAGCCTTTCTGCATAATTACTATATTTTTTAAGGCCTCCGATTAAGAGAAAAATTGAAATTAATTTTTCTCTTTGTCTGTACGAAATCGCACCTTCGCCTATATCAATTAACGCATGAAAAAAAAAATGACAGCAAAATTGACATTCCATTGACAGTAGTACCTGTTATATAATCTGTGGTAGTGGAAAGGCAATGGTACATAGCCATACAGCCAGGAAATAGAAGTAAGTGATCAATGGACGATACCTGTTACGAAACATATTTTTTCTCAAAAATGGAGGCGTTTAAAATTCTGCTTTCTATGGTTACGTGTTTCATATTTTTGTAGCTTAAAGATAAATATAGGTTTATTAGTGGTTGGTGATATCTTAGAATAAAAAACAAGCCTCTATACAAAAAGAGGACAAGTCCTTTAATCTTACTAACCTACCTTTTCCTATTTTTTAAATATAAAACTATTTTAGTACAAATCTATTGCCGCTGTCCATCAGTCCAATATTAATTTAATAATAAATAATCAAAGGCCTAATAATTTAAAAAAATACGTGCACCGCAACGCAATGCAATGTCCTAAATAATACACTCTTCGTAGTTTCTATTAGGAACACACATTATTTTTTACACCTAGGCAGATGGTTTTAAACTTTCAACTGAAGAGCTCAGTCTATCGAACTCAAATGGCTGTTACACTATACTAGACTTTTAGAAAAAAAATCTTTGTCTATTTGTGTGGGGCTTGACGCGTTGAAGTCTTTTCCAGCGGCCAACAAGCCTGAGGCTGTAGGTGCTATAACGAAAGTCGTTGTAACAAGAAATAGTAGACCTTCACAGTAATACCCTCAAAATGAATGGGTTCCATTTTAAATTCAAGGTAGCGGTCCCTTCTCTTTAGTCAACTTTGTTGTGTGCCTATAGTTGTGATTGAGGTAATTTTTTTCTTTATGCAGTATCAAAAGTCGGCAGTAAGTACTCACAGAATCGGATAATATATGATGCTCCTCAAGAACGGCGGCGCCAGTGTTTTTTAGATAATCCACATACTGGCAAAGCACTCGCCGTAGTTTGCAGCAATAAAGAAATCCCCCGTCAGCATGTTCTCAATGCTATCTCTCTCTGCTATTGCTATCTACGCGGGAAGTAAGACAGGCCTGACAGGGTCACTGAAGGAGCCTCAAAGCAGCATTATTACGAGTCAGCGGACAGCACGAGTAGCAGGCGCGGCCGCGGCGGCGGCGGCGTGAACAAGAAGCGCGCGAGTGTCACTGCTCGCTCGCGAGTTCCAACTTGATGAGCCCACCACGGTGGGCCGCCGCGCGTAGGTACGTTCCTGCTACCTACGCGGGTCGACGGTGGAGTTCCAAGTAGCAGTATCACGAGTCTGCGGACAGCACGCGTAGCAGGCGTGACGGCGGCGGCGGCGGCGGCGGGCAGGCGGCCGGCGGCGCCAGCGTCTCGGCGGCGCGCACCGACGCCGGCAGCGCCGCGCGCCGCGTCTCCGGCGCCAGCAGCACAGCTATGGCTGCTGAGAGCGAGCCCGCGCCGTATAGTAACGCTTGCACGTATTGGCTCTGCAACAAGACATACAAGTAAAGTTGACTCATCGAAAGAGCATCAAGGCCCAATTTCACCAAAGTTGAAAGTTTTAGACCAAGTCAAAAGTCCTTACTTACACTAGATAACCAATTTTCATTTGACCAAATTTTTATAAAGTTATACCGGAGTAGGTCCCTCGGATAGGTCAAACTGGGGGTCTGTCGTGCGGCCCTGTGTACATCCATGAAACCTTGTTTATAACTTTATCTTAGCACAAGAAATGAGGATCTGCCGAGTTCTACCAAAATAAATGTAAATGTAGGATATATATCCTACATTCAAAAATAAATGTAAATGTAGGATATATATCCTACATTTACATTTATTTTGGTAGAACTCGGCAGATCCTCATTTCTTGTGCTAAGATAAACAGGGTTGAGTTTTAGAGTGCATTTACAGTGCCATTTAGTTGGATGTTGCTTATTCTAAATATTGTTTCTCCAATTCTTCGGCGTTGACTTGGTGAGATAACGTTCAAATGTCTGCACGTTATAAAAAATCAAAGTGAAGTATGACTACTCTTTCTTCCTGGTTATATGTCCCACATGGTGGTGGGATCAGCCTTCTTTTTTCCTTCACTTCGCCCTGTCCTCGACACGTTAGGTGAAAACCCCGCACTCCCTCATATCGTTTAGCACTACATCTCTTCATTTTTTTGGGTTTGTCTCGTGATCTTCGACCGGTGATGCAGAGATGCAACGACACACTCCGAAGTGGAGTATGACTACAAAATGTTTCATATGGCTACTACGCAAACTATGACAAATAAACGTTCCATGTAACTGCTATACGACTGCTGCGTAGACTACGGCTATAAAACGTTTCATGACAGCTACGCATAATACGACTACGAATCCTTCTATAGGACTTCTACGGACTACGAATACGAAACTTTTTATATCACTACTACTGATGCCCTGTGAATATGATTATCTACATCTGTACGTAGGCTACTACATTGCTGCTTCGTGGAATGCGGTAATGACAATGTCTAGCAATGTGCGGACGATAACTGAGTAATGCTGATGGAAAAGTATGAGAAACTATGCGAAAGTGTGTATAAATCATTATGTAGCCGAGTGCTGCATAGAGTCTGCATTTAGGCAATTTATTAGGTAGGTCGCGGCATCTGTTTTGCAGCTATATTTAGAGGGAACTCTTTTATGTTAGCTACTTTATTGACACGGTCATGAAACAAATGACCCGAGGGACTATGACTAGACTTAGACACTAGTGCTTACCAGTAGCGGCGTCTGCGGCGCAAGTATGGACCCGAGTCGGCCGACGAGCGAGCACGCGGCGAGCGCCGAGCTGCGGCTCTCTGTGGGGAACAGCTCCGCCGTGAACACGTACATCGAGTTGAACGACACCGTGATGGCCAGCTTGCCTAGGAAGAACAGCGCCAGGCTCGTGCCGGAGTGAGCTAGAAAAGTGAGTTAACAATAGTAGATTGTTATACAAGGGGAGAAACGACCTATTTCGCTCTAGAAGGTTCTGTAGCTCGAGAGTTAAAAAGGTGCTTACATAGGGTGTAAAACATAATTTCAATACTATTTAGCATTTCGACTATCAGGATAGAAAAGCGATAAGACCGCCTACATTGTACATTTTTCTGTGTAAATCGCTGTACTTACTGTATTTTCTGTTATGGTGTGCAAAAAAGAGTTATCTATCTATCTAGTGCATTTTTTGTGGTGCAATCGAAGGTGCGTGCCTTTTGATATCCGCGAGGCGCGCCCGACCGCATTTGGCATTTCACTTGGTCCGCGAGTGGTGCCAAAGTAGGCTTGCAGTCGTCGCTGACAACAAATGAAACGCACCCCGACAACTTTTTTTGGAAGTGTCGGTTTCGGGAATAGTAAGTCCACACTTACGGGGCATTATGACAGGCAGACGAATTTTGAGATGTAGATACTTTAGAGTGTTGGAGCGCGTCGGTTGAACTTTATTGCCAGATTTCGAAGATACATGATAGGTGATTTATCAATCCATCTAGTAAGGCTATTGAAATGATAAACTCAGAGTACCCTAAAAGCTATGTACATAAGTTGTATAAAGTATGAATCTGTATAATAGCTATATAAAAGTTGTTCCACATGCAATTGGTTATATTAAGAGCAGTTTTATAGGCTGAGAGCCTAAGACATAGTATGACCATAATTGTTATTAAGTCACTACATAAATATACTTACAAATAAAGAAGGGAATAACACAAGCGACACCACACAGCAGGAACGCTACAAAGATGGTCCATTTTCTGCCGAACCGCTCTAAGGCCATGACGAGGAGCAGCGAAGCCACGATTTCCATGCTCATATTGAGGGCGAAGTTCACATATTTATCGCCAGATAGCGACACTGAGTTGATCGTCAGCCCGTAGTATACAAAAGCCACGGCTATCCAGCACCAGCAGCAAGCGGCGAACCGCACCATGAGAACTCGCGACTTTAGCAGGCGGAGCCATGGGTTCTGCTTCACTGTTACCTCTTCTTTCTTGACTTCTGCTTCTAGAAGTTGTTTCATGAGGTTATCTGGAATTGTGACCTGTGGAAGAATTAAAAATTTAATAAGTAACTTAAAGACAGATTCTAAAACATATTTTTCCTCCGGATTGGACAGTCATCGCTAAAATCTGCAGCAATAAAAGGGATTGAAATGAGATCTTTTTCTCTATACTTCTGCAGCGAGAGATACACCTCTAGTCTAAATTTATGCTAAAACGGAACTAAAGAGTCGACAACCATTTAGGGCTCTCATCAACAAGCTGCTAGCGGATCATTTCCAGCAGCGAGCGCGTATGACCTGCAGCACCCACCGCCAAATACGCCACCCACGTTGTGTATACCGCTTTCCCATGACTCATTGGCTCTAGCAGCCTTCCTAATTACAGCAGCCGCTTCAGGCGTCCGCTGCCGTACGTGTAGCCATCTTGGGCTCTCATCGACGAGCAGCCCGTAGAGCGGCATCAGCAGCGAGGTCTCATGACCTGCAGCACCCACCGCCAAATACGCCACACACGTTGTGTATACTACTCCCCCATACCTTATTGGCTCTTGCTGCCCTTTTAATAACAGCAGCCGCTTCAGGCATCCGCTGTCGTACGTGTAGCCATCTTGGGCTCTCATCGACAAGCAGCTCGTAGAGCGGCATCAGCAGCGAGGTCTCATGACCTGCAGCATTCACCGCTAAATCCGCTGCCCACGTTGTGTATAATGCTCCCCCATACCTTATTGGCTCTAGCAGCCTTCTTAATAACAGCAGCCGCTTCGGGGAACCGCTGCCGTACATGTAGCCATCTTGTGCTCTTATCGACGAGCAGCCAGCAGAGCAGCATCAGTGGCGCCGTGTAGACATCTCCCTCATACCTTTTTGGTTTTAGCTGCCTTCTTAATAACAGCAGCCGCTTCTGGCGTTCTCTGTTGCACATGTAGCCATATTGGCCTCTCATCGACGAGCAGCCAGCAGATCAGCATCAACTGCGCCGTCTAGACATCTCCCCCATACCTTATTGACTCTAGTAGCCTTCTGAATAACAGCAGCCGCTTCGGGGAATAGAATAGAATAGAATAGAGTTTATTTGCGTAAAACATGGTAAATATGGATTACAAAATTTCATGTTTGACCTCATGTTTTGCCACAAGCGGCATGCAAACTTGAATTATTAAATTATTCATATTTTACAAGCAATTAGTCATATTATTTAAACATGTCACAAATTCATTTACATTAAATTAAATTAAATACGTATTCTTACCTATGTTATTATGTCAAAAACCGCTGCCGTACGTGTAACCATCTTAGTCTCTCATCGACGAGCAGCCAGCAGAGCAGCATCAGCTGCGAGGGTTTATGACCTGCAGCAGCCACCGCCAATACGCCGCCTAGGCGGTCTAAACAGCTTCCCCATACCTTATTGGCTCTAGCAGCTTTCTTAATAACAGCAGCCGCTTCAGGCATCCGCTGCCATACGTGCTCTCATCAACGAGCGAGCAGCCAACAGAGCAGCATCAGCAGCGCCGTCTAGACATCTCCCCCATACCTTATTGGCTCTAGCAGCCTTCTGAATAACAACTACAATCTGAATACAACATAATAACAACAACAGCTTTAGGCGTCCACCACCACACATGTATTCACCTTGTGCTCTCGTCAACGAGCAGCCAGCAGAGAAGCATCAGCAGCTAGCGCCTATGACGTGTAGCAGTCGCCGTCTAGAACCCCTTACTTCATAGCTCTTCCATACCTTATTGGCTCTAGCGGCCTTCTTAATAACAGCAGCTGCTTCAGGCGTTCTCTGTTGCACGTGCAGCCATCTTGGGCTCTCATCTACAAGCAGCCAGTAGAGCGGCATCAGCAGTGCAGGTGCGTGTATAAGTTGCAGCAGCCGCCGCCAGTACGGCACCGCCCACGCTGCTAGAGCAAACAGGGCGCCACCTAGACCGTAGGAGACCCCGGTAGCACACGCGAAGGCTGCGCGGAGGGAGGGGCGGGCTAGTTCTACCACTGAAATGAAAAATATTTTGTGATTGCGTATACTCTGCAAGTGCGTTGGTGGCGTATTAGCTAGCAGGTTGCCTCTCATGCGAGAGATGCCGGGTTCAATCCCACGTGCCGCTATGTACCAATGACTTTTTCTGAGTTATGTACAGTAGTTTTTTCACTAACTGATGCTCTTACTGTGAGAGAAAACATCGTGAGAAAACCAGCACATTCAGGCGACTTAATGTGTAACCACTAACCATGATCCAAAACTGGCCAGGTTTCCCTGTTAACAGGGTCACGGAGGTCAGATTGCAGTCGCCCCACTGTAATTACCTGATCTGCCATATCCTGGATCATGGTCAGCGGACCCTGGTCTCTCTTTTTGAATTTGATTGGCAAAACTGTTTCACAAATTATTATAACCTTCTAGCCGTATCACAGTCAATCTCTGAGATAAGATATATACAGCTTAAGAGACATTATACTGCACAAAAGTGTGTGCACCGCGGGGCATTCCTGTTCTTTCACTCTCGGTTCACAGCCCGATAAGTCGGCAATAAGATATGACAGGAGACTCCCGACGTAGGACTCGTTGGTCCTGTTATTTAGTGTATGAGCTATTTCTTACTATAGATCTTATATATATTACTATATTATTAAGATTGAAGAAGTTAGAAACTTTTACACCCTGATCTAGGATACGAACCCGGGACATGCCAATGTGTTCAACATGCGTACACATACTTGACTCCCATACAAGGCAGTTGCGGCTATCGCAAGGAATACAATAAGAATATAAGGGAATATAGAAATAAGGCACAATGAATTTGTATGAAAACAAAGAACATTTATCACAGGCGTCGATGTTACTTCATACAGATAAATATGCCTTTGGCAGTTTCCTAACCTAAGGTTAACCAAAGGCTAACCTAAGGTTATCTCATTAATTATCTATCACTGTAGAATTGCATAGTTGTCTATCTCGATACCTTCAGGTTCAATTGTCGTATAAACCAAAACCGTACTTTTCAGGAGAGCCGAAAAACGTTTTTATTTCAGAAGTCATTAAAAAATGTCTAAGATAAGACATTCTTGAAATTTTGCTATGAAAAAGTCTAAATATTGAAAACATGCCCATCTTCGTTAGTTTTAAAGTTAGCTTGGATTTACGTCTTTAAAAAATACACTTGGTGGTTTATACGACCCACTATAATGGATCTAAAAATATCCCTTTACGTTGTATTGGAATTTTTTGATAAACATGAGATTGCAATTGCTGTCGTAAAGACCGATGGATGCAAATTTTTTGGTTTTTACAATCATTGATTAGAGCAATTAATTTAAATGTATTAATAAAACATTGCATAAAAATAATATGATGTTGACAATAAACACAATTTATTGTTTCAAGAATGTAAAGAAATATATTTGTTAGTGTAATACCTATATTTATTTGATGTAGATAAAATAAAACTGCCAAAGTACGAAAATACCTTTCTTTTTTTGTTTTTATCTTACAAGTTTGCAGCAAAATTATGGCAAAACACTAAGAATTTTTAATTTTTCTAAGTAGAAAAAAAACAACATTTTAGGACTCAAAACCCAAAAATAATTTAGTTCTTTTATGCAATTATGGCAAAAAACTAGGACTTCTTTTCTGGTGTGAGGCTGCCGCGAATAAAATTAATTTCGATTGGTTATGATGCATGTAAGACTTTTAAACAGGGAAGGAATTTGTAGTTTTTTGAGAAGTTCTATGTCGAATTTATCTTTTGACAAGTAATCCAACTTCATTATTTGTAAAAGTAACCATTTGTGCAATAATTAAAAGTTTGGATACTTTTAAAAAAAACATCTCAAAAACTTATAAATTTCTCTTTTGAGTACTCTGTGATTCGTTTTCTTTGTTTAAAAGTCTTGAATTCATCACATTTAGTCGAAGTCGATTGGCTTATACCCCTGTCTTAAAAAATGTATGGTTTTTACATCTTTACAAAAATACCAAAATCAACCATACGGCTTTTACCCTGTTTTTATGGAATTTGTTTAACTTTACGGCAGTACTTTTTTGGGGTGTATAAACATTTTTTTTTGCAAATTTCAACATTTCGGATATACAGATCGATAGAGAAAAAAATTCTGATCAAAATGGTATATTTAACTCGATTTGGCCAAAATGGTTTATACGGCAATTGAACCTGAAGGTATCGATCTGTTAACGGCGGGATGCAGACCTAGAGATAAAGTAACTGGTTATTTATGCAATTAATTAATTTATTCATGGACATTTGATCTCCACAACTTATTAGCACGCCACGTGTATTGATTCTTTATCATGTAGGCACGCTTTATAACTTTGCGTAGCCCAGGCGGATGACTATCTCGAGCTATCTCGTTATCAATGATCCTTAGACTATGAACTTACTCATAACGTATGCGGCGCTGTTGAACCCGTAACCCAGAGCAGCCTCGAAGAACTCCAGCGCCACGTACATCTGGTAGCTGACGGAGACTGATTTCACGATTCCCAAAACTCCTGCGCACGCCGAGAAAATGCAGAAAGCTGTGCGCCGCCCGTATCTACGGGTGCAGGAAAACAGCTATAGTGAATAAAAGTTATTCTAGCAGTTAAAATAGTAGTAAATTGCTATTTTAAATTTGTCTTCTTATTTGTGGCGAGCGAATGTATTTGTAGATGTACCACCTTGGGCTCTTTTCCGCTAATGTCACTCACGTGTGCAGCATTTACACAGCAAGTACAAAAAAAACCAATCGTTAAGAAAACCAAAGGACTACACAAGATAATTGTCCGACAAGTTGATGCACGACCCTCTTACACCCGAGGCAGGGGCGAAGAATCGCAGGTGGCTGATGTAGAAAATCTTCTTCTGCGGAGAAGGGAACCACCCGTCCTCGCTGTCTTCTAGCATGCTTTGCCCCCCACACCTCTGGCGACCGCAGGAAGGTTGCGTATAATTAAGTGCATATAAAGTAGTTGTTGTATGTAAATACCAATTGCTTTTTCTGAGTTAACATTGAACATTAGTTGTTTTATTAAGCTATGCTTTTACGGTGAGGAAAAACTTCGTGAGGAAACCGGCACATACAGGCGATTGAATGTGTAACGACGATCCAAAACTGGTTAGGTTCCCTGTTAACGGGGTCACGGAGGTCAGATGGCAGTTGCTCCACTGTCATTACCGGATCTGCCTCGATCATGGTCCAAAGCGGACCCTGCTGGGCTCTTGCATGCGAGTTTACAACCGGGATAACACAAAGATGATGATGATAATGATAGACTGTAGTATTCATTACACAGATACTTTTATCAGAACTCAACTTGAATTCGGCGCATCTGAGTGGGATCTTTATGAGGATAAATACCTATATTCTCCTGGTGGAAAAGGTACAGCGCAAATTCGCACGTTGGCTGTACAAAAGAAAGTATGGGTACTATCCACATCTATATCCGTCCTTATTTGTTAGTGGTATGGTAGGACTAGAAACGTTAAAATTTAGAAGAGTTATGCAGACGATTGTACACTATTTGTGTATCATACACAGCAAGATAGATAGCCCGTCGATTCTGAGCCAAATAGGATTGCAGGTGGTTTAAGTTGGAACGCGGAAGGGTTGGTGGCGCCGCGACGGCGACCGCGCCTGTTGTGTTGGCCCTCAGCGCGCACAAAGTACGCCGCTATTGCTCCCACCGTTCGGGCTCTACGCCTTGTAGGAGATATACTCGCCGACGACTATGGTATTGACATATTTGCAGACAGCTTCGGTCAATTCATGCACAAAGCTGTTTTTTACATAGAAAGTTTGTGTTCTGAGTGTTTTCGCAGTAGTACTAACCTGACATAAGAATTTGATTACTTTTAATTATTCTGACTGACTCTAATGTGTATTTTTTCTGACATAATATTTAATATTAGTGACATATGTTATTGTAATCCTGATGTATATTGTTTTTTTTATTTGATTTTCTATATTGAAATGTTTGTTCGACCATTTGTTTTTTTACTGTGAGTGACTAGCATACTGACGCTTTGGGCGACTGTAAGTCAGTATGTTTACTGTTAAATAAATAAATAACTCAGTACTAACGTGTCTGAGACGTATCCGGTGAGCAAAAGCGCGAAGGGTAGAGCCGTGTTGCGCACCGTGCCCACCAGCGTGCGTTTCCACTCGCGGCAGCCCAGGTTAAACTGCGAACAAACAGACAGACATGTTGTTAGTATTATAGAACACCTGCCTGTAGTGGTTCCCTGTGACTTAGTCCGCGCAAATGTCGATTTCCCATTAAACTTCCACCCGCTTTTTCACCCCTTACAGGTTGAATTTTCAAAAATCCTAAAGTACCTAATTTCTAACTATGGTTCTGATACACGAATTCCTTCCTGCGAGTGGTCTCTGTCGCACAAGAGGAGGCCGGGGTAAAGCGGCGTGGACCGGTCGCACGAGGCGCTTGTCAGAGTAGGATGTACGAGCGATTGCAGTCCTACCTCAGCAAAGATAGTGTCATGATTCTGATACACGAACTCCTCGCAGGCCACAGTCTGGTGCGAGTGGAAGTGGTCTCTGTCGCACGAGAGGAGATCGGGGTAAAGCGGCGCGTACCGGTCGCAAGGTGCGCTTGGCAGCAGCGCCTGCGCAGTTGTGTTGTCGAACTGCGCGTGACCACCCTCGCACTCTGGGACTACGCAACTGGAAAAAAAAGGATAGATAGTATTGACGGTTTAGACAGACAGAGAAACAAACATAAAACATTTTTTTTTTGAAATGGTCTTTTTACTGGCTTTGATACACATATTGCTATGGTAAGGAAAAAATCAATCCCACCTCCTCCTTTTATTTCCATTTGTGGGCGCCATTTTTAAAATGTAACATAGCCTATGTCACTATCACAATTTTGACAAATACAAGGACACCTCATATGTCATAAACTGTCCAGCCATTTGGACTGTAGGGCGTCCCAAACAATTTTACATACATACATACTCTCGAAAATATAACCCTCCTTCCGGAGTCCGGTAAAAATACCTAATGCTTGACGGAATTTTAGGGAATCAAGCTTTAGAAAAGTACTACAAATTGAGAACTAACTGATTTTTAGGGCTCTGTAATTAACAAGGAACCCTATAGTTTCCTCATATCCATTTTATCCGTCGAGTCTTCCTGCGGCCTAGGGCAGAGTACTTACCCTTACTTAGCACAACTACAAGAAAGCTGTAAATAAATGGCAATTTTAGGATTTGTGTGTGTTGTGGCAGTTTTCTCATGGAGTGAAATCACAAAAATTCAAAAAACGCATACTTTTTAGCTATATTCGCCATCTTGATGACCACGTTCGTGCATCACTTAAACGTACTTTGTAAATCGTGAGGTCCGATTTTGGTTGGTACAAAACAGGTGGTATGAAAAAAATTACAATTACTTATCCCGATTCCTCTTATCTCATCACACTAGCCATTTTGTATTTAAGGTTATTTTATAGCTGTATAACTGATAAGATATCGAATGAATATCGCCATCATGAGGATTTATTATCTTAATAGGGAAAAATGAGGTATAATTAGTACTGTGATCAGGCTGATCGTAGCGAAATCAGTGATAAAGATAACACTGATAGACATATTATGATGGCGGCACGCGTGATCGTAGATAATGGCTGTGACTTTCTGAAATTAAATTACCATAACACTGCAGATGTGGATTTATACTCGGTGATGGCATAGAAATGTCTTAATACCTATATTAGGTATATAGTTTTAATATTTTTTAACACTCACAGTGTTTTTTCTTATTTATATAAGTTTAAAATAAGAAACCAAAATCGCACATACACCTATAGTATGTTTACGAGTACATACATACATTTTTGAAACATTACAATAACAGAGCTTCTCGAATTTTAAAAATAAATTAACACTACTTTTGAAGTACTCGTGTAACAAACTTGAGTTAATATTAAGCTGCAATAAAAATGTGGAACATACCATTTTTGTCCAAACATGAGCGTACTAACTAGTACGTACAGTCGGCAGCACGTCAGGTTACCCATTTGAACTACATCAAAAACATCTTTTATTACGTAGGGAATAGAGGTGGTCTCAAGGTCAAAGTGTGGTAGTCTGACGTGCTGCGGCCGTATGTACAAAAGTGGCATTGGCTTATTTGATACTTAGGCATCATGCAAGTAGCAGTACCTGCTGCTATTAAAAGATGTTTTGAAACATCGCTACAATGGATGCTACATTTGTATTAACTCTACACTATTGTAATTTTCTTTTGTCTTGTCAAGTAGACTATAATTAGTCTCGGATTTAAAAATAGTTTGCTCATCATACTTTAAAAATTATGCTTACACAAATTCATTGACCATCTTCAAATGATTTCCTAAAAACTTTCAATAACATGGCTTAAACTATGAAAATACTTATTCTTTATTACTTGTCTTTATTTTTTAATTTATTTAGGGAAAAGGAAAAGAGGAAGACCAAGAAGGTCCTACATGGACCAAATCAAGGAAAAGTTAGGTGTCGTGTCGTACCAGGTACCAGGAAGTCGAGGAAATGACACTAAATAGAGAGGAATGGAGAAGACTCCACCGACAAGAGCGTAGCTCTTAAATTATATAGATGTAGAATTTGATTTTATATCTTACTCAAGTTAAAGGTTTAAATGAAAGTTAATTTCATTTGGCCTAATAATCTTCTAAAATGTGGGGCGCGAACCGCCGAGGTTTTAATCGCGAGGCGTTAACCATGTCAAGCTAAAGACTGCGCCATCTTACGGGGTTTTAATACGAGTGATTTTGCAACAAAACTGTGTATGTAATATGTTCATTATGATGCTATGTAAATAATGTTGGATAATATTAGTCGAATAGGCACAATTTAACTTGATTATGCATGCCATATAAGCAAGGTTTTATTGATGGCCTTTGTAGGTGCCTGCCCTCATCACGGTTGCACAAATGATGCGATTGCACATGCATTGGGGACAGCCGCAAATAGAAAATGTAAATTAGCGTAATATTTACATTGCAATGCTAATCCTCACGAGATATTACTATGGTTTTCTGTATCTTCTCAGTTGAAAGGCAAATGGTTGCTACTGATGCACACTTCTATATTGTCACTACCATAGTATACAGGTAACACTAAAATGAATAACATAACTTTGGTGCACATCCACAGATACATAACAAGAAACAGTTGACACCTCCACTTCTGCAAACCTCACCGGAACGGCACCTGATCAGCAACGAACACATAGTTGAGCGAGTACATAGCTGCAAAAATCCCAGGCAGACAGAGCATGATGAGTGTATAGCGCTGATACAGTCCAAACGGTCCTAGTTGTTCTAGGGCCTCCTCCAGCGGGTCAGGGCCGGGCTTAGGATCCTTTAGAGGGGGCCCCGGGGCCCCGAGCGATATGCTCACTCCGCCCTCTGCGACCGCCATCGCGCGCTAAACTGACAGGTGAGGCGTGTGCGCAGACGCGAAACAGATAAGATTACACCTTTGTTTCGGAGATTTAGATTAAGCACTTATTACACCATCCTATTTGTAGCTCCCTAACTAGGAAGATATCATCCTAGTTAGAATCCTAACTAGGGAGGTCGTATCCTACTTAGGCTAACTAGGATGGAAGGAAGGATAAGTAGGAGCTTTACTCTTATAACACAATGTCCGTATTTTCGCGTCTATCCGCCGCGCTCGCTCGCACTGATATGTTGGTATAGTGACAGGGACGGCTAAAGCCGAATATAAGGATAGGTATCGTCTTATTGAGTGGGGCCCCAGACACCTACCTAGTTAGGAAGCTCGCTTCCTAACTAGGTAGGTGTGGAAAAAGGAAGTACCCTAAATAGTGAACTGCGATTACATTTTTCTATTTACTAAGTAGGAAGCTATACAAATAGGATGGTGTAATACGTGCTTTAGGCGAGAAGCAGTGCAATCACTTCAGCACTCGGAGATATGATAGTGAGTGAGAGGTGGTGCTTGGTGAATGGATGAGAAGTGGCTTTGCCAAGAATGAAGGTGAATCACCACATGGATTGGAGAGATGATAATTATTTTCATACGTTATAGGCACAATATATAAATTTATTTGCTGATAGGTAAGTAGTTCCTTAAAACCATTTAATGATTCGGATGAATGATGAAGAATATTCGTTTCAGATTTCATATAGAGGTGCTAAATGTTTAAAAATTAGGTAAAGAAATTATCATTGAGCACAGTCTATTTCTCATAGTAAGTTAGGCTGTCATGTGAAAGTTTTCTCACGATCCTTTATCAACTTTCTTATGTGTATGAAAGTTGATAAAGGATCAATTTACAAGTACAGTTGCAATACAGTCACCCGACTACGATACTACTAGTATACTACTACCTACCTACTACTAAGTATTTGTTACTTAACCAGGCCGTCGATCCCTGAAACGTAGTATTACCTTACTAGAAAAGGTTGGATAGCAACAGTATTCTACTGGCGTAGTAGTGTTTTGTCTATCGCCGCGCTGATAAGATTACCAGAGGAGGAATGGTCGACCCTGAAAGTGAGATGGCCCAATTTCCTAAAGAATTGATAACCTTCGGCCTGAAAGATAATGTTAAAATTATCCAGTGACATTACGACATGTTAAGCGAATCTTTTTTAAACCATGTTTCCATAATAAGGACCCGTGCTCACCATTTTAGACCAAAGTGCTTGGGAAAGACAAATAGAACGAGCCCAACCAACCTTGACGGGAATACGTGTAGTTTCGTTTAGGAGTTCCTCTGGCTACTTTAGGTTTCCGTCGTCAGACCAGCTTGTTGGTATATGGTACCATCTATCTATATGAATTTGCTCCAAATTTATAGAAACCTATAATATGTTACTTAATCGATAAATACATTGTTTAAACAAACACACCAATTACCGAGCCCCAAACTAAGTGTGAGCTTGTGCTGTGGCGACTAGGAAAAAGTTAATAATACCAACTCATTACATTATCCTTTTCTTGAATCTGGAATATTGTAAGTATATCTACAAAAGTACTTCGTCATTTATTTGATAACATCCAATTTATCCGCTATATTATCTTGTTATCCCGATAATCTCACTTGATGGTACTGACCTAAGTAATTAAGTTAGTGTTTTCACTAATACGTGACACGTGAAAAACACGTACGGTACGTGTAGTGCTGAAAATAGTAAAAAACTGGCTAAGTGCGAGTCGGACTCGCGCAGGAAGGATTCCGTACCGTTATACAAGAGAAACTATATCTTTATGTACTAAAGCCTTTTTTAGTTTAAAAAAATCATGATGGTATGGGAGCCCCTTTTTATTATAATTTATTTATATATTTTTAAATTGAATATACAACCTAATATTCGGTAAATATTTCTAGCGTCTGCCTGTTGCCATTATTAATATCGAGCAAAAACGAAAAAAAAAAACACATTTGTTGTGTGGAATCCCCCTTATAGGTAGGTATATATTTATTTTATTCTGCTTTTCGTGTTTGTTGTCATAGCAGCACCAGTACGGAACCCTTAAAATAATTTTAGCGATAGCAAACTTTGCGATGATAGCGGTCAGTCAGCGGCCGCGTGGTGGCGTAGTGGCCGGGAAGAGCGCGGCCTGCGATGCGCGCGCGACTGATGCCAGACACGCACGCTAGTTTTGCGTTTCGCACGCGAAATTTTAAGAGTGTTAAAGCTACACTGATTAATTAGCTAGAGCTTTGTAATTGTAATAGTTTTTAGGATATTTCTTTTCTTAAAAAAATGCTTATATGAATAAGAAAGAACACTGTAAGTGTTAAGAAATATTAAAAACTACCAAGCATTATCTTCTCTCTTATTATTATAATAATATGATGATGATGATGTGTCAATGAACTTAGTTTGTTTTTTCTTATAGGATCACTCTGTTAACAAAAATCTTTGTTTGTCTCGAAGTGATTAGACAAACAGTTTGTAAGTATGTCTAATTAATTTAAAACTTTCGCGTTGCAATTTTCAGAAACAAATGAAACGGGAATTAACGCGACGGATAGTAGACGTCGCAGTTTTCCAATTTGCTTGTGATCACAGTCGGTGAAAAGCGATCGAAACGTCAAATAGAAGTAAATAATGTATTACCTACTTGTGTTTTTGTTTGTAAGTCTGTCAGTAAACCCCTTTTTCTCAAAACGCGTAGAGGTATAAAGTTGAAATTAATATCCCATATACGGGCTTGAGATTTCTTGTAACTGTTAAATACATAGTTCAAAGTCAACACGAACACATGATACGACAGTTTCCACGTATATTTTATCCTATTGGTTACTTCCCGTTGACTAAAGAACATGAAAATTGGCAATAAGTAATGTGTTATGGCACATATGAAAATAAAATCACAGAAAATAACCTTTTGGCGTAATAACACTGTTTTCTACAGAACCCTCGGTGCGCGAGTCTGGCGCGCACTTGCCAGGTTTTTAATTATTTTTAATAATTTACGAAATTTGTTAGCAAGTTTTTACGAAATTTAATTTAATTCCCAGTTTTAAAAAAAATAGGAACACACTACATTTGATGGTGCAGCCGAGGATGGATATGAGTACATGTCATTAGACATTGTGAAATGCTGATATATTATGAGTGCTAAATATTCGTATACCTGATACGCTAATAAATAACTCGCAGTACATAGCTACGAGTGCTACGAGTGCTACGAGTGCTACGAGTGCTACGAGTTTGTGACATTCACGCACCGGACTTCTAAACCAGACGGTTGCGGGTTTGTGTGATGAGCACGAGCATTTGTACCTAAGTCATGGATGTTTATATGTATTTAAGTATTTCTATCCGTTATCCTAGTCACCATAGCACAAGCTCACGCTTAGTTTGGGGCTGGGTAATTGGTGTGTTCGTTGAAACAATTTATTATTATTTATTATTATTATTACTTTAGACATCAACGCTGTTTACTACAATATTTTGATTTGTTTGTGTACCCTATTGATACTGCGCCGCGCGCACTCGCACGCGTACCTGCCTTGTTTTTATTTGTTTAAAACGTACCGTGAGAACCCCGGAGCCCGAGTCGACATCGAGACGTTACCTATGACACACGTACTAGACCGACCAGAGCGCTTTCGCCGCGTGTGTATCCTGTGAAGCTCCTTACAGACATTTCGAGTGATTGTGGCCTGTGAAGTGATACTTAAACCCGGAAAGCTGATGTGGCAAGTACCTAGCTATAAGCGATCTGACTTGACTTATTTTCCACCTATCATTGTCGCCCTCCACGTGTAATCCACTGCCTAAACTCTCAAACAAACGCATTAGTAGATTTTGGACCTTAAATTATGGTTTCTTAATATTTAGTTAAAAGCAAAATGTTGCCTAGATCAAGATAAGCATATACCTTTATTCAGCTAGTTTTGCAAACTAAATATATTTTTCAGCAAAATTTATCGACATGTGTGGATGACACTAGCATTTTTTGTACATAGGCTGATGTTACGATTTATTATGTTTACTATAAAACACTAAGTTTAAAAAAGTGGAAGCGATGCCATAATCACAGCCCGCATGAGCGGGGGGCGTGCGCGCCCGCCGCTCGCGTTTATTTCCGCTTCGCTGCGATATTTGCGCACTTTTAAGCACACTGACAAAAACTCAATTATTATGAATATACTATAACACAATATACTAACTAACTAGCCTTGTATTATTATGCTAATATATTTTTGTTCAGAATTCGGGGACCGATCGTCACGCGAAATATGTTTTATTTGGTTACATATACTACCTAACTAGCCTTGTAATATTATGCTAATATATTTTTCTTCAGAATTCGGGGACCGATCGTCACGCGAAATATGTTTTATTTGGTTACATATTTGCAATAAATTAAATTTAATTAAATGTTACTCTTCGTCACGCTCCTTAGGGCTGCCGCCTTGTTACTCTTATGGTGTAGCACCAAAAACACAAAACTGAGTAAAGTAATTAACTTATACGTTACCTAAATATGAATTTTATTTTATACTAGCAGTTTCCCACGACTTCGCCCGCGCCAAAAATGCGAACGAAATTATTTTGTAACGTTTAATTTTTATCTTAAATTATACAGGGTGTTAGTGTAAGGGGGTCTTGCACGAAATTGAGATAATTAACGTAATTCTAAATCACTTGTACGATGAGCTGAATTAGTTAAATACATTTAAACAACTTATTTACGTTAGCCTAATCTTTGCACAAGTTCCTGGTCTTGTTGAAATTTGAAACATATTCTTTATGATATAATAAACATGACTTGTAGCTAATGATATCTAAGAGCATATTTTTTCAAAAACTTGGTGATTTTTACGCATGAAACAATAATTTGTACATGAAAATGATTGTATTGATATTCCGCAGGTCCCCATTTTTTTGATATACACGAATAAAATATAAATAAGTGTTTACTACAATATTTTGATTTGTTTGTGTACCCTATTGATACTACGCCGCGCACACTCACACGCATACCTGCCTTATTTTTATTTGTTTAAAACGTACCGTGAGAACCCCGGAGATTGAGTCGACATCGAGACGTTCCCTATGACACATGTACTAGACTGACCAGAGCGCTTTCGCCGCGTGTGTATCCTGTGAAGCTCCTTACAGACATTTCGAGTGATTGTGGCCTGTGAAGTGATACCTGAACCCTGAAAGCTGATGCGGCAAGTACCTAGCTATAAGTGCTCAGACATCCTGACTGATTTTCCACCTATCATTGTCGCCCTCCACGTGTAATCCACTGCCTAAACTCTCAAACATTTTGGTAGCAGAGCGTAGTTTTTTATTAGGACCCCTTGTTAGTAACATAATTTGTTTAATTGAGAGTTATTTATTTGCTACTTTCCTTTGTAATTTGAAGAAAACGTCTCGTCATATACCTAACCTATTTACAGTAAATTCCTTAATAACATTTGAGTACAACCCCTTTTACATAAGTGTCGATTAAATCGATTAGCGCGTTAATTACCTACCCTTTGAGTGCAAGTGAGGTGCGCGAGCGCTTTGTTTTCCTATTGATCACGCCATTACCGCGTGACAGCGTGCGAGTTGTTTACGAGTTACGTTTGATATACCCGGTGCATCTGCGCCGTCCCTTACTATTTGTTCCTTTACGCATTCTATTGGAATCTTTTGCGAGTTTAATTTACCTACCTTGTTTCTTGCGATTTAAAGTAAATAAAATGTCGGATACCGAAACCGGCAACGAGACCGTAAGGGCCGTACTTTACACGGATACAGCTGAATACCGTGAAGCTATAGGTGAACTCCGTTATATTAGTGACTGGGTTGATGATTCCCACCGAGTTCTTGAGACCTTTTCCTCCAATCGTATGCGAGCGCGTCTTTCCGACCTGCCGCTAATGTGCGATAAGTTTTCTGCCGCTTGTTCCAAGCTGTTAGGTAATCTCGATCCTGCGATTTATGAACAAGAATATGTGCAAGTTAAGAACGAGATGCGCGTAGTAAGGGACAAAGTAGACGACTTAAAAATTACACCGTGGCCCGTGACCTCCAAAAACGTAAGTACCATAACCTTCGTGTTTTAGCGGATACCCACATAGCTCAAATAATGATGCTCCCTATTATAACGCCTAAACTTTCCGGGTTACGCGTGTCGTTCCTGAACCCGCTGCTTTCGACTTATCGATGCTTAGAGAGATTGGAACTTCCTGTTAAACATTGGTCATACCTATTAGTTCACTTATGCCTTGCTAAACTGCCTTCAGAGTTAAAATCGAGATTTGAACGTCGTTATGGCGATAATCCTAATCACCTCCCTACCTTTGATCATCTTATTACCTTTCTTGAGGATGAATGTAGGCACCACGACAATGTAGGTAGTGCTTCTGTCGTTGACACTACTACCCCCCCTACTGTGAGCTTCCCTCGTTTGCCTAAACCTATCGCGCGTTCCCTACCTCCTGCGAGAGCCTTTGTTACTTTTGCGACGACATCTAAATGTCACCTTTGTAATAGTACTTCGCATTACTTACGCGAGTGTCCCGATTTTATTCGCCTTCCTACACGTCAACGTGTTACTTTTGTAAAAGAAGCCTGATTGTGCTATCGATGCCTGGATAAACACTCCATATCCCAATGCACGCGAAATTATCGCTGTCGCACGTGCCGCCGTTCCAGTCATCACACGTTACTGTGTTATGATGACTCCTCTCCTGCGAATTACGATCGCGAGCGCTCATACCGAGACGTCCCGGCCTTAGCTTCTAACCAATCGCGGCAATCCCCACAAAGTCACTTAACGGACCGTGTGTCACCCCCACGTACTGAATGGCACCGTGTTCGTACCCCGCCACCTCGTGATTCCCGTAGAGCATCACCTCCCCGTTCGGGCGGGCGATCCCCACCTGCACCTAACGGTAACCGTACTTATAATGCCCCTCTAGGTCAAAGAACCCAGGCTGAACGTGCATTTCATCATAAGTACAATGAGGCCCCACTATTCTGACTAGATAGCCCCCCTTCTATACCCGCTTTTATATCTTTACCTCGCAATTCTCTCGTTCTTTTACCTACGGCCTTGATTCATGTTAAAACCTCGTCTGGATATTATGTGGAAGCGCGTGCCTTATGTGACACTGGTGCTCAGGGCTGCCTTCTTACTACTGAGCTTGTTGTTGACCACATGAACTTACCTATCATTCCTTCTCCAGTTCCTGTTCGTGGAATAGGTAATGTTCAAGCAATTAATTCCCCGGGCATTGTATCTTTTTCATTTAAGCCAGTTAATTCTGCCTTTCCAGAAATCTCCACCAGTGCAATAGTTGTTGATGTAATTGCTGGTACCCTCCCAGAGGTAGACTTACCTAAAATTGTAATTACCTGTACTAAGCACCTCCCTCTTGCTGACCCTTTATTTTACAAGCTTGGTACTATAAGTGTACTTCTTGGAGCTGACGTCATTGGTCGCCTTTTAAGGTCCGAGTTGTTTGTGTCCCCTGATGGCCTTACTGCTATCTCGACGATATTTGGTTATGTCCTGTGTGGTCCTGTTTATGGAGGATTTACTGATTTGGAACCCCCCATGACTGGAGTCTCGCTGTCCCAAATAGTTGAATAATTTTGGAAAATCGAAGAGGCCCCCCAATCTCCAGTTGCGAACCCCTTGGATATAGAGTGTGAAACCTTTTTTAAAGCAACTACCACTCGTGAAAGCGATGGTAGATTTATGGTTAGACTCCCTTTTCTTCATGATCGTCCACCTCTCGGTGATTCTAAAACCAATGCCTTACGGCGATTCCATAATCTTGAGAAGCGTTTGCAAGCCAATACTAATTTTCGAAAGAAATATATTTCCTTAATGCGCGAGTACCTTGACCTAAACCATATGTCCCTTTCTTCATATGACTCGACCCGGGAACATTATTTTATCCCTCATCATGGATTTTTTAAGTCCGGATAGTAAAATCGTGTTGTGTTGGTTAAAAACCACTCCTCACCTCCTTCAGACTTTTGAGGCTAATCGTGTCTCCCAGTTCAATAATAGTCCTACATCTAGTGAATGAAGGCACGTCCCAGGCTACATGAACCCTAGTGACTGTGCATCGAGAGGTATGTCAGTCACCCGACTGATCGACCACTCCCTTTGGTTTTCTCCTTTGTGGTTGACGCAGTCTCCTGACAACTGGCCCGGTATTTCGGAACCTAACCCAAGTAGTGATCTCCCTGGACTACGTTGTTTAGAAGTCTCTGCCGATGTTCCTACCCCGGATCCCTCATTCTTATTAGAGCGGTATAGTTCTTTCAACAAGCTAATAAACGTGACTTGTTACCTAAGGCGGTTTTTATTTTCTAAATCTTACTCGTCCTATCTAGGCCCTGAGGAACGGAGAGATTCCCTTTTGTTTTTGGTGAAAATTGTTCAATTTACCTCCTTTTCTGATGAACTTGATCGCTTACGGCGAGGCGATCCTATCACTAACTCCCTGAGAAAATTAAATTTATTTCTGGATGACGGAGACCTAATTCGAGTTGGAGGCCGATTACGAAACTCCGATCTATCCTTTGATGCGCGCCATCCCCGTCTTCTGCCTAAGAATAGTAATTTCGTGAACATCCTTATTTCAATGGCAATTCTTGCCATGTTAAATAGAGAGTTTTGGATCTTGTCGGCACGCAGAGCTATTCAGCATGTGATTTTTAAATGCCTTCCCTGTTATCGTCTCAAAGCGGCTGTATCTCAACCCTTCATGGGTGACCTACCTAAAGACCGCGTCACGGCTGCTAGACCGTTTGACGGTGTAGGTACCGATTTTGCAGGACCCTTTTTTACCAAAGTCCAGGCCTATAGGAACAAAAGGTTAGTGAAAAGTTACCTGTGTGTATTTGTTTGCCTTTCGACTAAAGCCGTTCACCTTGAGGTTGTGTCAGACCTAACTACTGAAGCCTTTATTGCGGCCTTTTCCCGATTCGTGTCGCGTCGTGGTGTACCTCGCCTAATCCGATCCGATTGCGGTCGAAATTACATCGGTGCTAACAATTACCTAAAGGAGTTAGAGTGTTTCCTGTTTCAAAACCAGGCGGCTATTGGTTCTGAGCTTTCAAAGCGGAACATATCCTGGGTTTTCGATCCTCCTGTTTGCCCTCATTGGGGAGGTCTTTTTGAAGCTGCGGTTAAATCGGCGAAATCGCACCTAAAACGAGTAGTAGGCGATACCCCCCTTACGTTTAAAGAGCTGACCACTGTTTTTGCTAAAATTGAAGCAGTTTTAAATTCACGCCCTTCGTGCCCACTTTCTCCGGACCCTAATGATGTCGAAGTCTTAACTCCCGGCCATTTCTTGATTGGACAACCCTTAACTGCACTTCCGGAGTACCCTTATAAAGACGTAAAATTGCAACGCCTTACACGGTTTCGGCTAATCCAACAAATTACCCAGCACTTTTGGTCTCGCTGGCATTTAGAATACCTAAATACATTACAAATTAGAAATAAATGGACCTCTCCTTGTGATCCTCCTAAAGTGGGTGAGCTAGTACTCATAAAAGATGACAACCTTCCCCCTTTGCAGTGGCGTCGTGGACGCATTATTAATTTATACCCTGGCCAAGACCAAGTTGTTCGTGTGGTAGATGTTAAAACTTCTACCGGTAGCCTAAAGAGATCTTTGACGAAATTAGTTCGTCTTCCTGTCCAGTGAATATCCTTTCCCTTGGCTTCCTAACCTTCTCGTAAACACTTGACGTGTTTAGGGCGGGCGATATGTTTACTACAATATTTTGATTTGTTTGTGTACCCTATTGATACTACGCCGCGCACACTCACACGCATACCTGCCTTATTTTTATTTGTTGAAAACGTACCGTGAGAACCCCGAAGATCGAGTCGACATCGAGACGTTCCCTATGACACATGTACTAGACTGACCAGAGCGCTTTCGCCGCGTGTGTATCCTGTGAAGCTCCTTACAGACATTTCGAGTGATTGTGGCCTGTGAAGTGATACCTGAAGCCTGAAAGCTGATGTGGCAAGTACCTAGCTATAAGTGCTCAGACCTGACTGATTTTCCACCTATCATTGTCGCCCTCCACGTGTAATCCACTGCCTAAACTCTCAAACAATAAGAAAATATGAACACTTTTCAGTTTTTAACACAAATGTCCGATGGTTTTGCGCATTGCGCAGAATAAAACTATTGTTCTAATTAAATCATCAAGTCTAATACTTTAAATCAAATGGATCTATAGGTACTAATTTTAATAAGTTCCATTCGGTTTGAAGGTCGTTTAGACTTACTCGACTTGCTTCGCGCTGCACCCCCTTAGGGGATTGAATATGGCCGTCAATACCTACAACTTTTACTATAGGTAAGGTTTATCTCTGTCGCATTTCTTATCGGAAATGTATATTACACAAATTAGTTATGTTTTCTCTTTATAATTCTTGGATGTCCAGAGTCCAAGAGTTTGATGAAGTATAAATTATTATTTTCAAACATTTGTTATTTAGCCATAGCAAGGTAGGTTGGTGGTACCTTCTAAGAGAACATAACCACCATCAAGAACGTTTCTGCGCATGTAAGCGGTAGGTCTTTCAGATGGTAAAGTACCAGGAGTCCAATCGAAAAGAGGTAACCCTAACTCACACCATATAGTGGTCTTGATGAAATGAAACTAATTGACGCAACAAGTTAAGTGTGACCAAATAGAGCTTATTTTGTGTGGCGGGTGATCTTCTTATTGAATGAGTACGTCAAATACTCTAAACACATGAGTGAAGGCGTGTTTTGCATGTCAAATGGATAACTTAACACGTTACTGATATAAAATAAGTGTAAATAGACGTTAATGCTCAAAAACTAGGTATATTGTATCCACAAACATACAGTCATAACATAATGAGTATTATCAAATTAATTGTCAAGAGCATGTGGTTTTGTATGTACTTGGTGTGGTTAAGACATTGTAACCACAGACTTAATAGAATTTAATAAAACAAACAAAATAAATAACAAAAACAAACAGCTGGATATGTTTGTGACCCCGGGAACCCATAAAAAACGCGTGTATGTACAGTGGGCCACACATCAACCTAACTATACCTATAACCATATCAACTTAAAAAAAGAAAACTTCGGTCATACAATGAGAGACTTAGAGAGTTTAACATGACACCACTTCACCTCCGTCGTGACGAATTAGACTTGATTAATCTACACAAAATAGTACACTCGAAACTGGACAGCCCCGAGGTATTAGAACTGTTAAGTTTTAACACAAAACACAACCCACGTAGACCCTTGAAAAAAGTTTTTGACATACCCCTATCGCGAAATAATATTTCCCATAATCAACCCCTATCCAGGTTGTGTCAACTTTACGAGGAATATAGCACTCGCTTTCCCATTCTTGACATCTTCAACTCCAGCCTGTTTCACTTTAGAAATGTTCTGAAAGACATCCTCAAAGAGATCCCTCTCATTGATTAGTTTATATAGTTGTAGTTTGTGATTTTATTGTGTGTTCACGAGCTGTTTAATTCTGTATTTATATTCTTATTAAAAATGTTCCTCTTTCTTGCTATGCCGTGATAACACGTATAAGGATTATATCTTGTGTACCACTATAATTCTAAGTTACAGTTTAAGTCATGATGTAGTCTGTTGTGTTGTCCAATAAATAAATAAAAAAAAACCATATTTCAACCTTATGTTGATCACATTTCCATATCATTAGAGATATTTTGTCAGATTTCGATAACTTGCGGGGCCCACTGTACTAGCGTGCGATAAGACCGACTGTGGTCTGTGGTGTTGACCGATTGTGAACTCGATTAGGCGTCAGTTTTTTTCAATATCTTGCAACATGATAATGCTTCTATAATAGTGACAGACATCATTACTAGACTCTTGTGGCTCTAATGCAGGACTCGATCGAAGGTTCTAAGTCTGATTTCCATACAATTGGAATACCTATTACCAATTGTGCTGTATGCAGTTTGTTTACTACTACATTGCAAGTGTGAGTCTACGACGTCTGATATAGAAATATGGTTTTGTGCTTCTGATAGTACCTAAGCTATATCAAATAAAATAAGGGTGATTAAAACCCATATTGTATTATTGGCATTCTCATTCGTGGCATTTTGTGCCCTAAATTAAAAATGTTTTTTGCAATTAGGTAAAAAATATACAAACAAAACCTTGTCAGACCAGCTTCCGCCAAAGAAGCTGTCAGCTTTTGGGTACAGTAACTGCGGTCGTTAGCCGCGTAACGAGATTAGTAGGTAGGGCCGCTCCGTGCGTGTAATAACACAAATTACCGAGAGTACAGATGACAATCTACATACAAAGCGCGCTCAAGCAACGCGCACACCGCTCACGTACACGATATTTCGGAACGGTTGGGAACAGTACGAGCGCGAGTGTACACTCCGCTTGATTGAGACACGTATCTGTCAACTTTTTTGTGCAAAAATGGAGTAACAATAAAAAGCTATAACTATCCCGTGAACGGTTGTTTAAATTCAAAATTAAACGCTGTATGGTCGTTTTTGAAGCTACTTGGGAGCTGAAAGTAGGTATTTTCTTGTATTTCTATGGTTAATTTATTACATGTTAAAGCATAATAAAAGTGAATTTCGCCAACGTCAAAATCGTCGCAAGATATTCTCTATGTCATTGAAATTAAGGTTGTAGTATATCAATAAAATTAAATTGTTTTAGTTATGGTATTATCCATATCCTGTTATACTGTTTAATTTTCAACAATAAATCAAACAACTAGATACGAGATTTGTGCATAATCAAAATGACAGCCTTAGCGCGAGCGCCGAGGTGTTTGTTTTCTGCACTTTCGGTATTTTGTGGTAATAAGGTGTTTATTTCTAACTCGCACGTGGCCGCCGCTTCCGAGTGGCGGGACGCAGTCTCCCGCCGCGAACGCCACTAAACCACCGTTAGTTCAGCGGTACAGAGTTCACAATCGCGTGGCTGGTGACCGGTAATCAAACGCCTATCTCCTTTTAACCCGCGACTGAAGTAGTCCTGAAGTTGCTGCGCAGACCCACAACCACGCCGGCCTTCCAGGCGGTAGGACGTGTCCCACAGTCTGCAAACCTGTTTACATTCTTCACTTTAAGTTAAACTTAACTCGCGTGAATAAGATTGTAATTTAAAATGTGGGCGTAGTGAGCACAGAACAAGGGAACCTGTTTAGTCATAGTTTAATTTAGATTATCCCATTCTCAAACTAGTCAGTAGGCGCGTAGTTAAGTTGTGATAGTTAGTTGTACACTTATTTACGGTGCGTAATGTACACAGTGCGTTCGCTGCTATTAATCTTAAACATTTGCTGGTAAGGAATCTGAATTAAAAATTCATAGTTTATTTTACTTATCCGCGTATTTTACAGTCCAATCCAACAACTATAAGTCTTCCAATATTGACAATTAGAAAAAAAAATAGGCATAATTTAAAAGACAGATAGATCTCATAGTGAGAAGGTGGACTCTAAAGGTTGTGAAGTGAACTTGCGCGTAGCTGGAGATGTCTGATGGTGCGGACTGGTGGTGCGCCGGCTGGGGCCGCTGGCAGGCGCGGTTGGCGCTGCTGCTGGCTCTGCCCGTGCTGCTCACCGGCCTCTACGGGACCAACTACGTGTTTTTGGCTGCGCACACACCCTACAGGTTAGTGCGCCATGATTTAAAATCTTCACCGTCCTGGAGTTTCGTATCCTTTTTAGTACGTTAAAAATAAGCCCTTTTTCACGGAGGTAATGCGCTACGCATACTTATTACTTCATTGGGGATAGGATGGCAGCAGGTTATGTGGGACTTGAAGAATAACAACGATACCGGTGCTCATCCGTGAATTCCCTCAAGCCGATACATCCATCGCTCCACAGTCCACAGTCCACAGCAGTATAAATATCCTGGACGATAATCAATTCTTTTGATGTTTCTTTCTACACCATGGTTGGGCTGCATAGCATTAGATCTGTATGTTACTTGCTCATCTGTAGAATAAATTAAATTGGTCATCTTTAAAAAATCAAGATAACCTACCTATTTGGTTGTAAAGCGATCATAAAGTAACTAAGACGATATTTATTTATCTTCACCCCGTTCGCAAAATTATTACACAAGTAATCTGTATGCATTTTAAGATTTATAAATAAACAGAAAAGCCAAAATTTTATGTATGGGTTTCCATTGCCACTGTGATTACAGTCTGTTAAATTGATACCGTGAAGGAATTAGAAATGTTCCTTAAAAATTAACGCGACATTTACTACGAAAACTACTCTTGCTACGGCCGTTTGAGACACCCCTACTAGTTTCCCAAAATATCTCCATAAATTTCAAGCAACACTACTTCCCATAGATATTTATATCTAACCTTTATCAAGGTTAAAACAGCGGGTCTGTCTTTTATTGCTTCCAGATAAAAATCGAGTTTTGCCATCCTCCTTTAACTTATAACATCAAATAAAACCAGTTTTAGGGGCCCAGAACCAGCACATACAATAATGTTAAATTTGCTGCGTACAGTAATTTACTACTTTAGTACTTTCCCGGTATACAATTTAAGTTTATAGGTATTTCACGAAATTATTATACAACTTTAATATTATCATACAGCTTTCTAACTTGCACTATAAACGTGTGAATGCAACGTAAAAGTATACACGATAATGTTTCATTGCGCATTAAAGATATTAGGATATTTTGGCGCTCTCATCTCATTTTGTTTATGATTGATTACATTACATTAGATATTAATTGTTGTGATGTTTGTTTGTTGCGGATTTGAAACCAGTTTTGATTATTTTGGTATCACCGTGATTAGTAACAATATATTATTTAAAACAAATGACTATAAACATCAACAAACTTTGTGACCATTAGTGGTTTTTACATTAAGATTAAGTTGTTTTGGCTAGCGTTCGCACGCACATCAGCGCACGCGCATGTCAGAGGTGAGATACGGCTGGTTCCGCGCAGATGATAAGAACCGCCGGTAACCGCTACATTTCAGTAATTTTTACGACAATATTCATATTTAGGTTAGTCCAGCCAATCAAATAGGAGCGTGTCAAAGTTGACGACTTGCGTACCAAAGTACTAAAAATAAAAAAATAAGATAAATTATTTAAAACAATAGTAAAACAAAAATTATAAAAAGGGTCCTTGTGGTAAGGTTCCCAGGATGCTGGCAGCTTAACCGCGCTGGATAGCGATGCTTTTACGCTGAAATATAAATTAAAATAAAATATAATAGAAGTACGCCAAACTTTTTATCAAAATAATATTTATCAACACTACACAAACCCTTGAGTGGGCAGAAAGTAATTTAACACATTTCTCAGTAGTTACAATAAAGCACAAATTGACGATCGGAAAATTTTATTCCACACTATGGAGCGATGATTTATGTTAATTTACATAATGGTATTTACTAATATCTAATGTTAATCCTAACGATAAGCGCGGATTTCTATTAGTCACACTTCGGTGGACACACGTGGCGAGCCCGAATCAAGGACAAACTAAACGTAAAAAAACGTAGCGCCGCGACGTGTAAAGAATAAAATTATCGTAAATTCCAATGCTCGCGATTAATACTCAAAGCCGGTTAGGTGCTTCCACTAACTGCGCTTTGACAACAGCAGCGTGTTTGGTCACTGGTGTTCAAGCCTTCAAGATATGACAGATGAGTTCACCTGAGTTTACCAACAAACTTCGTCTTTGAGAGAACCTAAAAATCAGAAATAAAAATTAATTCTTCCAAACAAATGTTTTCCCAGCTGTACGAAAAGGGTAAGGGCAGTAAGTACAGTAGCTTAACTCATAAGCTCACCAGGGATGAGCTAAGTTACTTGTGAAAGCAACCTTTTTTTTTTTTTTTTTTTTGCGTCAGGAAAATGCGGTGCATACCCCCCCCGCCAGCGGGGATGGTGGAGGGGGTTATGTGGGGCTCCAACCCACTAAAAACCTGACGGTGTCCTCCGGTGCTGTTGTCGGTGCGAGTGCATGGGTTTCAGCCAACGCTATGCCACCACGCACTCGCTCCCAGCTGCGGCCCACGAAGTTGACAGGGCCCCGCCCGGCTTCAAGCAACGACGCGCGGGAACACACACGCGCCGCTGCGACCCCGTGTGGGCGTATCGGTACCCCCGCACCGAGTACACCCGGGGTCCTTCAGGGAGGCGGCAGGAGGAGAGCAAAGCGTCCCCTCCAGCGGCCTGTGCGTCGTGAAAGCAACCTATGATAACTTACGATAAAGTTTGTGGACGTAGTCCAGCAGTCCTAACATTTCTGACTCTTCTAACGATGGGAGAGATGGTTATACTTCAGCTAGAGAAAACTTTTGGGCACTTCTCCTTGGAGCTTCGAGCTTTACAAAATAATCTATCTCTCTCTCTCCTGGGCATTATTAATTCCATCAGATGGTGGGGTCTGCCTTCTCAATTTATCTCTTCCACTTAATAAAAAAATACATAATTAGAAGAACAAAGATACAACAAACTATGCAGTTTATACACTAGCATCGAGTAAAACAAAAAACACGAGTTGTCTTAATTGCGGACAAGCCGGAACGTTGGTTGACATGCGCAGTGATTAAGTTATTCAGGGTTTGATTTATTGCATCGAATCATCGTATTTTCTAACATTGTTTTGAAAGTTCTTTTAATTCATTGTATTGACCGTTTAATAGTTTTAAGTTTCTAATTTATCTGCGTGGTATACAAAATAAGCTCTTTGTCGCGCTTTCGGAATTTTAGTATTTTTATTGCCAAGGTCATTTATTTAAGGGGCCACCGTAATAACTTTTGTGCCGTAATATGCTTGTTGCTACTTTTTTTTTCCTGTCTGATATTTAATGAGTTTTTTGACGTTATTGCTAAATACATTATTTTAGCTTTAAAAAGATAGTTGAATATCCACAAGTCGTGTAGCTACATCATTTAAAGCTCAAGAATGGCTCAGGCAAAATCACGGGAAGCTGATTTTGCCTGAGCCATTTGAAAACATGGAAAAAATTTTTGCTATTTGTCTCGTGATCCCTGAAAATAATCCAACGATTAAATCGTATGCCTCGTCCGTGATGCCTTAAAGTTTGTTCAGAAAAAAAAACATTCAAGGCTATTGCCAAAATTATTTTCCACTCGTATCTATGGATAAGGCGTTACATATACGTAGTTAAATATTTATTGATACCAAATAGGCGTTACGTTGATTTATGCAAATTGGCTAAAACCATGTTGTCGGCTGGATCCTGATGGTACTCGGTAACTAATGAATCATAAGTTGACGGCTATAAACACAAATTTAAAAATGAACAACTTATTGTAATAAACCCCAAAAGATTACGTACAGTTAAACGATACCTACCGATGCCGATACGAAACCGTATCCTGAAAAATGCCGATTAAGTGTAATTTGATTTGTTTTTGGCCGAATATGACCCCGTGACCGTAAAAGATTTTTTCAAAAAACAAAAACGATTCAAAATTCGGCTCGTCAAATTAGATTTGTGCCATATCTGTCAAGCAGATGGTAGAAAGTACTCAGCACCGGGGGTCACTGTGCCGGCATCACGTGCTTGCCACTTACTTCACACGTCATCCGTAACCAGATTTGTAAACCGATGATTGTCAATTTAAGAAAAAACTGACCAATGACACTGTTTTTTTTCAAACTTTAGCTGCTTTTTACCCGACTGCGAAAGGGGGGTTACGTTTTTCGAGCGTATGTATAATTGTTTGGCACGCTCTATAGCCCAAACGGCTGGACAGATTTTGACATGTGAGGTGTCGTTGAATTTGTAAAAATTGTGGTAGGGAAAGGCTACGTAATTTTTTATAATGGCGTCCGCAAATAAAAAAAAGGGGAAGTAAGGGTGAGGTAAAACAGGGTAAGAATGACAATACAGTTATCATGTGAAAGCTAGTGAAAATACCATTTGAAAAATATAATTAAATTTTGCAGTAGGATATTTTGTTTTTTAAATAATTTGGCATTACTTGTCCCCACACCCTTTCAGTATGTTACCGAGTCGGGCTTCAGCTGGTCACCAAGCTGAGTCGTAGCAAAAAAGATAGTCAATGTAGCCCTAAGAGGTGAAAGGAATAGGGAACATTTGGGTGCTTGTCAAAGTACCAATATTTTATTGCATTTAAGGAGCGTTCTGGCAAAACAATACAGGATTCTAAGAGTACCTAGGTAAATAATTGTTTTTAAGTGATAAGCATTCACTTTGCAAGGAATGGAAAAGGAACGGTATGCGAGGAACGCGGGTTCGATCCCGCCTCTGGTGATAATTTTTCAAGTGCAAAAATATATTTAGTACATAGGTACTAAACTACCTACCTAGGTACTTCTACTCGCAGAGTTCCATGTGTTTTCATCGGCGTACCGCGTCTTTACGCGGGGAATAACAAAGGTCAATGGCGCAAATGCAATCTAACTTTCATTAAAAAGTTTTTTTGAAATGTAATATTCGTTACTCAAAAGTACTCGGGTAGATACATGCCCGGTTGATGTCACCCGAGTTTTTCAATAGGCATCACTTCATGTACTTGGTAGCGTGACATCACCGCGTGAGTGACCGACTTCTGAGAGTACTGATTTCTATGTGCGCCTCAAATGAGTCTATGTTGCTATGGAGATTAACACTTTCCGGGACAGTACGTCTAAAGACGGTCTTTAAATTCCAAAAGATTACGACACAACGTTCATCGACGGCTGACTTTGAGCTTTGAAATACGACAGTCCGTCGATCAACGGCCGTCAGCAATAGAAAATATTGTAGAGTGACGTGTGACGTGTGACTTGTACTCTTGAAATACGACACTAATAAGTGTCGTATTTCAAGAGTACAAGCTGGCTATAGTGTCACATCGTAAAGTTTTTTGAGCTGACAAATAAGCTACACGCACACATGCAAAGTCGCCTCGTATTGTGACACAACGGCCTAGGCCGGGCGCATACGCACGCATCCCCCCACTTCAGCCGGAACTGTGTCATTGCGCGGGAGACCCGCGTCGCTTGAGCCCACGCCACGGAACGCAATCAAGAAATGTTAGTATAATTTCCTAATTACTTGTATTTTCTTTGCGTTATTGCTATGAAATTTGTTCGTGAATAAGCAAAGTCATATAAAATGTGAATAATGCTACTAAATCTTGCCGCTGTCTTAGTATTTCTAAAGTGTTAGTGAGTATAAGTCAAATCGTTTGATATAAAAACCTACTTTCATTACCTTTTCGAAGACACGACGAAGAAAGCGATCTCCGGTGCTCGAAGATGATCAAGACGTGTCGGAGGCTGAAAACAAAGATCCTTTGTCCGACGAGGACGGAGAATACGCTTCTGACCGCAATTATGAACCCCAGAAGACGAGTCTGAGTCCAGTGAAAATATTTTTGATACTCGGCCACGATTTTCATAATTTGGAACTCGGATGCAAAGGAGTTTGTCCCAAGGCGATTATATAGCGAGTATACGACCCTCCATAGGATGCGTGATATAAAATCACGTCTGAAGGTGGCAACGTCGAAAGACGTTGCGTCATTCAGCACCCTACATGGGATGCGTGATATGACATTGTGTTCAAAAGCGGTCACGTCGAGAAACGAACTGTCGTATCCCGCAATATAAATAAGTACAAGGTATTCCTTAACGTCGTCAAGCGGGGAAGAAATTGTATGGGAAATGCTTGTGACAATTTGAGTAGGATTTGGAGTACCGTCCCTCGACGTTCTGTCCCGGAACGTGTTAATGAACTCATACTTATTATATGAAAAGTTAGTTTTAATGAGATCGACCATTCGCGTTACAAAACAATTTTGTATTTCTTTGGTTTTCATAAAATGTGTTTTTATTTTTTAATTATTTATTTATTCTTTATTGCACAAACAGAGTAGTACAAATGGCGGATTTAATGCCTTAAGGCATTCTCTACCAGTCAACCAGTGGGTGAGGCAGAAATAGTCGTGGCGGCGTAATAAGAACAACATAATAATTGAACTATTCTAATGCAAACAATGTATTATACACCTACATACATACATTAATATAATAAACTTACATAAACATACATAGATATAATAATAAATCCATACTTACTGTACTTATTTAATAATGTGAAGTAAACAAAAAAAAAAAGTTGACAAAAGTTCAGAAAAAAAAAAAAACAGAACAAGCGTGAGCGTCACAAAGTTTGGTCATTAAGGAAAAGATCTCGGACAGACCTTTTGAAGGTGAACTTGGATGAAGACGTCTTGATCGCATCAGGAAGAGAGTTCCAAAGCCTTATGGCACAAAGGGCGAATTAGAGACGTAAGCAGTCTTGTGGGACGGTGTGCAGAGTTTAAGAGCAGTACTAGGACGAAGGTTGCGAGAACTAATGTCACCCATAAATTTGAAATGACATTTCTGATATTCTGGGGAATGGGGGTTGCTAAGGATGTTGAAGAGAGTGCAAAGGACTCGAAGATTTCTACGCTGTCGGATGGTGAGCCACTTGAGCTGAGAACGGTATGGAGAAATGTGGTCATACTTGCGTACGCCGAAGATGAAACGGAGACAGTTATTAGGGAGACGCTCAAGCTTGTTTAAAGATTTTGGGATAAATTCGTACAACAGACATCGGCGTAGTCTATTATAGGAAGCACCAGTGCCTGGACCAGCTGAATTTTAGTGCTTACAGGGAAAATGTGTACATTTTTATAATTCTAATTACTGTGAAAATCAAATTAAATTACTAAATACAATTAAGAAAAAGAAAAATGTTCAAACATAGCGCAGCGTAAATAATGTCTATCGGTAATACGGGTCGCCTCGTGTCGATAGACACTCACTTTCTTTAATTACAATTTTATTATTTACTTCCAGTACTCGTATCAAGCTTATTTACCTATTTTACTAAGTATTAAGTTCTTATTACTATGATCACTGATACATTTGCGATGGCAATGCAATGCATTTTTTGCAAGCTGCGAGTATTGTAGCACTTATAGCCGACTGAAAAACACCACAGCAGTAGGTAAATGCGTAGCTGCAACTTCTTGCAAGGACTATTGTTGCTTTTTGTGACCAGTTTTTGTTGTAATGGAGTTTTCCACAGCACATTCTCCGACCCTGACTGACGTATTTTCTAGTAGTTTTTGCTCTAGATCAGCCGGTGGTGGCGTGTCAGTGAGGGTGTTGGCATACCAACCTACATTCGAAAAGAAAGCAACAGCTAGTGTTAAAAATAGACGGGGTACGTTCGTCTATTCTCAGTGCTCCGAATTTAGAAGGGAGGTCACGCGAGTTCAATACTGCCAGGACACACCTGCAACGTCTGTATGTAGAGTGCAGAGCGCATGTGTCACTCTTAATTTTATAATGACGTAATCGATTATTTATCCACGCTTATTCGGTCATCCTAACGGAATATTCTGTGAATTAATTGAAAAGCTATCGCGCTGTGATAAAGTTTGATTGTAAAATTCCTTGATGAACTCGTGAATCGTGAACGTGATTGATTAGCTAAACATTTGTATCAGATTGTTTTATTATACAACTTATTAATAAAAAAATTAAGATAAATTACTTAATACAACACAAAAACAAAAATTATAAAAAGGTCCTTGTGATGCTGGCAGCATTACCGCGCTGAATAGCGATGCTTATACGCTGAGCATGGTAGCTGCCAGCTCTTAGGTCACCACTGATGTCAACTAGCCTCTTGGAAATCTCTTTGAAAAAAGAGATAGCGGTTGGACCCCACGAACCCAGTGTTTCGACTCCAAACGGTACAAAGTGGTACCGGGAGTCGATCTGCCTGTACTTGTTCTTTTTAAAGTTTTCGGCACTTGTCGCAACCAAACCAGCATCACGGCTTGTCTCGGGCAGATGAGAGGCTGCAAGTGTGTCGACACAGGTAGCGTCCCACACAAGAGCCCGACCCATCCGCCAAGGAACAAGTGACATCCCGTCTGGTCTCTTGCCATCATCACGCGCGATACCGTTCGGCTCGAGTAAAGCCGGCACGTTGATAGAGGCAAGAGACCGACGGATGATGTCGTTGATGCTGGCATGACGCGAAAAGCGGCCTGCACTTTTAATACAGGATAGTCCGTGATGTCCCAACGAGTCGACATCAGTACCACAAGGACATCTGTGTGGAAGGCAAACCACAGCACCGACACGCAGACCTATCGCGACTCGTAGAGTTTCTGAGTCCAAAAGGGTTCCCACGTTGGCCGAAGGATAGACTATTATTATACTTACTCGTATTTATTATACTTATTGAAATTGAATCTTATTAGGTATACAATGTGAAGTGATATATGTTACGAAGTTCTATATCCTAGTATATAAGAACTAGTATAGAATCCTAGAATCACTGACAGTGAATAATTAAAAAAAATAGGTGGACCTGTCATCTCGTACTGCGCGGCGATATGAATGCAAAATTGAGAAATTTACACAATTGGAGACAATCAATTTCCGCACGCTAATGATCCATCTACCTCTTTTTAAATGCACTATCATTGCCTAGAATATAAGTATGCCACTCCCAGATCACTTATCAATCATGCGTGGTATTACGATGATCAATGAATCATCTTCACCTCCATGATATCTAGTCATGTGTGACGATTTTATTGCTAAGCACTTCATAAAGTCGTTTCTTTAAATTGGACCTTATTCCCCAGATGTCACGTGCCAGAATGCGAGAATAGCTCGATGGCTTCTACCGTGGCTGCGCCAGAGATGTGGCAGCCAGAGTGGTACGGGTGGGCCCTGGCTGAGGAGGAAGCTTGCACTCGCTTCCAGCCCAAGGACACGCTGTGTCATGAGGCCGCCTTCGATAACAAGACCGCTGTCACTTGCGAGGAGTTCGTCTATCAGTCGGGCAGCAGCATAGTTGCTGAGGTAGGATTTTACCAATCACAGCAATTTTAATTTGGATATGTCAGGGACTGGAAACTTATGGTCGTTGGGGCAGAAAAGTTAAGAATTGAAGATCTTCGATAAAACGCTCAGCAGGGCATCCATTTGCAAGATCGACAGGTGACCTTCTAAAGATAGCAAGATCGCGCTTTATGCATGCAGGTCGCTCACAATGGGTTACTCTGGGTCTGGGGAAGCCTATTTTCAGTAGACGTCCTGAGGCTGATTATGATGAACTTAAGACTGTTATCTGGAGCAGGACCTAATTAATCATTTCGTTTTCAGTTCGGCTTGGCGTGCCAAGAGTGGAAACGGTCGCTGGTGGGCACTATGCACAACATTGGCATGCTGATATCCATGCCTATTATGGGCTTTGTGTCAGATAGGTAAGTTTAATCTAGGTAGACCTCACTTTTGAACCTAATAAGTTGCCAGTCGTAAGTCCTAAGACACCCGTATTAAACATACGAGTAAATTACTACTTCTCGGCACACAACTTACTTTAACCAATAACTATAAGCTTGCACCGTAACCTCTCACTTCTCACCAGTAGTGTTCTCATTTCCCCAAAGGTTGTCTGGAAAAGATCGCTTACAGCGATAAGACCGCCTACATACTACCTACCAACATATGTTTTTCTTTTATTGTATGTTTTTTATGTGTTTTCTGGTTGCAATAAAGAGTATCTATTAATCCATCTTACTATTCTCACAGGTGGGGTCGCCGGGCGGCACTGATAGTGAGTGGGTGCGGCGCAGGAGTGCTGGGGCTGTGCAAGTCCTTCGTCACCTCGTACCCCGCGTACCTCGTCTCTGAACTCCTCGAGACTGTCTTCGGAGCCAGCGTGTATCCAGCTGCTTTCGTACTGAGTCAGTATTCTTCAATATTTGCTCATGGAATGTTTCAATCAAACAGCTATGTGTTTTCAACAGGAAATATGATGTTCAAAAACTCTTTGGTGATGCTCGCGCATTGTGTCTTTTAACCTTCTTGACCTACGAGTAGCGTTTTGTATTTTAAAGTCTCAATATTTGCACTCCTGACGTGTCTTCGTGTCTCGATAAGATGAGGCATCGATACTATTTTTAGTTAATAATCGTCTTGACCTAAATTAATTAAAACCTACATAAAAATCAGATCAGATTTTTCAAACTAAGTTATTCAGTCGAATAATTTGAGAGACTAGGTACGATTAGTTCCTTATTACTCGTTTCACACTAGAAGAGTGCCTAGTCATTGTCAAATGTTTAAAACATAGTTTTGGTGCAATACTATTACATAGTCAGCGGACCCTAGGCCCTCGCGTGTGAGTGCAAAACCGGGATAACGCTAGGATAATGATGATAATTGGTATGATATACTTTGCAGTGATCGAGTGGCTGGGCGTCGAACACAGGATTTTGGCCAGCCTGGTGCTGGGCATACCTTTGGCGATGGGGGCAGCTGTACTTTCCCTTCTGGATTATCTGACCGCCTACTGGAGAACTTGGGCCCGGTTCGCCTACCCCCCTTCGTTTCTCCTTCTTCTCTACCCCTGGCTACTGCCAGAGAGCGTGCGATGGCTGACGATCAAAGGCCGATTCTCTGAAGCAGTGGAAGTCATAAAGAAAGCAGCGACATGGAATAGAATTATCATTCCTCAAGAAGGCATCGAGAAAATGCTGCTCAGTGAAGCAGAACAGCTAAATAACAAGGCTGAGATGGACATTGAAGACGACAGCTTGTTCAGAGCATTGATAAAGTAAGTCTGTAATGATTATTAACTTAGCTATTTTTGAGACTTCTTTAAATTAGCTAAAAGTTTTTATACAGACTAAACCTTCATCATTGTATTAACATTTTCTTTTTAAGAAAAATACCGAAATAGTGTATTACTACAAACTTGTAACAAAAATAACTTTGGTAATGCCATAATCCACTGTGCATATCAACTATACAGGTTGTTAGTTTAACTAGTTTCCATGTTTGGAGTGCGAATATGACCTGTGTAGGCAAAGAAGAGGTTCTGGAGTGATTCATACTTAGTTTATATGCGTGTACTGCATACTGTTTAATGGAAATATAAATGTCAAGTAGGTGTACATAAAATTTGTTTATGTCCAGATACCAAGCGCTCCGTCAGCGGCTGTGTGTGTGCTTCGTCTGGTGGGCGTCGGCGGTGTTCGTGTTCTACGGGCTAGCGGTGCATGCTCATGCGCTGTGGGGCTCGCCACACGCCAACTACGCGCTGGTGGCTGCCGCTGAACTCCCCGCTTTGCTGGCCAATACGCTGCTGCTTGACCGAGTGGGGCGCCGGCCGCTGCTGACGGCCGCTTTTATGGTTACTGCCACTGCGCTCATCGCAATCCCCTGCCTGCCCGAGTGTGAGTAGAGTTTTAGTTTTATGCTACCTTATCTAATATGAGGGCATGTCCTCCTAGTCGAATATCGACTACGCAATCTTCACCGATATTAACCAACTGCGCGAGAGTGCATAAGTGTGTACAATACATAAATTATTCACTCTCTGTTCCTTCACTTTCATAGTTCAGTGAGACGGCAATCCGTCATGAAATAACCGGACAGAGAACAGGCGCAGGACCAACGGCTTAACGTGCTCTCCGAAGCACGGGGTCAATATCTTGACTCGGGAGCTGTACCAAAGTTATTTCTAGACAAAAAATTCAGACCCCAATTTTAGCCCGATCCGAGATTTGAACCTGGAAACTCGTAACCAGCATACTGAACTGACAACTATACCGACGAGGCAGTCTTATCTCAGAGGCGGGCTAATATAACCTTGGTGATCTCGTGTCATAGGGATATTATTTAGAGCACATTTAACTCGTCGTCGTCTTGTAGTAGTTTGCGATCCTGGCCACGACAAGACTGAAGCATTTGCTCATGTCTGTTAAGTATCCGTTATCCTCGCCATACTTCTTATTACAAGTTATTCTTACATTGTTGCTAAGTTGAGGTTATTTATTGAATTAAGCATCATTTGCAAGTATGTTGCCTTGTGGTAGCTTTTCTTTTTTACATGCTTTTATTGCGCGTAGATTTAACGGCAGTAATAATTGTATTGGTAGTCAGCGTCCCCTCATCATTTTGTAACGATTGTAACAAAAATACCAAATGCAACAAGATCTAAGGCTTGAAAATCAAAACATAGAGGCCTTTGATCCTATCAAGGTCAGTCTGTACCTACTTAAATTATATACACGTGTCGTACACGTGAAGTCAGAAGTTACCATTAAAGCTTGTTTCTGTCGTTTTACAAATGTATGCCGTATCGTTATTAATTTGTATTTTTCAAACCATTAGCATAATAAATGAGAAAGTGTAAATGACTAAGGTGATTATCACACTGCATCCTTAGAACTTAGATTAATAACATGGCCCCTTTATCGTATATCGCAGAACCCCAGTTTTCTTTAAACTTTATTTATTTTAGTATAATTATCTGACAATGTTTTTGAAAAACATTATTTTATTACTATGTTTTTAAATGCACATATATACCTTACTAGCAGTTCCGCGCGACTTCGCCCGCGCACTTAGTTGGATTTTCCATACAAACTTTCACCCCCCCTGATGATTTTATATCACAACAATACTTTTGTTGTACTTCTGCCTTTGTCCTTCCCAGGGTCTCAAATTATCTCTTAATCAAATTTAATTTGAATCGGTTCAGTAGTTTCGATTTCCTAACCAATACAAACAAACAATCAAATCTTTCGTCTTTATATATTTTTATAAGTAACGAATATTTCACTTTTAAAAATAATTTTAATCAACCAAACTCAACAATATTTGAATAATGCAAAGAAAATAACTAATTCGGAGGGAATAATCGGACAGAGCTTCTGGCTTGAAGTTTTCTCTTCGGTGGCTGACGGGCAAAATAGGCTTGTACAGGCGCTCGAGGCTTTATATAAGCACGGACGTATAGTGTTGCCAGGAGGGTCTTCTCATTTCTAAAAATATAATATTAGTGTAGAAACTACAAACGCCTAGATAAAACGTCATAGTAGCAAAAGCGTTTTTTGAATCGGAGTATGAATTTTCACGATTTTATAGTTGTTATTTTAACAGTTCCTGAAACTTTTTTATACAAAATATTACTGATACATCTATTCAGCATAACATAACACTAGGTGCCATGTTTATACACTGTTAGGGCATTCGCCCATACTTCTATTTAGCCATGTCCTTTAATAGACGACTCTGAGTGCGGCAGTATGGTACAATGTGACAATTGCCTTAGCTGAGTTGGAAGTGGCATGTGCGCCGGCGCCGGCGACCGGTCCGCGCCTGTTTATGGTGACAGGCCCAACTGGTCCTCGTGAGAATTGCCGCAAATGTTTTTAAACGCACATTGCTTATGACTCACCAACGATCGTCGATGAAAATTTGCCCGACTAAAATTATTCCAAGGAAGTCATAAAGATTCTATTCATTTTCTTATGTCCTGACCAAAATATATTTAAAGTTAAACTTTTGCAAGTACTAGTGGCTCAATTCGTTCACTGTTAAGTCTGGAGTTCACATGTTTAATTTTTAATCAGACGGTTATTTATTGACATATTTTGTACAGGAATTCTGCGTTAACTGACGTTAAAAGGTTGTTTAAAATTGATAAACTCAGGTCTAAATCGCTTAGGGAATGGTAATCGAATTTTTTACTACTCATGTTTAAAAAATCACTGACACTAGCTTTGCGCCCTAAAACATGTTCTCTAGGGAGCGTGTTCGTATAGCATACGAGGTTGTTAATATCAACCAACTTATACAATGTGATACTCGTATGTTACAAAATTCTTAACAACTTCAAATTAACAATAGCGTATTCAACATAAATATGCAATACTTCTACGACTTTTTTAGTATGAAAACGCAAATATTTTTTCAGGATTTCAGAGTGATCTAGTAATAAAAATACTGTAAATTCGCTATAAAATACATTACTCGAATAAGAGACGTTCGTCACATGTTATATTGTATAAGCCATCTACAATCTGTCGTCCTTCTGTGTCAGCAGCTGTCTGGTCGTCTCGCAACCCTTTCAAGGGTTCCAAAAGTAATGTTGGTACAACAACTAATAGGCCCTGTATTTTTTTAATTCCAGCAAGCGGCGTGTGGGCCACAGCGCTGTACCTGATAGGCAAAGTGGGAGCCACCATGTCGTTGAACGCACTATACGTGTACACTGCCGAGCTGTTTCCGACCCGAGCGCGGCACCGGCTGCTGGCAGCTTGCTCGACAATGGGCCGCGTTGGAGCCATCCTAGCGCCACTTACGCCACTGCTGGTGAGTCCCTTAGTAATAATGTCCGCCCTGTCGACCAAAATGGCACAAGAACTACATATCGGCAGTCCAGTCTATCAGCGATCATATTCAGGATGCTGTTGCCGCTAGTCCGAACCCTGCACACCAGGGACGCGCAACGTTTCCGCATCGTTGCATAAAAGCAATCCACCCCTGCCTCGGCGAAGATCCCATATGCACTACAGAAGCGAGGCAGTCGCAGCAAGCGCCCTGAAGGCGTTGTTATACAGGACACGGAGAGCGTTTTGCAAGCTTTTTGAGCATATTTAGCCCAAAGGCTCCCTGTGTAAATATGTACAGAAAGCCCTGAACAATGTTATCTTTACTTCCCGTGTATAAGGTGCAAGCCTTACTAACAACGCTCTCCAATTTCTCAATATCTTCATCGTCCTTGAATTAACACATGACACATTTAAATTTGAACACTCTTTGTAGCTCGTTCTTGTTTGTAATAATTAGAGATGCGCCGGATCGTCAAAAATGTATATCCGCGAATACGGATCTGAATACGGATAATGTGTGCCAAGATCCGCGGATAGGGATACAGATCTTAACTTTTTACTCGATCGGTGCCGGTGCGCGCGACCTTTAAATAATAGTTTACGCTACTATTCGTTTTGCGTAAGCGTGACAGGACATGTTCCATCATGTCGCTGGTCTTTCTTATTATGTAATGGTTAATGAAAAATAATCTGATTGGAGTTTAATGTTTTTGTTTGCTCATGACCAATATTTATAATTTCATTAAAATTAATAAGGTAAAAGATCCGTATAAGATCCGCCAAAAAAGTAACGGATACGGTTTTTTTCTTCTTCGGATATCTGCGGATACGGATACAGATATCCGGAACATCACTAGTACTAATGTAATTCGAATCGTCAACAATATATACACTTAAATTAGCAGATAATTAAATGACAATAAAAGTTTTCAGGCTATACTTTTCTTTCTCGACAGGCCAATGACTCATTAGACTCGATCAACGATCACAAGAAATTCAGATTCATTTATTTGCTTGAATTACGGTACATAATGATGGTACATACAAACAAAGTCAAAGTTCGCACAATTCACCAGAAGCTGGCATGCAAATGTTTCATATCATAACACATTTCAATAATGTTGAAATTTAAGCAACCATCAAAAATAATATAAAAATAATAAGAAGAATGTCAAGACAAACACGAGATACATATAAGTTTGGTCAACGTATTGACGACCGTCTTGGTGTAAACTAAACCAGGCGCAAAAAAATCCCGCAAGGGGCAAATGTTTGTGTGATGAGCACGAGCATTTGTACCTAAGTCATGGATGTTTATATATAAATATAAGTATGTCTATCCGTTATCCTAGTCACCATAGCACAAGCTCACGCTTAGTATGAGGCTAGGTAATTGGTGTGTTTGTTGGAACAATTTATTATTATTATTATTTATTTAGACATACTCTTTCTAATCTGTGGTCAACGTTAAAAAATATTGCAATGTCAAAATACCAATCACTGACAAAAACTAAATGGGTTACAATATGGTTACAATAGAAATTGAAAGAATTCAATTTCATTTCATTTATTTACACAGAAACACGGTACATTGGATAGAAAAAACATAAACTTAATAAGTCCGACATTTCTCGCCACAATTAAAGCATGTAAAAATATTGTTCTTTTTTTTTAATTATAAATGAGTTTCAGTATAATGGCAATAATTCCTTAATGCTATAATTTTTTTTTTCTAGGAGCCATACATATAGCTTGTTTTGAAATAGGCTTGGCCTCAAGACTGTAATGGTCGCTGGTATACTATTATATATTTTTATGCACATATTCAAACAATTTTTCTGGTACAGAGCAGTTCTAGGTACATAGTTTAGTTTAATTTAATTAATACTATTTGATAAAGAAATAATAAGAATTATAAAAATATCAGATTTCCGAAGATAACTAATGAATATCATCAGCAAGAGTGGCAAGTAATTTCCATTTCTGGTTTGGTCACTTGATAATTTTATACATAAAAATATCCGATTAGTCATTGAGTCAGAATGAATATTACCGGTTTCCGGTGGCGTTCAAGTTTAGTGATGATGGTAAGTGATTAAACCGCAGAAGCGGTTTTTTCTTTTTCCTGAACTCCGCATTTTAAAATGATTTGTTCCCGAATTACTTTTATATTCGTAGTTAGGAGGAACTCGTTTTCTCTTTCATACTTTTCCTTTTGCTAGTTACAATTTTTACCGGGAACTTTTTCTATACAAATTGTCGACCCCCACTTCACCGCTTTGAGGCGAAGGGTAATGGGAAAACGTCTTTTAGAACCTACCTGCTGAGAGTCTAAGTTCATAGATTCGGCAGTGCGTTTATATGATCAGATAGGTGACAGACCAATAGAGCTAGATACGGTCAAATATTGTTCATTTTTTAGTTACCAGTTCTTAGTGCAGTGGACTGCCGTCTCACCGAATTATGAGAGTGCACCTGTGTATTGCGCACACACTTGTGCACTATAATATGTCCCGGCTAATCTCTATTGAGATAGGTCGCCGTAGTCTGAATTCGGTTAGGAGGATTATTATTACCAGTGCTTAGTATCATGTTCTCTTTGGATTCTCTGATTTATAGTAGCATTTTATAAAATTTAGCGAGTTTTTTGAATGTGTTAATTTGTTGACAGCGCCGCGGCATTGACGCTGTAAGTTCAAAAACTGCCAAAGCATGTCTAACTAGAAAAGAGGTCTTACTCTTCATAAAATGCCTTGGATAATTCCGGCATGTCACCACTCAGTCCGTTTTATAATTTGGTTATCAATTAGATAAGTTCTGGTCTGTTTGGCGACCAGGGTAGCCCAGGTCAGCCCAAATGTCGAAATAACATTTGACAGACTGAGTTGTTTTATAAGGGTTAATGTCGTATTGTAATATCTAAATAACCGATAGAACCGATCTGTCCTGTGTCTGCGGGTTCACTCCACAAGACATGTCCCATCACTTGTCTTGTCCTACGTGCCCTGATTCCTGCTCTTTAGAAGACCTTATGTGCAAACAAAAAGGCAATCCGCGTCGCCAATTACTGGGCACGACGAAAAGGCGCTTTACCATCGACACGATAAGAAGAAGAAGAAGTATCACGTTATCATGTGATAGGTGACTGGCGCAAGTTGCCGGTTAAGGCCGCACTATTTGTGTCGCGTATTACCTTGATAGACTTAGCTCACCCTTAACTCACACTTAACGCACCGCGCCGATAAGTAATATAAGTAGACAGTTTTTGTAACTGGTCGATCTCTTGGGCATATTACAAGTAACATCTATGATAAAGCCAGCAATTAGGTTTACAATTTACAGCTTTGTTTGTTTTGCCTTACTTACATGTATAAATAAAGTTTCTTACACATGATAGAAATTGTCATTTGACTTTTGATTTTTGTGCTTTCGTTTTATACACTTTTCGCAATTACTGGTGGGCTTCCTACAGAAAGTTTTAGCGAAGGACAGATCATGACTCCAAAAATTTCGAAACTAATTATCATAGTCATACTTCCGTGATGGTTTCCAGTGTCATTTGATTAACACTAATGGGATGTTGAGAAAAGACAAAAAAATAATATTTAGAGTCTGATAAGCTTGCGTTTGGATTTAAGACGCCATTGATAGAAAATTATTGATCCACCTACATAAATGATTAGTCCCACTCACTGATGACAATATTGATGTAAATCTATGTCTTTTGCAGGCGGTGTACCGATGGTGGCTGCCGACGGCGCTGTTCGGGTCGCTGCCACTGCTGAGCGCGGCGCTGACGCGGCTGGTGCCCGACACACTGCACCGGCGCCTGCCAGACTCCTTCGCTGATCTGGAGCCCGAGTTGCCCAGCACGTCCTCGCTAGCCGCCGAGGCTTGACCACATACTGATCACAAGGGATAGGTGGCTCCCGCTGCTGTCGCGACTGGCGCCCAACACGTTCAACCAGCGCCTGTCAGACTCCTTACCCATTTGGAGCTCGAGTTGCCCAGCACTTCCTCTCTAGCCACCGAGCCGTGATCTTATACTGATCACAAATCATGGGCGGCTACCGTTGCTGTCGCGACTAGCGCCCAACACGTTGCACCAGCGTCTGCCAGACTTCTTCGCTGATCTGGAGCCCAAGTTACCCAGCACATCTTCTCTAGCCGCCGAGCCGTGATCACATACTGATCACAAGTATCGGGCGGCTGCCGCTCTGCTGTCGCGCCTGGCGCCCAACTGCTTTGCCGACTTGGTTCCTGATGCGCCTTGCACGTACTCTCTCTCCTCCGTGACTACGTACACTAATAGGGATGATGCCACTTTCCACAAATAATTCCAATAACCTATTAAACAACGTATTACACATATTGCCAATTTTAAATTATCTGTAATATTGATTTTTTATAAAGTAAAACCGTTAAAAAGTAATTGAGTTGAGCACAGAATAGAGTGACGTCACTGTTGTATATTCCCATACAAAACATATAAAAGAATAACGCTGTGATAGTCCTTACAAGGTACGTCAACGATTGATGGTGGCATGTAACTCATTAAGAGTAATAGGTGGACCAGCCTTGCTGAGCGAAGCGGTGACGCTGAGTTGCCTATAATACTTAGTTGTGACCACAAGTAACAGGAGACCGGCCGCTTCTATGGCGACTAGCGATGGACTTTTTACCCGACTGCGTCAGGAGGGTAATGTTGTTTGCTAACTTGAAGCGCGATGCGCCTAGCGAGTTCTCTTTTGCCGCCACGCCCTGATTGCACTGTGCTCATAAGCAACAGGCAGGTGAAAGTGACTGCTGCAGCTAACTCATTTGCTACCTGAGGCGCCCAGCAGATTGTCCTTTACAGGTACACAGTGAACCCAGCATAAGGCAAGTTGCTGGTGCTGCCCACTGCTTCGCTCCGAACGGCCGAGCTTTGTTACTCCTCAGCCTACCCTTTGGCCTAAATTTAATTAATTTAAAATATATTCGTCCATGATACATATACGAGTATAACCCGAGATCATCAATTAGTAAGCTGCTGGTAAACCGAAATGACACAATTCTCATTCAAAATATGTCAAATAATGTTATTTATAGCGGCTGTTCAAAGATTAAACATGGTGAACTCGACCCAAATGAGATTGATTTGTTAAGTGTATGAATTATCCTGCGTTGGCCGTAATACTCATTGCCTTTGCATAGTTAGCATTTTTGCTGGTTTTCTTTAAAAGTGGTGACAGTCCTTTTGCCAAGAGAACTAGAACATAAGTTATAAAACCACTCAAATGTTATTGAATATAAAGCTGATCTTGGTCGTTATACTACTTTTAAGGAAAACCAGACTAGGTACAACTTCTAATCATATTGTAAGTACTGAAGGTTTGTGAAAAATTCGTACCTACTTTATTGTTTGTTGTTCACTACAAAGTGATTGGTTACTTATGTACTTGTCCTTAGCTAGCAATGGACACAGTAGCAGGCCTGTGTATCTCCCCGCGAAGGTATCAAAAACGTACCTACGCGCGGCGCACCTACGTAGGTGCTAAAACAAGTTGTGTGTCGCTACCGGCCAGAGCCATGCTCGCGCTTTTTATTCACCGGCGGCCGCGCGGCTACGTTGCTGGCTGGACGAGAATGAATAAAGTACTAGAAAGAGGCGCTAGATGGCGTTAGAAGCTTCTCGTAGCAGTCAACCCTATCGCGTCGCGTGATATTACGTCACTGAATAGGTTTAGTGTATTATGAATCATATTCCAGAGCAATAAGTATGAAATTATCTTGCAATGGATTTTTGTAGGTGTCTACACGAAAATGTGCTTGACTCTGAGGCAAACTAAATTACGCCATATTGTTGACGACATTGAGTAGACATTTCTTTGAATACAATTGCTAAGTCATACTTTTGTACGAAGTACTAGTATTCTGTGACAGTAGGTAAAGAGATTACTCGTATTTTAGATTTAAGTTAATATTAAAATCGTAAAGACGATTGTGTAAATATAGTTCACTGTGAAGCTCCAAGTGCCTGTAATGCAAGCTCATCAAAGTCACACAGCGCCACATCACATCTTGTTGAACAAGAGTGTTGGCAGCTAATTTATTAATAGGCGCCTAGAGTGCTATATTAAGTTATAGATAATAAAGCAAAGTAAAACTGAAGTAAGTTGTTTACTGAATGAAAAGGAGGTTAAACCTGCCTTCGAATAATCTACTTAGTAATAATATGTAATATATGCTAGTGCTTTTAATACTAATGTGGTAGTAACAGGGTAAAGCAATTTGGTTCTACTCCTAAGTACTTCTTTTGCCATGGGCATGTAGATTTAATGTTATATAATTAGTTGTTAGCTTAGACTGCATATGTCAAACACTATACATATATGGTCACACTTTTGCAGGACGTTAAAAATATTATCGTGACATATTCACATTCAATTAAATCATAATTAATACCTACATCTCTAATTCAGATTAAAACTTAAAAAGGACAAAATAATAATTGTTAATAAACAGATCACACCTTTGATTTATAAAGAAGAGTACAGTAACTTACTGAAGGCGAATGCAATATTTTAAGAAACGTTAATTGTAAGACGAGATATCGTTAACAAATTAAGACCTCTTATTACGTAAGTAATTAATTGTAATCCCAAATAATATAAAAAAGGCTCAAATTATTTTATACACACTGAGCGAAAATGCTCTATTAATTTGTGGTAAAAATAAACATATTTTTTCACAACAACTTTTTGTTTTATTATGTTAGAAAAAGTTGGGGAATCTGCAGTTATCTCATTATGAGAGCACATCAATTTCGATTTGATGATAATTGAAATGTTGACTGACGTAAAGAGAAGAGGCTTTGGTGTAAATGACCTCTTTCTTGGATTTGTCTGAAAAAAAATTCCAGTCTTAATAAGGTTAGACGACATGTTATTGTATTCTATATATGCATATTACACGGCGACACGTAGGCCACAGTGAACAAAGGGTCAGGGTTCAAAACAATCAGCCGAGTAGTTTAAACATGCGTTTCAGCCATTCTTCTCGCAAAAATAGGTGAGAGTGACCGTGGGGACCTTTTACAGTCTTTTTCTGGGAAAAATATGTAGTGAGAACAAGTTGTATTGCGTATTCAAAACCGACTTACAATTGAGAGAAATCCAGTTCTGAAGTTATGAAGCTTCGGGTTTAAAAAAACTACCGACAAAATTTACATGCATTTACATTCAGGTGTGTGTAAAAGGAAAATACTTGTAGTAATACTTTAATGAATGGACTGGTCTGAGGAGTGGCTTCCGAATGGGAAACCCGCTGCTATACCCACATAGTCGTAGCTAACGTGTCGGTATTATGCAGCTGAGTATATTAGTACGGTACACAGCATCTAATAAGTTGTTTTGCACTGGAAGTTGCCAATAGGTGTGTATCAATGATCTTTTTTATTTACGTAAGAGCTTGAGATTACTAAAGGTAATATAAGAGATTGTGTTAGTAGATCGACAGCCCTCAAAATCACTTGCTTAATTCTTAAATTGTCACTTTTTGTGAATTACTCTACAATTAATTTACTGATCCAGCTGTTACCAATCAGAAAATAGTTTTAAAACACGTGATCAACGAGCTTTTCAAACAACCCAACACCATCAATCACCTGCAATGATTGCCCAATTTTCGCGTTCAACGAGATGAATTCATTTGCAGAGCCGATGTGACGGTATAATAGATCGAGTGCGGCCGTGACCGAGTCGCTTTCTATGGCATTGTCTGCGCCCTGAGGGCACTGCTTGAGCACCTGTCAGTGTACCCCAGCACTCCGAGTGCGCTTGACAAGTGACTATGACTGTGGCGAGTGATTGTCGCGATGCTGAGTCAAAGCCGGGAGTGGATGCGAAGGTGTCCGCGTGTGCCCTGAGTTGCGGGGTGGATGCTGACAGCGTGCTGAGGCAGCTGGGGCAGGCGGGCCGCTTCCACCTTCGGGTGTACGCGTTGGTGGCTCTGGCGGCGGTGCAAGTGGGTCTGCTGCACACTACGTACATTTTCCTGGCTGCTGATCTCCCTTACAGGTATGTTTTAGTATCTTTAATTGATAAATAAATAGCTAGTTATATTAAACATATGTATAACTTATCAATAAATATTAAGATACATTTTTTAATACAAAAGAAAAACAAAAATTATACAAAAGGGTCCCTGTGGTAAGGTTCATAGGATGCTGGCAGCAAAACCGCGCTGGATAGCGATACTTATACGCTGCGTAAGTAGCTGCCAGCTCTTGGGTTGATGTCAACCAGCTTCTTGAAAATCTCTTTGAAAAAAGAGATAGCGTTGGGACCCCACGGACCCAGTATTTCGACTCCAAACGGTACAGAGTGGTAACGGGAAACATGGTATGTTTTATAATTTTACTTTAACTTGTAAACCCCATCAGACCCGCGGGCGGGTTGATAAAAAATATTTTTCTATTGCCTGGACAATACGTGAAGGTTTAAGGGTTCTATCTGTTGTAATTCAAATTCAATCAATCAATCATTTATTTGGCACTCAGATAATTTTATAATTAATATTCGGATCAGACCAACTGGTGCCAAAAAGGTCCCTGCTCAGCATTAATCGTGACAGCGCGAGGCATGCCACGATACTGATTTTCAGCAGGAACCCTTTGGGGTACTGTGTACACACATACAAAGAAGGACAAATTTGAAATTAAATTAAAATAATTAAATAACCAAATTTAACATTAACAACATTACTACGTGTAGAGCTCTTTATTGCAGACCATGAAACTATACCAACTAAGTTCCATCTATCAGATTTGACAATCCAGGTAGAGGACCATTTTTATTTTAAAAAGTACACAAGATCTTTCATAAGCGTCATCTAAGTGATTATGATTATTTACTATCTTGTAAAAGCTTCAATATTTGTAATCGTATATTGACCTCTCTTTATCTTCGTACTCATTTACATGGAAGAGGTAAAAAAAGCCGCAGCCTAGAATCATGAAGAAAATTGTAAGGTCCGTTTTGGAAAACCAGAACTGATGAAAACTCATCCAACGAGGAAAATATTCGTCTGCCCTTATTTTATTTAAATACTCTTATTATCGTCCTTAAGTTTTGATAGATTAAAACTGAAATAGACATATTAAGTAGTATGTACTCGTCTTTACCTACCGAACCTATTTAGACCCGAGTTCACCAACTTTTATACAGACGGCGGGAATTCCCATACAAAATATGTCAAATAATGCTAAATCGGCTAATTAAAAATTAAACATGTGTTGGTGAACTGCACGCTTACATGGGTTCCACTAATGAAAAAAGCGGGCAAGTGCGAGTAGGACTTGCGAAGAGGATTTCGTAGTAATAATGGTTTTTTTCTACAGTGTAACCATTATGCGGTTTTCTGCCTTTTTTGTTACTTGTGCTGTAAGACCTTCCTTCTTGCAAAAATTCATGAATCTCTGTCTATTGGAAGAGTATAGGTCTATAGGTTTTCAATTTCCCTGTGAAATATTAGAAAATACGGCAAAAATCTTTGGATTGCGTTCACTTAGAAGTTTGATTTTTTACAGCTTAAAGGAACCGAAGCTATAAAAAGTTGATGTTTTAGTTTTAACTTGACACCTCCTTTACGCGTTCCTAAGTAAAAATCGGCTAAGTGGGAGCTGGACTCGCGTACAAAGGGACCCGTACCATTATCTACTTCATCTTAGTCACTTAAGAGAATTTCTTCCAAGTATTTTGTAATTGGTACAAAATTATCCAACACCCAAGTTCTACGAATATTACTGCTAATCTAATAAAGTTATCTTAGCCGCTATAAAGTTTATGAAATGCACTATCATCATGATTTTTTTCTTAATTTTTAGGCCAGCAGTTAAGCTTTTAGAGGGGGGGGGGGGCTAATTACTGCTGCAAGTATTAATTCTAATTGTGTGTAATTCTAATTTTTCTGTTCTAATTTCGGATACATTTCTTTTGCACACGGAAAATGCTTAAGTACTTAGCCCCTAGTACACCGTTTTGTCACAATTTACAAAAAAAATATTATGTCAAATAAAATAAATATTATGGCTGTTATGTTTAAAATTTAAATATATTTTGGTAAACTCGACCGAGTGACCGCGGAAACATCACACAGTCATAATACAGGATGTAAAAACACGACGAAGCCTGAAACACGCATTGTGATCACCAAATTGATTAACATAATATTATTTGTTTGTACTATAAAAAAAATGTCGTGTCGTCTCAGGAGTTAAAAGAAGGGCGAAAAGTAGAGGATGGAAAAGACTCTACTCACAGGAGCTTAGCTATAAGATGATGATTAAGGTGTTCTGTGCTGTGGTAACATTACATTACATTTATAATTGCTATGAATTTAGCATCAAAGAATAGCGCTCTACAGACTGCGTGCTTAAAACTTCAATTTCGAATACACACGGGTTGCCCTCGTAAAATTGAATAAGTACTAATTAAATTATTTTTGATATTATAGTTAAAAAAGCTTACTATAGCAGTCATATTGAGAATTTTGATTAAGTACATTATTTAAGAAAAATGTTACAAAATTAAATTAAACTGCAATAAAAGTGTCTTGTATCTTGATTAGCTCGTTAACCGTAGGTTTCCAAATATAGTTTCATAGAAAACATATGTCGCCATGATGTAAAAAACCTTTTACACTCTATATTATCAAGTCTGATAAACCAAACATAACTAGCATCCCACGAGGCGTCGAATGGCAAACAGCAAACAACACCGTATTCAATTCAATATTTGTATTACATTTCGACACGAATCAATTTGTCGACGACATTAAAGACCCTGGCGAACGGAAAATAAGCACAATCATTTTTGACAATGTCATTATTTACCACACATACAAGGTTACATTGCAAAGGGGTAAAAGTTAAGTTAGCCTATAAAAATCCCACTGCTAGGCAAAGGCCTCGCCTCAAATATTAGGAGGTACAAGGCATACTTACTGCACCACGCGGGCTCAGTGCGGATTGGTGAAGGGGTTGTCTATAAGGCAAGTGACCAACCTTACTGTCAGATGTTATCAAGCCGCCCTAGGGCCTCTGAGTAGGCTTAACGACTAATACAACAGATATTAGCCGGGACCAACTGCTTAACGTGCAAATGGGTGCCAAAATTTAAATATAAGATCTAGGGAACAATATGAAGAAACGACTTTATCGCAATTATTTTTATCATCGTATTTTTCGAATAAAATCTACATTAAAATATCCAAAAAAAAATAGGTAAATAGAGATAACAGAACTTTCGCGTACCATATTGACTATTGATGTATTGCTCTTTTCAGTTCTTCGTTAGAAAAAAATAAGCACGAACAATATCAGCGTACCTAAATTATCCACGTGTACGATATTAAACAGCGGATAGGAATAATTAAATTTGAAAAAACACAGAAACAATTTTAAATAAGAGTTTTCGCGCCTGTTTCTTTACGTGAGTGATTTGAAGTTTATAGACCCAAGACTTTAGAAATTACGGGGGGGGGGGGGGGACACACACCGTGTAAATGACTTTGGCGGGCTATACCTGCAAATGGTAAAGCTGATAAAAAAGTGTTGTATGGAAACCCTAGATACCCCAAACAAGGGGGTGCACTCAAAAAAAATAATTCACCCCTCCTTTTACATGTATGAGGAGGTACCCTTAAAAAGGGGTAATTTTCATTTTTCGTATTTTTAAAAAATGAGATCTATATGTGAAGTATCCTCGAACCAAGTTACATGCAAAACAGTCCATAAACGTAGAATATATTCCGCTGTAACAGACTAGGACGGACGGAACGGACGGACTGAACGATCTTATAAGGGTTCCTTGTCAGACTACGGAACCCTAAAAAATACAGGGTTGCATGTATTTATGATGCGCACACAGGAACAACCATTTATGTAATAAATGTTTCATGAACCTGCCACTGTAAATTTTCAAGTCCGCCTTTGACTACTTTGGGGGACCTTTGAACTTTAAATACAGTTACGAGTATGCGTAGGTATACATACTCGTACATGGTCGCAAAAAAATTCAATGTTATAAAATTATCTTCTGTTGTCAACCAATATTGGATAACTAATTGTGGTGTTCTGCCATGTATAAGTTTTGAGTCTTGTTTTTGTAAGGCATAATTTATTCTAGTGCGTCTACTCCTAATTAATTTGAGTGAGCAAGTAAGTAGAATTTACAGAAAAATCACTTACCAATTTTCCTGACCCTCAGTGAAATATCTATAAGAATTTGTTTCAGCAATACCTGAAAGTATAAGACGATATTAATGCATCAAAGTTTGACGGTAGAGAATGCCTTAAGGCATTAAATCCGGTGTTGGTACTTCTTTGTTTGCGCAATATAGAGTGTAGGTTTATTCAAATTAGTGCCGTAGGACCTTCCGTCTAGCTACATTTCATGAATCTAGGTCTATGAGAACTACCCTATAGGATTTAATTTACCTGCGAAATGTAAAAAACGGCTAAAATGAGCTTGATTTTTTCACAGCTTCAAGAAAGCGTAGCCATAGGTATCTATTTGATGTTAATCTAAACTGGATATATCCACCGAAAAATGGTCTTGACAGATAGATGGACAGACAGACGGACGGACGGACAAGAGGGCTCCTTTTGAGGTACGGAACCCTAAAACAATTTCAAAGCCCATTCAAATAATTTCCATGTGTTATAATAACATTTATTCAAGTACAAATTGCAGTGAACGCGTTTCGTCATCAACACTTGTCAGTTGTTCATGATCAGTTCGAAAACCTGTCCAAATCGATCTATTGTGTTTGTTGGTGCTTGTCTACACAATCATTGGCTGGTATTCATCGGTGGCCTTTCTAAGGTTTCGCAATTGCCTGTCGATGTGTGGCTAATAGCCACTTGTGATAAGGACGTAATGGCTCAATATTTTAATTGAAGTGGTTTACAGCAGCGGAGAGCCTTGGTAGACTGAACTCCAGTTGTATGATACTTTACTAAGTGGCAGATCAAAAGTGTATTGCAGAGGTAGTTATTAAAAAATAAGAACGTTGGGATTGCACGGGATTCCCGACCGGTTCCGGGAATGACTGCCTCGTTGGTCTAGTGGTAAGCACGCTGGTTACTATTCACGAGGACCCAGGTTCGAATCTCAGGTCGGGCCGAAATTTATTTCATATCAGCCTATTGCAGTCCACTGCTGGACATAGGCTTCTCCAAGACGGCGCCAACTTTCACGGTCCTTCGCTTCTCGCATCCAGCCACCACCGGCCACCATCCTCAGGTCGTCGGTCCACCTAGCAGGCGGGCGTCCAACACTACTTTTGCCGAGACGTGGTCTCCATTCGAGAACCTTCCCACTCCAACGCCCGTCGGTTCTGCGACAGACATGACCAGCCCACCGCCACTTCAGCTTACTGCACCTCTGAACGATATCTATGACTTTCGTCTTTTGGCGGATGATCTCGTTTCGGATTCTATCCCTTAGCGAGATCCCCAGCATAGACCCAGAAACAAATAAATATATATTTATTTGTTTCTGGGTTATATAGTACATAAATATATATATATATATATATATATATATATATATATATATATATATATATATATAGTACAAATATGTTTATATAGTACAGAAACAAATAAATAGAAATTTATTTGTTTCTGGGTTTTCTGTCTTGAAACTCACACTCCCCGTGCCACGGAAAGCAAGATAAGCCGTTGGTTCTGATCTCTCCGGTTATGTCGGACTGCCGTCTCACCGAACTTTAAGAGTGAAGGAACAGAGAGTGCACTGGTTTATTGTACACATTCCTGTGCACTATAATATCTTCCGCGCAGTTATTTGATCTCTGTTGAGATTGACGGCCGTAGTCGAAATTCCGCTACATATTCATATATACAATAAAACAATACAATTACACACGGACAGCAACCTATTTGAACAAGGATGACTGGCGCACTAAGTCACTAAAATTAAATTTTCTGTACATAACTCGCAAGGAACACTTAAAGACGCCCCAACATAGGTATAACCCACCACTGCTTTGGGACACTTGTGGGCATGCTAAGAAGAAGCAGCGCAATAAATGCTCAATCTGGGTGGTTTATATACCGAATGCCGCCGTCTATTTGCAGACCTGCAAATAGACGGCGGCATTCGGCACCTGTAACCTGTCGGCAGGTAAAAAGAGAGATACTGCCTACAAAATAATTGGAAGTAGGTTGTATAGTATATACCTTTTATTTATATCAATCTTTATTACATGCATCTTTCTATGTATTTACTAACAAAAACACTAGTAACTAAACTATAATAGTAATATTATATACAACTTATTAATAAAAATTAAGATAAAATATATTTGTTTCTTACGTTTACGCGAATTGTTGAACTCATTAAAATACAATTTTATGGATTACTTCGCGATTTATTTACATTTTATTTAAAACCTGACGTTTCGAACAATTTACAGCGATCGTCTCCCTGTGACCACAATCAGTGTATCAATACGAATCCAAAAATATAACGACATAGCTTTGTGATATGATTAGTGTTTTTCCGGAAACTGTTCATAAGTATACTGATGATCGATGTGATGTGTGTCGTGTGTATGCATAATAAAAACCTACTTATCTACATTATAGATTTTACGTTTGTTGTTAAAAATACGTTTATTGCATGATAGTCACGTTCTTCGTGCTGCAGATCTAGAAATCATAGTTCAGGCACATTTCGGCACATCGAATAGGTACCTGTTGAAATAAAAAAATAAAAGCGTATAAATAAGGACTGCTTTGCCAGGATTTTCTTAATGTTTTTCACTTTTGCCGTTTTGCTTATTTATTTTTCTGAGGATGTTTCTCTTGCTAAATTTATCTTTTTAAGGTTTGTAATTCGACAAGGAACCCTTATAAGTACGTTCAGTCCGTCCGTCCTAGTCTGTCACAGCAAAATATCTTCTACGTTTATGGACTGATTTGCATGTAACTCGGTTTGAGGATATTTCACATTTAGATCTCATTTTTAAAAATACAAAAAAATAAAATTACCCCTTTTTAAGGGCTCCCCATATATGTAAAGGGGGGGGGGATGAATTATTTTTTTGAGTGCACCCCCTTTTGTGGGGTATCGTTGAAAAGGACTATGAAAATAAGGTAGGGTGGGGTGTGGGTTTCGATACAAGACTTTTTTATCAGCTTTACCATTTGCGAGATATAGACCGCCAAAGTTGATTACACGGTGTCCCCCCCTGTAATTTATAAAGCCTTGGACCTATAAACTTTAAATCACCCACGTAAAGAAACAGGCGCGGAAACTCTTATTTAAAATTGTTTCGGGTATCCTGTGATGAATACTTTTGAAATTATAAATAAAACAAAAATACATACTTTTTTTGCCTATACTGTCTAATGTTTTAAGTTAATGGTACGGAACCCTTCGCGCGCGAGTCCGACTCGCACTTGGCCGGCTTTTTTTGTTTGTTTGAAACTGTAGTTGTAGATAATAAGTGTTTGTATGAGCACGTTTAGTTTTTTTTTATGACATCAGTGCGTTTGTTTGTATGGACTATACGTCTTATTGTATCTATCTGTTTCTTTCACAACTGTTTGATTTTAATAATTTAAATGAGCCATTTGTAAAATGACAATCCTTTTTTGGCTGTAGGTAATATTAATAATTATTGCTTGTGTACAAAATCTTAAGAGCTGTGGATTGATGTAAAATAAATAAATAAAATAAAATTAATAAAACTCCAAAATAATTTACTGGAGATTTGTCAAAATAACTGACTCATATTTGTTGTTGTGTGTATTATAATGGAGTCAGGAAGTTGGTGGTGTTAACACCCCCGTGCCTCGGAAAGCACGTTAAGCCGTTGGTCCTGCGCCTGATCTGTCTACGGTCATGTCGGACTGCCGTCTCACCGAATTATGAGAGTGAAGGAACAGAGAATGCACCTGTGTATTGCGCACACACTTGAGCACTATAATATCTCCCGCGTAGTTGGCTAAATCTCGGTAGAGATTGGCCGCTGTAGACGAAATTCGGCTAGGAGGACATTATTATTAATGAGTATTGTGGTCTTTGCTAGGTTACACTATTATATTCTGGACAGATTCGAGCTATACATGACTAGAATAAGTTTAATTAGAAATCATCTCATGATTGAGAGAATCAAAAGTTTTAAGCTGATCGGCCTTTTGGCTACGATCGAAGGGTAGATAAGTAGTGTAAGCTGATAATACAATTAACAAAGGCCCATATAAAATATATATTATCATTCTTTGGTTAACTCTACCTGATTTAATAAATATTAGCTATTTTATTGATGTCACAAACAAATGATAATAACAGGTCCATTGTTGAATTAAAAAACAATAGCATGGTAATAAAGAGTTTTTCAATATGAATACTAAGTAAATTAATTTTATAAACTGATTAGTTGGTCTTCGACCTCCGTTATAAGGAGAAAGGGAATTTCGCTGCACGTAGTAGGGATAATTTATGTTATTAATTGTTCAATTATATTTATTGATAAAGTCCATCAAATGTGAGTTATATTAGTTCTAACTTATTGCGTACTGACAACCGCCCAAGTCGGGTTCAGTAACACATGATACATTTTTAAAAATCAGCTTTAATATTATTTGACATATTTTGTATGGAAATTTTGTCAAATTAACCGCCTAATTATGTTTACCCACTGTTTAAAAATTGGTGATCTTGGGTCTAAAAAAGGTAGGTACATAAGGTTGAAACTCGCTGCCAAAATGATTCATGCCATTTATAGCGTTTATTATTACTGTACGTCGACATATGTCTTAGTGACTTTGTACTAATATTATACAGTATGATATATTTCTAGAGCTACTTAACCGATTTTGAAAATTCTTTCAGTAGTTGAAAACTACGTTATTCCTGAATGTCATAGGCTGCACTGCAGCACCCTTGTGAAGCCGGTGGGGTGGGTAGCTAGTCTGGTTGTTATTATTGTCACGTTGATCTTAATACAACGCTCAATATCCTACGAGAATACACACATACCTACTCGTATTCAGCTAACGCCTACACAACATTTTGTGCAAAAAGTTTTCAAAGCTGAACATCACTAATCGGTCTCAGCCTCGGTTGTACCATCTTATTTTAATTACTTATTAAAAAACTTTAAAATCTGTCAAACTCAATCCGAAAAACAATGGTTACAATTAAATTATGTTATTATAATAAGTAGTTATAGATATTGTAATAGTTACAATTAAATTAGGTTAGTGCAACTCATCCTCAGTCTTTGTAAGGAGTTGTATTTAAGAAAATAAACATAGAATGACGTTTAACATGTAGCATAAATACGAAATCACTTCAATCACGAATGTAGTAATTTAGGTACAATAGGCAACTAATGTATGAAGTTAAAATAACGGGACCTATATGTTTCGAAATTCCAGCGTTTGACTTTCAATGTCATCAAAATTGGTGGATTTGTCATCAGCTCATGATAATTTTCTTTTAAGGGGCCAGTTTTGTACATTTACTAAACTCGGACAATTGATTGCACAAGCAACACACCAAAATAGGCTTAAGCTGTAAGATTCTGGTATCTGCGTCATTCTGTAGGACAGAAAACGCCACAAAAACGTTTAACATAGAAAAGTTCATTCATACCAAGAGGGTATAATATCTGTGCCTTGGGGTCCAAACATGGGGTCTTCTAATTACTTATAGTCTGCTATAAATTCAGCTGTTTTGCTTATAACGTGTATTTATTAAGCTAGAGTTAATATTTTTATTATTTGATATTTTTATTATTTGATTATCTCTTTATTATTTGACCTATACGAGTACATTATACACCAGATGTCCGTCCTTTGATTTTATCACTGCGTAATTGTGGCTTTATAGGTCTACATAGTCTAGTATTATACTGTTTATGCAGGAAGTAAAAAGGCTAGTCCTTTAGTCTTTAATAATTATGTAAATCGTATAGGCTTAGTTATTGGTAAAATACCAATAAGGACCGATTCTTGTGCTTGAATGTGAATACATTCTCTATGCGACCATCATTAAAATCGCAAAAAAAATTATAGTACCCTTAACCTTTGACTTTATACTATCGTAATCGCCAATCACAAAGTGTGGTCCATACGAGTATAGGTTTTTTTGTAGTAAGGTATACGAATCACATCACCCCTCGTAAGGTTGTTGATGTTTTGTAAATAACCCTATTTTCATACGACCTTTGTATCTTGACGAAACATTGAAGTAACCTTTATCACGGAATAACGTCACTCAAAGAATACATATCATACAGTCATGATTTTACATCCGTAATCTGTATCCTGCCATGAATAAATAAAAAAAACCCGGCCAAGTGCGAGTCGGTCTCGCACACGAAGGGTTCCGTACCATTAACTAACAACATTAGACGGTATGCATTAGGCAATGAAAACACGTTTGTATGGGAGCCCTCCTTATTTTTTTTTTTATTTCAATTGAATTATTTATTTTTAAAGTGAATTACAATAATATTTTGTGAATATTTTAAGCGTCTGCCTGTTGCCAATTTAAATATCGAGCAAAAAATGGCAAAAAAATCACGATTGTTGTATAGGAGCCCCTCTTAAATATTATTATTATTTTCATTTAACTATTTATTTTTAAAGTGAATATACAACTTAATATTCTGTGAATATTTCAAACGTCTACCTTTTGCCGTTATTAATAGCGAGCAAAAAACAGTAAAAAAATCATGTTTTGTATGGGAGCCCCCCTTAAATATTAATTTTATTCTGTTTTTAGTATTTGTTATTATAGCGGCAACAAAAATATATTATCTGTGAAAATTTCAACTGTCTTGCTATCACGGTTCATGAGATTCAGCCTGGTGACAGACAGACAGACAGCAGAGGCTTAGTAATAGGGTCCCGTTTTTACCCTTCGGGTACGGAACCCTAATTAAAATTAGACGAAATCCGGCTAAGTTCAGTTTTCCAGTGGAATCATATTGCGCTTGCCTGATAGTTCGAGTGCAAACAGATATTAAAGCTCTTTGCACCCTTGTAATCAGGGAAGCAGTAATTAACTTCGTTGTTGATAGGCAACAAACCTTGCTCCTCGCGGCATGCGCAAGCGCACACTCGCGCACTCCTGCGCACAGCTCGCGCGCTCACGCGATCCGCAGCACGCGTGCGGTACGATCGACCGCTTATATCGCAATATTCTTCACTGACTGTTTACAATTTTAGGAAAAAATAAATCAAAATAAAAAAAATAAGTACGTGGATAATTTTAATTTTAAGGAATTTATTGGAATAAACGTCAATATAACATAATAAATGAGTATAGAAATTGATCGGTAGTGATAATTTATGAAAAAAAAATATGATAAAAAAGTTACGTGGACATTAAAATTTTAATACTAGGTAAACATTAAAGTTCAGTTTTTTTTCTTTTAATAAACGATGATGAGGATTTGAAAACTGTTAGTGCTGTGTTTTATCTGTTAATTTTGTACTAAAATCCCGCAACATCTCGCGACTAAACCAACCACAATAGCAACAAAAGTAAACGTTTTTAGTTAAAAAAAAAATGTCAAAAAAAGAAGTGGTTGACTTCTCTGGCAGCGGCGGCGTTGACACGGACAAGCTCATGCATGAGCTCGGCCAGTTCCGGAGGTTCCATCTTTGCAACTATGTGATGCTGGCACTGCCGGTGTTCGTAGCCGCGCTTTACGCCATCAACTATGTCTTCCTGGCGGCTGATGTGCCTTACAGGTGAGCCTTGAGCAAGTTATCAATGTAGTGGCAGTCTTCTCAGCACTTACCAGAAGGATCTGCCACACACACGAACAAACAAGCGGTGTCTTGTTTGGAAGCGCTAGTAGAGGCCCAATGTATGAAATGTCATCGAAACCTGTGACTTTTGACCTTTCGTTTGCGATACCGAAGGTCGTTGTAGACAAGATTCTATCTTGTCTAGGAGCCTAGTTGCTAAAAACCATTCGTTGGCAAGAAACCCACGTTAGCAAGAAAAAGAAGAGGGTTTCGTAGTCAGCCTCCTTTGATATGATTAACTGGTCCTTTTTACTATATACTAAGAGATTTCACGCACAAAACTGCTGCTTTGCGGGCATCGTTTGCGAGTAATTTTAATCAGATAGCTTTAAAAAAAATTTGCTCAGCGCACGTTCTATATCGACCAGCAACTAGCCGCTGGCATTCTCATCACTTTGATCATCATCTAAAGTCTTAGGTTCCTCTTAGCTGACTATGATGTTGAAAAGGTCGGTCCGACTACGTATGATTAGGAAGCTCTATCGAACAAAGTTGCACCAAACTTGCAATAAAGCTAGTATCTAGTATCTTAGAAATAACTTAATATTCAGGGTTCCGTGTATAGTGATCGTATTGCGACACACGTTTCGCAATATTCTTGGCCTTAGTCCGGTCAGTATATGGCAGATTTGTGTGTTTCTTCTCTCGTGCTATTAAATGATTACATAACCTTTATTGCTAATTAAGACCAGCCACACGTCAGGATTGTTTTACCTAATAACCCGTTATTAGGTAAAACAATCCTAGATTCTTTAAATTGATTGCAACATGGTAGCCAAGGGTCGTTAGTAAATAAAAGTGGGCTATGTATTCAAAACAGTATTTTATTTGCGGCTTATTATGAAACTCCTTTTCGTTTACCAACCATAGATATTTGGATTCAGTAAATGTAGCAACTTTGCTGACAAAATTTTCGTGGCGCTACGACCGCCATGAGAGAATACTAATATTTAGAGTTTGTTTGTGCAAAAGTAATAATCTTCTTTTAATTGAATGATTATAATAAACGCCATAACTCAAGATAGTGGTGTGATAGGTACACGCAAGGAAGTCGAATTAATGCATCTGAATCTTCACTTAGCCGCACGCAAACTTATTTTTTACCGAGACTTATAAAGGAGGTTCTCAATTTCGTCGGAATCTTTTCTGTGTGTACTCGAGGACTTTCTAAAAATGCTTTTTTTGTTATAAAGGGTAGGAATACTTTCCAGGTGGTCCCATTTAAAGTTTTTGATATCGGTGGAGCAGGATTTGAAAAGTCAACCAAAATCCTAAAGTTGTATACTGACATCGATAATATTTTCGTTTACTTCGAAACCTCGCTGTCATTGGAGTAGTATGTTTAGGTGGTCTACCTATATATAAATAAATATTAATAATATGACAAGGCATGGTACGAGTAGATGTCAGCGGGGACTGGTGGTGTTGCGGGGCTTTTGCATGACAGTCGTTTGTGATTGGCGATTCCTCGCCAAGTCTCTCGCTACAGAGAAGGGTTGCTCTTGAAGTTGTCGGACTATAATTTATATTATACTTGTGACCTATGAACGTGTGTCGTGAACCGATGTCCACGCTGGCTCAGACTACGTTCCACGTTTCATTCACTTAGAGGTAAAAAGTCGTTTCCAACCTTTAAGTGCGATTTATTTGAAGGCTGGGGCTTAGGGTTTTGTTTAAAAATGTGTAATAAGCCTATTTGTCCTATCTAGTTCACGGATTTCGAGACCGATCTATGATATTAGGTAAATAGGTGTTTAGTTTTATTCTGATTTAACGGTTAGTACTAATTATGTTGGTTTTCCCCGGCTTAGTAAAAGTAAAAAAAAGCTTTATAATAAGAGGCGAGATAGGTAGATACTCTTTATTGCCACCACAAAAAACATTACAAACATACAATTTAGAATAAAAAAAGATGATTTTTCGTAATGATCATGGTAATGTTCAATTGGTTGTAAAAAATGTCCTTCTATGTAAATGAACACACCTCATCATCATCATAAATTTAAGATTGTTAGTGGAGTAACCGCCTTTCCTCTCTTTTGTTTGTCTGTGCATTTATTCGAAATAACAGAACTCCTTCATGGTCTTCCTCTTCTTCTTTTACCATCAATTTTCCAATATGATGTTTTTTAAGAATCGTTGTCGTATCGGGTGTCCTATCATATTTCCACGTATATTCACGATCGTCTCCAAAATGTTTATTTCTTCTAATACGATCTTAGCACTTCCTCATTGGTCAAGACGACTGTCTTGGAGTAGTGCTACGCTACCGAATACAAAACCGGCGGTTTTGGGTTCGAATCCCGCAAGGGGCAAATGTTTGTGTGATGAGCACGAGCATTTGTACCTAAATCATGGATGTTTATAAACGTATTTAAGTATGTTTATCCGTTATCCTAGTCGCCAAAGCACAAGCTCACGCTTAGTTTGGGACTAGATAATTGGTGTGTTGGTATAAATCATTTATTATTATATTATTGGTTTTTTCTGTATTTATACTCCTACTAGTGGTTCCCCGAGACTTCGCCCTCCAGAGTTGGATTATCCATATAAACTTTTATCCCCCATTTCACCCACCTAGCCTATGTCCTTTCCAGGGTCTCGAGCTGTCAGCTAACAGACAGACAGACAGACACACTTTCGCATTTATAATATTAGTATGGATAAGGAAGTATGGATGATGATGTCCTCCTAGCCGATTTCGACTACATTATAATGTATACACCTTTTCGAATTATAATTTCTCCATAGGTAAAATGAGTTGGTCTGCTGGCTTTCAGTGGTTGCGTTTATCTTCTAACTATGGCCACACAAAACCTAAATATTTTTGAACTGAAAAATAATTGCCTGCTTGGCCTTTTGAAAAGAGCTATTTGACAGTTATTATAAAACCACGGATGGGGCTCTATTATTACTGACCTCGTTAATAAATAACGTTCCTTCAACAATATATAAAACCTTTTAGTACATGATAATAATAATAAGAAATTAGACACACACGTATCAAAGCGTATTTATCAAACAATAAATAAACGGTCTCCTCTTTTATTTTTAAAACAGACAATCGTTCAGAAGCAGACATGCATGAAAAATCGGCAAAGTGCATGTCGAAAGTTCGAAACGTGCCATGTAAGTAAAGGGTTCCGTAGTTGCCAGTCTCAGATAATACAATGTATGTACGATGGAGCTATTACGAGATTTCTCCTTTACCAGCTACATTTTTGATGTTGGTGGACTGTTATTCAATAACCAGTAAGACCAAACTAACCGTTACGTGCAGTTTTATTTTTAAAATTTCTTACGCCGCCTTTAAACACACCTTACCTAGCCCCAAACTAAGCGTGAGTTTGTGCTATGGCAATCGGCAACTAGGATAACGGATAGACCTACTTATATACGTATATAAGCATCCATGACTTAGGACTTAGGTACAATAATGCTTGTGCTCATCACATAAAAATTTGCCCTTGCCGGATTTGAACCAGCAACCTCTGGTGTTGTAGTGTCGGTACCTAACTTTTTTGAATATTTATTTCTTCTGTTTTCTTGGCCATATGAATAAAATTCTATTTTTACCAAATTGTAGTTTAAGGCCCACCTGCGTAAGTCCGGATTAGCAAATCTGGACTTGTTCAATTCCTATAATCTGAGTAAAAGCCCCCTTGCGCCAGTTTGGATTGGCTAATCTAGACTAGCGCAAGGCCTATATTCTAAGTTGATCTGAGGCGCAAGTGCACTTTATAGTACTAAGAGTCCTTGCGCTAGTAAATCAATAAGGTTTTCTTGTTGACTATGGAACCCTAAAAATTAGTATGCATACCTACACCAGGTCTCAGGCCTGTATTTCCATGTGTTTTCGAGAGTTTGATGAGAAGTATTTGATCCAGTTAGGCTGAGAGTGTGTCAGTCGATAGTCAGCTTTTGCTAGCTTTTGATTGAGTGAATTTCAACCAGTGGTTTTTCTTGGTATTTGCTTAGTACGAGTATAAGTGTATTCAAATGAAAGCGTGAACTAAAAATATGTCATTTATCAGACTGTTCTAAAGAGCGTAATTATCATATAATACCGGGTTCTGAAGTGAAAAAATACTTAGTGGATAAGTGAAGATGACCCAAATTAAGGATGACATTAGTTCGGATGTTGAACTCGTGTATAGAGAGCTGGGCCTCTTTGGTCGGTTCCACCTGAAGATGTACCTCATGTTAACCCTGGCCGTCGCTGTGACTGAGATTTATGGAAGCAACTTCATATTTCTGGCGGGCGATTTGCCATACAGGTTGTAATTTTAAACATTTTATTTACGATGAATATTTGACCGTTTTATAATTTCTTGATTGCTAATGTATACAAATGTTTACACGAAAAGATGTACAGTGACTATAAGAAATTCTTTCCAGACAACCACAGGTACATAAATACACACATGGTATGGGTTAAGACAGAACACAAAATTAAAAAAGTAAAATTATATAAAACTGTTTAAAAAAGAAGGATAGGAGCGGAGAAAACTTCATTTCTCATTCGTGAGGTTGTGAGTTCGATCCCTGCCTCACGGTGAAGATAAACACATCGTGAGGAAAACCTGTAGGTAAGGTAATAGCAAACCACTCCATTAAAAATTGTTAAAAAGTCGTTGAGTTAGTTTCATTCCACATTATGGTCACGAATTCACGACCCAAGTCATGAGGTATACGACTATGAAGATGGCTATCAAAACGTACACTTTTGACTCTCCTATCTCTATACATTGTCATAAATGTTGATTTTGACTGTCCTGTCTCTAAACATTGTCTTAAATGTTGACTCTCCTGTCTCTATACATTGTCTTAAATGTTGACACTCCTGTCTCTATACATTGTTTAAATGTTGACTCTCCTGTCTCTATACATTGTCTTAAATGTTGACTCTCCTGTCTCTATACATTGTCTTAAATGTTGACTCACCTGTCTCTATATATTGTCTTAAATGTTGACTCTCCTGTCTCTATACATTGTCTTAAATGTTGACTCTCCTGTCTCTATATTGTCACGTGAAATCCTGTAACTGTGAATGCCCTACGGGTTCCACGGACAAAAGAAATAAAGGAGAAACTTTGAATTGTTTGTTTTATTTAAAATAATTAAATAACTGAATTTACAATGACCAATTCCCTATGAATAGCTTATGTACTAGCTTAAGGTTATGCTATTTTACCTCAATCACAGAAAACTAGGGGTCGAACATAAATGGGTTCTGATTAGGCGTTTACACATTACTTCAAAATCTAAAGAAATACTAGTAAAAATAGTATTTACCACCACTTTGCTTTGATAAAAAGAATACTAAAGGGGTACTAGTTGCCCTAATTAAAGTAATGGAGTTGACCGACCTGCATTCCCGGTGTTTAACAAATTCCTGCGGACAGGCCGAAGCTTAGCATTGGCTATAAGCGTGATGGAAGGTGTGCAGTGGCAGCTGATTACAGGTTAATGTTCCACGTGGAAGCTGGTCTCACATGTCCCCGTCAAAGCATGTGGAACTCAAACATGTGCTTGAGTTGCAAGTATTTATATAGAAGCAATCTTATAAATCTGTACACATTCAATGTTAATAATGTACAATCTGACAAATAATCCCGTGCAGCTGAAATGAAAAATGAAAAGCATTAGGGACACGTTTGCAACAAGCCTCTGTGGGACACGAGGCTTTGAAGAAATTGGGTGCAGAGAGGGCACGTGCTAGAAAGCAGCATATTTTGCAACTTACCATGTCATCGCCATCCAAATTTTTAGCAAGTAAATCCTAACAAATTGGCGACTTCACGCTGCTCCTCCCGCCCTGCCGTGCCATGTGGAAAGGTGGCACGGCAACCATAAAAATTAGGTTAAGTCAGCCTGAAACAAAAACGAAAATCACAGGGGCTGCTCGCACTGAGCATTGAAGACATTCAAGCCTTGAAATCTGAACTCACCATCGTTTCCAAAGACTCGAGTCTTTGAGATCGTCGAGGTAAACTTGGCAAACCTGCCATTTTCCAATAATTCAAAAGAGGTTATGAGCTCGACACTCGACGTAAGAAAAAATCACCCACCTGACAGGTGTGTTCATTGTTCCCAAAAAAACTACAAATTTCTATTAAAACTTTGAAACCTGAAAATACAAATCTTTACAAAACAATAAAATTACATTCCTTTTGTAAACGTCGAGACACGATATAACTATTAAACACCAATTTCAATTTATATACAAAGTATTTAGTTCAGGAAACAAAAATTCATTGTTTAGTTTAGTAGAAAATAATTCACAACAAGAATAAAATTCCTCTATTTTGGTAAATAATGAATTGCAATGGCAGCCCCGACTGGAACGGTGGATGTCATTGGGCAAAGGCTCCGAGTGGCCAGCTACAAAATAAGATCAAATTTAAGTCAGGAATACCAGACGAAAAGCCCTGTGGAGTTCGCGCGAAATTCAAAAGACAAATGCGCAAGATTCGAAATGATTAAAATCCACAACGTTACAATATATTGTCTTAAATGTTGACTCTCCTGCCTCATGTTCCCGTAGTAAAAGTTATATCTTTAACCACGATATGTATTCTCAATCGAAAATTTCCCTGACCTTTTTGCATAAATTTTGCTAAAACTCGTTGATGGTCGATTGAATTCATCACGTCTCCTGATACCGTTTGATTTATACATGTTTATGCGGTTACTAGTATAACAAAAATATAAATTTTGGTACTAATTTCATATACTGAATGTAAGTTAGGCCTTGCATGTTATCTACTCATAAATAAATTAACATCTACTATGAATCGAATAAATTAGTAGTATTACGAGTATATTATTGATAATTAGTTTTATTTCACGACGATATTAATTATAATCTATATGTTGATTCAGGCATAGTATACATGTATGCCAAATTTTATTCAAATCCGTTTAGTAGTTTTTGCGTGAAAAAGTTACAAACATCCATACATCCACACATTCATACTTACAAGCTTTCGCGCTTATAAAATTATATAAAAATATAAGAAAAAAGAAGTAGGATTTAAAAATAACAGGCGATTACTGTTAGATAATATTACCGAATGACGTCAATCTGAACAATGGCCATATTGAAAAGTATGAATGCAATGCAACACATTCTTTCTTGAAATAATGTGTGTATGGAAATATTTTCACAGAAGCTCAGATACACAGTGCTAAAATATTGCCACTAATTGTTGTACTTACGGGCTATTTCATTGCAACAAAACGGCTCTACTAAGTTTAGCTGTTACAAATCAAGTATCCAAAATACTCGTATAATGAAAAAATAATTACAAGATGACTGACTTCCTTTAGTTTTTGTTAAATTTATATTTTGTGACAAAATCAAGGTTGTTGCTCTAGCCAGCAGATCGTAAACATTGGTGCCTCCCAATTTTAACACTTTTTATTAATACTTTTTCATTGAGATTAAACAAAACATCTTTGTCATAGCCAATCTAAACGTCCAATTATTTCTCCAGGCGTAAGTAATGATAATAATAATAAAGATTCTTTATTTTTCGCTCCACAATCTAAGGTACAGGATGAGAAACATATTACAGGTGACAGTTTTATATTGGGAGAGACTGGCGTCTGTACTAGGTAAAAACCTGTACTACAGATCACCAGCACTCTCCTCTCCCAGTGTTACTCGGGGCACAATAAGAAAAGTAGGCCTAGTACTTAGGTAAACGCTTCCCCTATAAGCCGTATTTAAAAGCTCTACCGTTTTTCGACACAGATTTTTAGGTAAATTTGGTTTTCGCTTTCTAATGATGATGACTTATGAGTTGCCTTTTATCTTTCCTAATGAATTGTGTGTTAGTACAAGTTATTCCCTGGTAGGTTTAAGAAAAGGATCCATTATCAATGGATTATATGTATTTTACGAGCATGAAGTAGCCGCGTGCCGGGTTTATGTCGTAGGCGCTCAGGAAACAAGTCATTACGTCTAAGGATGAGGCTTCAATGAAAATGCCTGTAATTTTTAAATATAATGTCAAACGAAATTCTGATAGGAATTATATTAGTTATAATAAGTATCGGATTGACAGCAAGTATTTTCACTAAACATCAAGCTGATTCCTTAAATCAATATAAATAAACATTTATTTAAACATACATGTAGAAACGGCTACAAAAATTAAGTTTGGAGTTGAATGGTCATATATTGTTACGCATTTTGAATATTTTGTTATACTTATTACAAAAGTCACGTTTGCGTAGTAGACAAATAGACCATAACCATACAATATAAGCTTGGTTTTTTTTATATATTAACTAGATCCTGACCATTAGTTCTAACACAAATAAGTATGATTATACAGCCTCTAAAATCGGCCTTTAAACCAGCTTGTAAATTTTAGGGAGAGCGCAGCATTGAAGAACCTTACGATCTGCGTCTGCCAGTTTAGGCGATTAACACACTGTCACGCACCACGCAGCGTGGCGCGTAAATTTCTTTGTATTCTCCCGCGAGTTGCGGGAGCAAATAAATTTACGCGCTACGTTGCGTGGTGCGTGGCAGTGTGCTGATCGCTCTACAGTCCAAAAGTCAAAGTTACGTGGCATCCCTAATTACGGGGCTCGATAACAACAAGATGACATCTTATTCCGACGATAGTGTAGCTTTTTGTACATTTAACTCGTCTTTGTGAGTTGCCAACAATACGATACTTACCTTTGATTGCACGTTTCCTTTGAATTAATGTTTGGAGCTACTGCTCAATAAAGATAAGTAAATCTCATCCAAAGTCACGTTTTTATTTGTAACGTTGGTTCGTGTTCTATCTAGATAAATATACATGTGTATTTATAGTTAAAATTATGCTTGCTTCAAGGTTAACGTTTTATTGACATTTTGAAATAATAATTTAATACACTAAATTATGATAATTTGCAATGCAAACGTCTTTATTCATATGTGCCAAAACCACTCCCATTTATGTGAAGGATTACAAATTTATGAGATGTATGTATATGTCGGTAATACGTAACCAAGCCGACTAGACAAATGTCTAACAACTTTCGACGAAAATACGCATTTCATCTAAATTGAAAAAATATTGCTTTTAATTCCCTTTGGTACTTTCGTTGAATTCGTCGTCGAAGTTCGTTTGACATTCGTCTGGTTAGCTTTGTCGTGTAGTAAATTAATTAATTTACAACTTATTTATCTTTAGTGCCAGTCACTGTCAGATGTATCTTTCTATCATTTCATAAGTACCCTGGTACCTACAGAATAAACGTTTATATATGGGTGTAAAATAAACCTTAGACTTCTTGCTCTACCATAAATAAAAACAATATTTACGAATCGTGTCCATAATATTATCTTTGTCAGAGACATCTCATAAGTCGTTACCGTTAATATTTACTCATCGCGCTTAGATTATTATAGTAGGTAGTGTAAATCAATAATACCTCCATGTCAAATGTACATGAACTGCAGTTATTATTAGTAATATGTTCTCATGTACATTTATATTAAATGTCAGACAATGAAGATGTTCTGAGAAGTCCATTGTCTTAATTTACAAGTGTCAGTTTTGAAGATCGACTTCACATGAAAATTGTTGAGGATTTCGTTCAAACACCGTTGTCTAAATACCACACGATGAATTGCAACACAAAGGTAATAGAGAGATAATTTAATAATAGTACGAAATATTTATATCGCGTGTAAGTAAATTTCATACGGGCTCATAATTTATTCAAATATACTTCTAGTTACCGACGGTGTAAATTATATGAGACAGCAATATAGTTGAATAGCTTAAAAATTACGACCGAGCAGCAATGTGTTGCATCTATGTGTTGCTGCTCGGTGCATTAAGATAGATTTTGATGTTGACCTTTAATGAACTGTCATGACAAAACGTCATGTTTATATGTACGTACTCAAGTAATTTGAATGGAATGAAATAAGTAATTAATTAACGTTTGTTGTTTGGTAAACCAACGAAGACACCAACTGCCATCAAAATCATCACCATCCTAGTGTTATCCCGATTGTGAACTCGCACGCGGGCATCGGTTCCGCTTTGGACCATGATTTAGGATATAGCAGATCGTTTAATTACAATGGAGCGACTGCTATCTGACCTCCGTGACCCTGTTAACAGGGGAACCTGACCAATTTGGACCTTCCAACTGCAATCAAAATAAAATAGTAACTTGTTTTAACAAACAAACTAATCACCTAGCCTCAAACTAAATAAACGCCATATGAAAAATACACACTGTGGGGTATTATAGTATCGTATGGAATATAATAAAATAATGTTTTAAATTTTCAGATGCCTGATTCCTGAATGCGAGCTAGCGAACAGCACAGACTACAGCCCGCCATGGCTGGTGCTGCCGGGTGGTGCTCGCGAGCAAAAATGCTCGCGGCGAGCGCTGCCTGAGCCATCGGCCTGCGAGAGGGAGGCGTTCGCCGAGGAGCTGCAACCCTGCGACCACTGGCTGTACGCCTCCACCGACACCATTGTAGCTGAGGTGAGCTGACTGCCTCTTGGTCTAGTGGTATACAAAGGTCCTGGGTTCAAATTCCGGATCGGACCGAGTTTCTGTCTTGAAAGTTCAAAAGTCATTTATTTATGCATGTTTATAGGCCCTACCACTGCTTCAGGACAAACTGCTGGGATGAAGCAGCGCAAGAAACTCATTGACTATTGTAAAAGCCTCTTCGAGAAATATTGTTTGAAATAACTTAGAAACGCCAGATCTCTCTTCCGGTCATATCGGACGGCCCTCTTACCAAACTACAAGAGTAAAGGGAAGGAAAGAAATATCTGTTAGGATTGGCGAACGTACCTAACCGAAAAAATCGTAAAAATTCATTGACCATCTTCTGGTGGTACTCGAACCTACGACCTCTCGATATCTGGGAGATTGCTCTATCAAATGAGCCACAGAATACGTTAGTCCCTCAACGAATTTTTGTAAGTGCTTGCTACGGCATAGAGGCCACAATAAGCCTCCTGCAAAAAAGAGGCCTCTGGCGTTGAGCTGTTGGCCTGCGAATTACCCCTCGAAGGACAACACGGTGGCTGAGGTGACACTAGCACAGACAACAGGCTTCGGCTTGTTTTAAAGACTGAAGCTTTCCGGCAGTACCAGACGCCAGTAGCTAAATCAGGGAACTACTGAAGCAAAATTCTCCACAAAATTACGTGACTCTTCAAATACAATTTTCTTTGTTTTATGGGTTCGGTAAATCTGAGGTATTTAAACGGCACCTGCTTGGTCTTTAAAACTCTGATACGGTTTAAATAAAACCATAAAAACCGGCCAAGTGCGAGTAGGACTCGCGCGCGAAGGGTTCCGTACCAATAACTTAAAACATTAGACAGTATAGGCAAAAAAGTATATTTTTATTTTATTTATAATTTCAAAAGTATTCTTCACAGGATACCCGAAACAATTTTAAATAAGAGTTTCCGCGCCTGTTTCTTTACGTGAGTGATTTGAAGTTTATAGGTCTAAGATTTTAGAAATTACAGGGGGGGGGGACACCGTGTAAACGACTTTGGCGGGCTATATCTCGCAAATGGTAAAGCTGATAAAAAAGTGTTGTATGGAAACCCTACCTTATTTTCCTATTCCTTTTCAACGATACCCCACACAAGGGGGTGCACTCAAAAAAATAATTCACCTCCCCTTTACATGTATGGGGAGGTACCCTTCAAAAGGGGTAATTTTAAGTTTTTGTATTTTTGAAAATAAGATCTATATGTGAAGTATCCTCGAACTAAGTTACATGCAAATCAGTCCATAAACGTAGAAGATATTCTGCTGTGACAGACTAGGACGGACTGAACGATCTTGTAAGGGTTCCTTGTCGGACTACGGAACCCTAAAAAGGCTAAAATACATACGGTGTAAAATACGTGTGAAGGATAACAGTTAAAAACTATGTGGCTTATCAGGAAATATACCTATGCGAGCTATGTGCGGAGTAGAGCGGAAGTAGGCGAGTGCTGGCAATGCCATCGACATCGTTAGGACAGCGACGCGTGCGCATCGTGGCTAGCATACCTGATTAGCCCTAGGTCCAGCTGGCAACGTATATGGCATTACAACGTTTTAATGGAGTGTCGTTCATTGACAGACATTTGAGGATGGCTGATGAAATTCAGATCACAAAAATCCGAAAACTAAGTATATTTCTAAAACCATTAAACAATAAATCATTGTTCGTTTGGAAATCTTATCTAGATAGTATTTTAATATTTTACAAAATAGGTAGCTACTGGGCTCAATTCCAATGTGCCCTCTCTTTCTCTATGAAACAAACGAAAAGAGACACACTACAATAATTTAGAAACGTCAAATTAAGTGATGCGATTTTCAACGTATTTGTACAAGTTTTTGCGTGTTTTTGTCTAACTTTAGTCGTCATCGAATGACATCCCTACTAAATTGTCTATGGGTTCTCTAATTTCCTTAGCAACGGACAGCTGTTTAGTCTGACGTTTCATGTCGTGGAATTAATATAGTCTGTCTCTTTTCATTTGTTTGACAGAGAAAGAGAAAGACTGAACCTAAATTTAACTTAGACAGGGCGCATTAGAATTCAGCCCACTATATGGCTTGCTAAATCAAAATCAAAAACTATTTATTTCATCTAAAAACATCTAAATCTACTTGTGGCAGGCAGCTCTGCTCCTTCTTGATGCTTACATACATACGTTACATTTGTCGAATTTCCTTCAATCCGGAATTCACATTTTAAACAGTTCGCTAACTACGAGTAGATACAAAAGAAAAACCATAGCACAAGGCATCATATTCATAGATCACGGAACCCGAACTAACTGTTTATAAAGTTAAAGTTTTAGATGATTTTTGTAGAAATAATAACATTAAAGCAATTAAGTTACTCAAAATAAGAATTAAAATGACACTAACACCACAAACAGCATTAATTCTGTATGTAACTAAATAGATTTATTGTCGTCATAAACGTACTGCATGCTACAATATTAACAAAAGGAAAAACCAGCTCTTAAACCGCAAGTTCTTACACCTAGTTAAAATAATAGAAGACAAACAACTTTTTGTGCAATACTTTTTCGTGTTATCGGTCTTTGGGATGTTCGTCTTGTGTGTTCATTAAACAAAGACATATTTTTAGTGTCTTTTCAAGTTTATATATTATGTCTTGAGCTTGAACTGATGAACACATTATCTTCACGTGTCCATAAATAATTAGGTAAACTCTGGGATTTTTGCTTTTGTATACAAGCATGGACGAATATATACGAGTCATGTTTTAAGGGATCATTAGTACAATAAGTCCAACAGTTACTATAAACTAATGCTTTAAAGAAACAACTAACAACTGTACATATCTACCAGCAACAATATTTCTGCATATGATATAGTTATTGAGGCATTTTATAGACTACTAGAGGTTCCCCGCTACTTCGCCCGCAAGAGAACTTTCATCTCCCATTACACCCTCTTAATATTTTTATATCGCGACAAAATGTAGCCTATGTCCTTTCCAAGGTCTCGAAATGTCTTCGTACCCAATTTCATCTCAATCGGTTCAGTGGTTTTAGCATCAAGATGTAACAGACAGACACACTTTTGCATTTTTAATATTAGTATGGATTATACAGCTAAAGATAAATGAAAGAACAACTTGAATAACCCATCAATTTTCATATTCGGTGACTAAGACCTGATCACCAATTTTTGAATAGTTGGTAAACGTAAGTTGCCGGTTAATATGACACAATTCCCATACAAAATATGTCGAATAACATTATACGCGCTGTTTGGTGAACAAGATCCTAAGTACTCAAGACAAACGACGAAAAGGTGATGACGGCACTGGGTGACTTAATTGTTAGCTAACACAATGACAACTTGCGTTTTGGTGACTTTGCAATCAAATGTTTGTTTGTAAGCAATGATCTATTTACTGATTTATAGGTATTAGGCTGATAGTCACAATATCACAGTAGATTTAAGTAAATAAACAACCGCACTTATCAAGCCCTTGAATTCGGTTGCAAAGGAAGTCACAACGCGATACCATATTAGGAATCTGTGACGCTACAGACAATCATTACTTAGTGTATACCCTAGCTAAGATAAATCACGACAAAATGAAACCCTAAAAGCAAATAGGGTTTTATTCTCCTCACACAGTAAATAAATAAATAAATTGTTTCAACAAACACACCAATTACTAACCTAGCCCCAAACTAAGCGTGAGCTTGTGCTGTGGTGACTAGAATAACGGATAGACATAATTATATACATTTTATAAACACAAATTGTTATACATGACTTAAGTACAAATGCTCGTGCTCATCACACAAACATTTGCCCCTTGCGGGATTCAAACCCGCAACCGCCTGGTTTAGAAGTCCGGGGTGCGAACCACTACACCAAGACGGTCGTCACAGTATTAACTAACAACAGGATAATTTGGTACAGTAGGAGAGTGTGTGGCTCTACATTTTTATCGACCTTTATCAGTAGTGAATGAGGCAACGTGTGCCAGCCCACGTACGCGTTGAAGCATGAATGGGCAGTGGGCACGCATCGCTAACAGAGATGTCATTCATTGTTTCAAAATATTGTGGCTGCATTCTCCGGCGTCGCAATCGTCACTTCATTCATCAAACGACAAACTGATTAGTTATCAAAAACGAAAAATAACAGTAAAAAGAGTAAATGATAGGTTATCTTTGTTAGCTTTCATTAGGGTATTTAACACAATCGTTTACGTACTTTTAAGAATAACTAAACGTTATTCTTCTATCCATACATATATTTTATTTATAAGATGTCAAATATTACAGACTACGAGTAGGTATTAGCGGTTCCCCGCGACTTCGCCTACGCAAATCTTATTGTGATGTTGAAATTGTATATTCTACTACCTTCCTGGAGCGTCGGTGGCGCAGTGGCTAGCGGGTGGCCTCTCATGCGGGAGGTACCGGTTCGATCCCACGTGCCGCCATGTACCAATGACATTTTCAGAATTATTTACATAGTTATTCCACTAACCATCGTGAAAACATCGTGAGGAAACCTGCACATTCAGGCGACTGACATTCAGGCGACTGAATGTGTAACCAAGATCCAAACTAGTCAGGTTCCCCTGTTAACAGGGTCACGGAGGTCAGATGGCAGTCGCTTCACAGTAATTACCTGATTTGCCACATCCTGGATCATGGTCAGCGGACCCTGGGCCCTCAAGTGCGATTGCACAACCGGGTTAACGCTAGGAGGATGAGGATGATGTTTTCTAATACTTTTCCATAATATAAAAACTTTGTGACATAATATCACATAGTATTTGCGACCTGAGCGGTCTTTATTGAGTTCAGAACTAGAATGACCTGCCACTGACAGACCCTAGTGTAGGGTCATCTCACTTAAGAAACGACCACATTACTTATTTTCTTTGATAAAATGATCTGGTTAGCATATTCACATGATGATTACGGTCCCGGAGAGCGCTATGGTTCGCCGTGACATTGGTAGCGCAATCGCTGCTATGCACCATTGGATCTAATCGGTTCGTCACGCTCGTTCCGTTGATTGAAATACGTAATGCACCTTAACGAGTCGTTATACAGAGCTACAATGCAGGAGTGACCCAGAATCAGTAACTTATTCGAACTATGCAAAGAATTAAAAAAAACACATTTACTTTTAAAAATCGTACATAAAAAATTAAATAGGTACGTCTACACGATATCTGCATAACGAACAACTGAAATGGGCAATACAGTGATATGATAGTCATTATGCCACCATAATAGTTTCAATTTATTGCACTTTTCAGTTTCACCCTCGAAAGTTGCGCTATGTTTTTATTTACGAAAGTAAAAGTAAATATAAATAAAAGTAAATGTTATTCGAAAAGTATGATGATTAAAAAAATAATTGCGATTGCGATAAAGTCGTTTCCGTTAATCTTATTTTTAAATTTTGGCACCAATTTGCAATGTAACCCGGTATATTTAAACCAGATGAATAAATAAAATAAATCTACATTGTTAGTTAGAGTTAATGTCATTATAATTGAATTCCGGAGATAATATCGTACCTATGTGTATGCGCAATATTATAGGTGCACTCTCTGACAATATGAAAGGGTCGAATCATTTCCATCACAATAATTTACGTGTACGTTACCTAAAATATGTTTTTCGGTTCGGTTCCGGTCCAGCCAACAATGAAGAGCAGTTGATGATTGAGCAATTCAGCAATGACTCTGCTACGGTCGGCTGCTCCCAATCCCATTGTTGATGGCAAGGGTTGACGACTTTATCAGTACTCAACATATTTTCATTTAATATTTGAGTAAATTTACCTCGAAAGTCATTGCTGGACATCATATTTGTCCCATAATTTGGCACTTATTACTTGCGGAAAATTAGTAGCACTTAAATAAATTATTATTATTATTTAAGCCAGTCAATGTTTGAGTATGGGCATATGTCTCTCAGTTCTTTTTCCGTAGCCCTTAAAATAATCTTACCAGCTTGTCTTATCGATTGAAAAAAATATCGAGTAATTAAACAAATTAAATACAAACCTGCTATGACATTTTAGAAGAGATGAATACTCGTAGTACCAGCCCTATTTCCACATCATTGGTTTTTACGCACTAACAGACGCACCCTTGATTTAATTACAGATTCCACTGTGACAGGATAAAAACTTTATTAATTTAGGTACATACTGATCTTTATATTAACTCCTACTGATAATTTGGTTTCATTAAAAGTATCTTTGTGTATGTACTTTGTGAACATACTTTTATAAATTGTTTCAATATACACACCAACAAACGAAGCGTGGAGCTTGCTCTATGGCGTCTAGTAGAACGGATAGACATACTCATCTTCTAAACATTCATAAACATCTATGGCTTAATTTAACGCTCCTGCTCATCACACAAACATTTGTCCCTTGCGAGATTCGAACCCGCATTTTGTAGTTTCGTAGTCCAGAGCGCGAACCACTACACCAAGACGGTCGTCGAATAAATGAGATTACGTTCCTAAACCTTCGACGAAACGTAGTTAATAATAGTCTGTATTATTAACGCAGCTATAATTCTGCAGTTTAACTATAGGTTTGCCACTTCAGCAGGATTATTTTCATGGAGAATCAAAAATGTTTTTATCCGCAGAGACTCTGGGTTTTGAACAGTCATTTTCTGTTTCAGTTCGACTTGGCATGTCAGGACTGGAAGCGCACTCTGGTGGGCACCATCCACAACATTGGCATGCTGGTGTCTCTACCCATCTTTGGATACATCTCCGACAGGTAATATACTATTTGCCTTTTAAGCATACCATTGTGGAGTTGAAAAGTCAATTTTAACTCTTGATTATTGCGTAGGAGTACTAGATCTGATATATGCTGCATTTTCCAGATGGGGCCGCAAGAAGGCGCTGATTTTGAGCAGTACCTTAGTGGGCGCCATCGGATCGCTGAAGGCCTTCTCCATCTCCTACGAGATGTACGTCATCGTTGAGTTCTTGGAAACCGTTGCTGGGGCCAGCGCCTTCCCAGCTGCCTATATCCTAAGTAAGTGATTTTCTTACTGAAATATCACCAGGTCGATAATTTATTGTTGTTATTCAGTCAAGACATGAATCTAATTAATATGTCTTTTATTGTTTTCTAGCCATTGAACTTTTAGGGCAAGACAAACGAGTTCTGACCACGGCATTTCTTGGTATAATGTTGGTGCTTGGTGGCCTTAGCTTTGCCTTGCTCGCCAAAACCTTCAGATATTGGCGCACCTTCATTCTAGTCGTCTACCCACCATCCTTATTGTTTCTTCTGTACATTTACCTCCTGCCTGAAAGCATCAGATGGCTGCTGTCCAAAGGACGTAAGGAGGAAGCGGTAGAAATTATAATGAAAGCAGCAAAAACCAACAACGTGACGTTATCAGAAGAGACGATGAAGCAGCTAACTGAAGAAAAGGTTAAGCCGATTGAGGACAAGCAAGAAGCTAAAGAATCCCACGGATTGTGGATGCAAGTGTTCCGATCGCCGATCATTATGACTCGGCTAGCAATTTGCTCGTGGTGGTGGATCACTTGCACGTTCGTGTTCTATGGCCTAGCCATCAACTCAGTGTCACTGGCTGGGGATAAATACACCAACTATATGTTGGTGGTGAGTGTTGAAGTGATCGCTGTGGTTACCAACGCTTTGGTCCTGGATCGGATTGGGAGAAAACGGACTCTGTTGATCGCGTACATGGTGTGCGGGATCGCATGTGTTGCTATTGCCTTTGTTCCCAAAAGTAAGTTATAAAAAAGTCACCTTAGTCTTTTTCTTTGAATGAACAGCTTCTCGTCATGTTTTTTAATTCTTCGTTGTCTTTTTAGCTCTTTCCTGGTTAACGACTTTGCTGTACCTGCTGGGCAAGATCGCCATCACGCAGGCGTTCAGCGGCATCTACATGTACACGTCGGAGCTGTTCCCGACGCATGCGCGTCACTCTCTGCTCGGCTTCTGTTCAATGGTTGGCCGCGTCGGGTCTATCGTCGCGCCGCAGATGCCGCTGCTGGTATGAGATCCCTTGTTTTAGCGAAATGAAATTGATATTTAGTATTAATTGACGACCGTCTTGGTGTAGTGGTCCGCGCTTCGGACTATAAAACCAGAGGTTGCGGGTTAGAATCTCGCAAGGGGCAAATGTTTGTGGGATGAGCACGGGATTTGTACCTTAGTCATGGATGTATAAACGTATATATGTGTGTCTATCCGTTATCCTAGTCGCTATAGCACAAGCTCACGCTTAGTTTGGGGCTAGGTAATTGGTGTATTTGTATACTATAAAAATATATATCTTGGTTAGTTAATTTATTATTATTTAAAGCCTGTGGTGTCCCACTGCAGAGCAAAGGCCTCCCTTCCCTTTTTCCGCTCTCCACAATTTTGAGCAGCTGTTTGCCAGTCCCTTTTGTATGCATCCAACTCGTCACCCAACGCCTTCTGGGTGTACCTCGTAGCCGTTTTCCATTTGAGGAGACCCACTAATGTCCACTAATGTCCGGCCCAGTCCCACGTCAGCTGAGCGGCTTACTGAGTTTACTTATTATTAATAATTATTTCTAACTGCTTCTCTAGTTGAGATTTCTTATAAAGGCTTTCTGAGTTAACTAATTATATTAATTTCTAATTGCTTCGATGGTTTACATTTCTTATTCAGGGACTATTTACTCTTTTCTCAAACCTTGCGATTGATTAAACGTTTTTGATAAAATGTCTACTTGCCGGGTATTTATGAGTAACTAACGGGTCCTTTTAAATGGCCACGAAAGTTACGCCGAACAGAATGACATATAAATGTGTCTATGCAGCTTTCACTTGCTTGAATAAATTATATATTACGACGACGGTACGCGTTGATAGGTTTATTCAAGTTTTGTGGTGTGTCTCATGAAAATAATAATCATGTAGATTATTTATTTGCAAACAGTGGTAATGGAGGAGAACCTAGGAGAACGCAATAAAAAACTTCAAAAGAGGGTAGACCGATATGTTTGCCCATAACATTCCACCCGCAAGATATTCCGTGATCATGTGGCGCTTGCAACTAATTGCTTGTGTCGAACACAGGTGCCGAAATATCAAAAACTCACAAATAAAAAGGTTCATGGTAGAAATCTTCGTAAATAACTGTTCTAATATATTATTTATTACTTTTCCAGGCCATCTACGTGGAGTGGCTGCCTTCAGTGCTATTCGGAGCGACGGCGCTGGTGGCCGCCGCGCTGATGCTGACCACGCCGGAGACTCTTAACACGCGGCTTCCTGACACTATACAGGTAACAGCATACAACAGATAATAATGTTGTCCCCATAAACCTATAGGGCAGACTAAAGTTTATGAGCACCTCGTCATGAAGCTCAAACAGCATATCAATCAGAAATAGATATAAATACAATATTTTTTATGCTGTAGTCAATCAACAGAAAACTGTTTGAGATAGAACAGGAGAGTGCAATTTATAATCAAGTGATAAAAACACATCGAATTCAGTTTCACACTATATTTTACTATATTTCTTTCACAGGATGCTGAGCGCCTGGCATATAAAGCGCCCCCAAACGAAGACATACAGATGAGCTCTAGGAGTTAGGAGGATGGATTCATGACAAAAGCCTTTAGACATTAAAACCAGATAGCGTTATTGCCATACATCGTCCTTTGTGCCCGGTTCTGAGGATACGGAGTTATTCTTTAGCCAGACGAGATAGATAAATGCTTCAATAGTAAAGTACCTTTAATTTCATTACTTATAGCTCTCCAGTTTGACAAAGATCTCATAGTAACAGTTTGGTAATTTGTAATATAGACATTAATTTTTCGATCCATAATGTTTGTTTCCCTATTACTATCAGTATGATTTTTTGCACGTCCTAATCATCTTTATGGTGTAAATTACCTGTAAACGCAGTTTCGTTTTCCAATATATGTAAGATTTATTCTCTGATGTAAGTAAAATATTCTAATCTGTATAACACTATTTGTCACGTACCTTAATTATTTATAAAACGAATAACCCACAGATTTCCATGAATGTTAAAAGTGTCATCACGAGCGTGAGGTTGGCCGTAAAAGAGATATCCTAACTTGAACTACTTATGCTATAAAAAGATGCAAGGAGCTATGTTAGATTGATATAATATTTGCTAATTAAACACCATTTGTTCCTATGAAAGAAACACAGTGATGGTAATTGATAAGCGCTAGATTAAGAGGAACAAATCACGTGTTATTTATAATGTTCAAACATAGTTTCTTTAGACGTTAATTTCTATATTCCTTGCAGCTACAGGGTGCTATGTATGTTAGTAAATATTTATATTGTAAAGTAATTTATTATACTACTCTGTTTACAATTACGTACAATGTTAGTGGTTTGAGTCACAATGTTTGAGTACTATTAAGAGCACATTGTGGCATGCGAACCTTTTGCAGCTATGTTTTATTGTTTTATTTTATTGTTGTACATCAATGTAACGCTGTGATTATGTAAATAAATCTTCATGTTTAACCATAACTGAGCACTTTGGATGTTGACTGCATCGTTGGTCTAGTGCACACTGGGTACTATCCACGAGGTCCCGGGTTTGAATCCCGGGTCGGGCCGAGGGTGTTTGGGTTTTTCTGTCTTGAAATTACTCAGACACAGCTCCAGAGTCAGGACGTTGGTGCTGTTAACACCCCCGTGCCTCGGAAAGCACGTTAAGCCGTTGGTCCTGTGCCTGATCTCTCTACGGTCATGTCGGACTGCCGTCTCACCGAATTATGAGAGTGAAGGAACAGAGAGTGCAACTGTGTATTGCGCACACACTTGTGCACTATAATATGTCCCGCGCAGTTAACTAATCTCTGTTGAGATAGGCCGCCGTAGTCGAAATTCGGCTACGAGGACATTACTTTGGTTGTTCACAATCTTTATTTTATTCTTCTGGCAAAGACCTAGCAATAAAATTTCATACAAGTTACTTTATCACTGTTATGTGAAATTATTGATAAGTATTTCAGATATTTTTTTATTGTGGTAATTCCTAAAGCAGTTTTAAAAAAAAAGCATTTAAAAAAGCCTTAGGCGTACTTACATGTATTTTTTTAATGCCCGGTGTGAAATCAAATGTGGGTTTGAGTTATACAAATTTACACAAATTAACTCATCTACCCTCATATCATTATGTATCGCAAAAGATAATGGTGCAAAACGTGGTCAGAAGCAGGAGCTGCGCGGGCGCCGCTGGCCCGATGTTTCACAATCGTTTTAATAGCGGTGCAAGGGAATACAGCTCATGAGTGGACGTAGGGTTGACAACAGATAAATATTTTGTTTTAAAGATTATCATTTTTCTCTCAATACCATCATTATCTTCTTTTTCCGTCTTATGCACCACTCGAAAGTTCTCTGTTTGGACCTAATTGGTTGACTGGTAAACAATGCTTTTAGACTTAAGTCTAGGTAATCAAGTGTAAATCATTAAATGTTATTTATCATTAAGTCCAAAAAAAAAATGAAACTTAGAGGCAGTAAAAAGTCTTTCTGAAATCGAAATGATATGCTGTAGGGAAGCCCGCACGTATATGGTTTAATCATTAGGAAGACCTACACCAAGTAGGTACCTACATAGGTCGTCTCTGGTTTGTAAGTAGAACCTCAATACAAAACACATTCCCAAACAGCTTAATAAGTGAGCTTTTCTCATAGTTACGAACCAAAAAGCGTATACTCAAAAACCACGAGGTTTAGCCGAATACGCCAAACATTGAGTTTGTTAACCCTGTCCAGCGGTGACCCAAATAGCCTAGTCGTTTGATCATAAAACTCGCAGCTCGCGGAATAGGTAGGTACCTCCTAGCTCTCCCGATTCCCGAAATATTACGAACGGAGCCGACGTCTGCCGAATGTCAGTCGGGGAAAAGCGCGCACGCAGCACCACGACTGCGGAAAAATCAAAAACCGTGGTTACATGCGGCGATCATGAAAAAACAGTGAGTGTGAGTGGTTCAAAAATCAAAGTCCTAAATGTGGTGATTGGTTATTGGCATATTAAATTGTATTTCCAAGTCTATCTATTTCAACGGTTGTTTAAATAAACAGTTCAGGAAACGTTACGATGTAATAAGTTATTTCTTCAGGTATATCTCAAATCTATCTCACTCCTGATGTTGCCAAATGTACGATTAAGGTCGCACCTGAGGTAAAACGGGGTAAAGTACTTTGATTTTAAGTATGATCAAACAGCACAAGTCTCTTAGCTTCTAATTTTATTACAACTGAACGCACAACACTACACGTTGCAGTGCTGAAGTGATTGAATTATTTCTAGGTACTAATAGAAAACCAAAGGGAATTTTACGCAATGTACAACAGTTAAGGAAACTAAAACACAACCACCAAATTGTCAAAACGATGTGATCTCTCAGTGCAGTGAGTGAGTGAGTGAGTTCCGAGGACCCCCGATATGTCTCGGCGAGAGGTTCGCGTGGAGCGGGCGGAGTACCCCGTGGCCCCCATGCCTCCTCCCAGTAAGTGTGCTAAAGTAAGTAACCCACTTAAGACATCCTGATTTCGTGAGTTCTGTGAAGCCACAATACGTCAGTATAAATAGGTGCCGCTTATGTATAAAAGACGAACATAAAGTACGTGTCAAAATTGTACACTAATATTATAAAGAGTAAAGATTTGTTTGTTTGTATTGAATAAGCTCCGAAACTACTGAACTAATTCAAATGAAATTTGGTACAGAGATAGTTTGAGACCTTGGGAAGGACATAGGCTATATGTCTTGCTTTTAGTCGCGATATAATATCATCAGAGGGGTTAAATGGTGATTAAAGTTTGCATGGAAAATCCGACTTTTGGCGCTGGCGAAGTCGCTGAAAACTGCTAGTATTTCAATATGCCTTAGAACTGCTTAGAATACAGACGACGAGGCGAAAACTTATCGTCTTAGTTATGACTAATAACGTCGATCACCTTCTTTTGCTAGTATCTATGAATACTAGCCATTTTACCATTTTTTAACGAAATTTTAAGAAAAACTACGATCGTATATAATCATTAAAATTAATAGAGCAACTACTGACATCATATAAGGGCATACTTGCAAAGTACTAGGTATTTGCTACTACTCTAGCCACTTACAATAACTTATGTACGATTTCTTCTTTTATTTTTGGCGACAGATTATTGTACATTAAGGTAGGACTTCATGTTGAGCAAAATCACGCACACAAAAAACAGTAAGTACATTGATTTTTAGCAAAAACGGGTTGTCTTTATAAAATACTCCTAGATCAGAAACATAAATCAATAGTTGGCCACTTAATACTCCTCGGTAATTTATTTGTGATTCCCCGAAACGCAAGCGAATCGTAAACAGACGCGTAGAATGTGGATCGAGTAAAAAATGGCGTTGATAGGTATATTACTTTCAACTAGCATTCGGCGAATTGCCCAATATACTGCCAAGTAGTGAATCGAAATGTTTATGCAATAGATAAACTGAAAATAGTAGGTAGGTATGGATAAACCATGGCTTTTTGCAATTAGTATCTATAGATCTGGATAAAAACAAATCCAAGAATTTGTTCTAATTGATTCTTAGTATTATCTATGTGTTTTCCCGAATATAAATAGATAATATTAAACAGTACACGTTTCATATTAATATATGATAGAGAAATCAATTATTTACGACACTAACCTTAATCAATATATATATGCCAGCAAGTCCCCGAATAGTTTGTATTCAAAAATTAACAGACGTACTCCAAACACACAAAACAGAACTCCCTACAGTCCCTACTTACGCTTTTATCACGCAGTCATTCGGAATCGTTATACAGTCACAAAAGGGCACAGGGCCTCAATCCAAAGATAACACTGTGGTTATATACATCAGTAATCAGGCCTTCTCTCACCTACGGATCAGTTGTATGGTGGCCCAGAACACAACTGACCACAACCAAATCAAAACTTCAAAGTTTACAATGCCTAGCAACCGTGGCAGCCACAGGATGTATGAGAACCACTCCATCGGCCGCACTAGAGTTCCTTCTGAACCTCAGACCACTACACTTGGTCATACAGGAGGAAGCAAAGGCGGCTGCCCTGAGACTTCGAGCGAACGGATTATGGAAACAAAACATAGATACCACGCATTCAAAAGTCCTGGATGGAATCCTGAGAGAAAGACCACTTTTGAATGCACCCATGGACAGGACACCATGCCAACACATCTTTGACAGAAGATACAATATCCAACTTTCTGAAGAGCCAAAAGACAGCTCTGGCATCAATGAAGTTAGGATATACACAGACGGCTCCATGACCCTACAGGGTACAGGAGCTGGCGTCTTCTCAAACGATCTGAACATAAAAATATCTACCACCTTAGACAAACTAAACACAATCTTCCAGGCTGAATGCATCGGAATCACCAGAGCAGCGCAGGCGGTAGCGGCTAGAGAGATAAAAGACCTACACATATAAAATTGTCTCAGACAGTGCCTCAGTGCTTCAAGCTCTGCAAAACAACAGCATAACATCTATCCTTATACTGCAATCCCATAGTGCACTCCAACTCATAGCAAGCACAAATAAAGTAACCCTGCAATCGACCAAAGGACACAGTAACTCATTAGGTAACGACGCAGCTGATGAACTAGCCAAGAGGGGCTCGGCGACAACAGTACATGGACCTAAGCCTTTACTGTCCATTCCGCAGGCCCAAGTAAAGACATGGCTGCGTGCAGAAACTGAAGCAACACACCTAGAAGAGTGGAGAAACGGTGAAGGTTGCAGGCAAGCAAAGAATGCAATTCCAGGAGCCTCAAAAAGGCTTTCCCGCAACCTCACCCGACTAACAAGAGACAAGCTGCGCATAGCCATAACTGGCCATTGTATTCTAAACAAACACTTATTCACCATAGGTGTAACAGACAGCCCCCTATGCAGAGGATGCATGGAGGCAGAAGAAACACCATAACATACGTGTTACGTACCCATGGAGTGCGCAGGCGTGGCAGAACAACGGGCAAATATTCTTAAATCCCCGACAACACTCCCGGAGGCCTGTAGTAACCTGGGCAGGCTGCTAGCCTTTTGGGCAAAATCTGAGGTGGTTGGAATAAAGGAAAAAAGGGACATACGCACAATGGCCCAATCAAGAGGCTAAGTGCGGAAAACACCCCAGCCAAACTAACTAACAGTCACAAAACACACCAATTTAAAACCTATGTAATTAATTAACAAGATTTTACAAATAAATATCACAGAATGTTAGATTCTCGCCTTTTGGTGTGCGCTTTCATTTTACAACTACCCTCAAAAATATCAATTTTATCGACAAAATCAAAAATAAATATAGGCTAGGTTACAGACAAGAGTAACCCGTTGCAATTTCACCCGAAGTCGACCAGTTGCAATTTAACCCGAAACTCCTTTTAGTTGCAGTTTCACCCGAATAATAAATATCAAATATAGGAAAGGTACAGGTAAGGAGAAAAATAATTTAAATTAAGTAAATCAGTCTTTATTTTCAAATTAGTAATAAATTCTTATACAAAATCACAGAAATTAACCATTGATCAGTTTGTTTTTTCTTAATAAAAGATCGTTTACACTAAGTACTAGGTAGGTATATATCTTAATTAGCAACTATTTTTGGTTGGTTATTTGGGGAAATGAATACTCGTAGATGTCCTTGACTTATTGCTATGTAGAAAAACTATAGATTGAACTATTGTATAGGACACAAAAAAATTGTAACAATGAACAATGATTATTTAGTAGCATTTTAAAAAATAAACATTGGGGGCAAAGTGATGTCTTACGTCATGGGTGTCATCTTGTATCTCGGGGGTAGCGATAAGGATTCGAGAGTTAACTCCCGAGCGTAGCGAGGCAGTTTAGTTTTTACTCCCGGGCATAGCGAGGTGTGCCAATAAAATCCTGAGTGAAGCGAGAGATTTAAGCTCGCCCAAGATGAAGATATCTATATCCCCGAGGAGAATACTCTACTTTTTTACCTTCCTACGAGGCAATAAAAAGAGATTGTAGTACAAAAGGAAAATTCGCTGTTTTTGACATGTTAATTGCTGTGCTCATATGTTATGCATACGTTTGCAATTACTTATGTTTTATTTTGCTTTCATTCATTTCTTGGTTGATCTGTGCATTTGATATCTCCAAGCATAAAGTGTTGGTAGTTAAAAATAGATTCAAAAATTTGAAAAATGTTTCCCTATCTTAAACCGTTGTTTTAATATTTTAAAATGTTTCATAAAATTGTTTTTTCTTTATTTCAAAATGTTTATTGTGAGTAGCAGTGCTCTCTTTTTCTTTTTCTAGCGTCTACGGAAGACCAGCGCCTCAGAATATTAGATTCTCCGGCATACGCTAAGTAGATTTGCCTTTTCATTCATGTACCACCTAACCTACCTATGCGTCAATCTTATGAACTGTTGTTTTATTTTTTGTAAGTGTACATGACTTGAATAAAGAGTTTCTATTCTATTCTAAAAAACTTATTTTATCTATTTCTATCCTTTGACTTTTCTGGCAGATTTCTAACAATACCAGCGGCAGTATATCTAATGGATTCCGGTGTCAAATAAATTTTATCACTCGACAGTTTATCACAAAATCATTGGTTAGGTTGTACAAAACATACTTAGCGTTTTAGATGCGCGCGTTTTTTTTCGTTCCATACGTGCAAAATTCTTGACTGCAAGATTCAAATTTCAAATATGTTCTTTTTGGTGCGGGACGGGCTGGTGTGATCATTCCTACGAGCTCTTAGTTGAAATTTAAATCACTTTACCTCCCTTAGGGGCGTAATGAAATTTCATACAACATTACGTCTCTTTGGACGCAATGACTTACTTTGAGTCAGGTTTTCCTGATGTGTAATTGAACATTGCCGAGTAGGTAGTGTGAAAAAACTATTATTATGTAACTAGACATAAGAATCTAAAAAACAAATCACATATAAACTAATCAAAAATGAATTTTAACACATTCTTAACCCTTTGTAAGAAATCATACTTATCTATAATTTGTCCGACAATGAGATCAGACGTGTCGACTCGATTATTAATTATAGAAAAGTATAATAATAATTAAAAAAAAAACTAATAATTTATTAAAGTTTTGAAGGTTTTTCTGCTTAACTGTACCTGTACAAACCTGGTATCTAACACAACTAGATAGATAGAAACTAGATAACTGATAGAACTAGATATATATTTTTTTTTCGGGTGAAATTGCAACTGGGGAATAACACAACTAACTCAATTGTTGGCAGTGGTAAAATGCAATGCGTTTTTTTTATAATTTGCAGCTATGCCTAACGTGAGTGTCAAAAATATTTATAGAAACTTAATATTCAATGTTTCACTCAAAATCTTTTTTAAATTCTCAGAGGGTAGCCACGTACAATTAAATACATTTTTAACTTAATAGTTCCTTGCTTTATTATTTTTTACAATTTATTTTTAATTTTGTTGTATTTTATTTGAGAACACTCTCAAATAAAATCCAACACGTATGATTTCAAATGTCATTAGGCCTTCGTATTATACGAAATTTTACATAGTCACTGTACATACTCTTCTCAATAATTTGGCAGTGAAAAGGCCCTAGAATTTTGTTATTTTAGACGTTAATTGTCGTAAAATTAAAGCGGCATCTATTGGCATAGGTGCTGTACTACACATGGCGCCTGTGCTCGGTGGTGTTCTCCCACTTCGTGATGATCAGCCTGGTGGTGGCCTACTGCATCCTCGGAGCAGTCACCTTCGAGCGGCTGGAGGCGCAGAACGAGCGAGAGGTAGTTTTTATAATTTTGAAAATGACGCCACAATGATAAACAATTGAGAGTCAAGTCAAACCGTATTATACAACCAAAGAGTTCCATTTTCAAATGGCATATTCAATTTTTAAAAGCTTTTAAAGATTTTTTAACACTTACAGTGTTATATTTTATTTTGTCGTGCCCGTGTCGCTGCCGTGCAGACTGCACCCGTGCGAATGAATGACGTCACGAAATGACGTATTTAAAAGAGACCAGGGGCCCAATTCTCACGCCTTCGATATTATATCACATACGATATTTATCAAAAAATCATGGCGGATATCACAAAATCTGATAAAAATTCGACATTTTCATACTTCTAGAATACGTAACATCTAAATTTTTTGATATCCGCCATGTTTTTTCTATAAATATCGTATGTGATATAATATCGAAGGCGTGGGAATCGGGCCCTAGGAACACACGGGTGATGGATAGACTGCATGGTAGCTCAGTTGATAAGGACTTTATCAACTGAATAATCAAATCCTGCCCGTGTGCGATTTTTTCCTATTTAAACTTATAAAAGTATTTTTTAAATTTTATTTGTGTTAGTGGCCAGTTCCGGATACATAAATAGCAGCCCTTGTAGGATGCTATTAGAAGCTGTATTTAATTGTACGCAGCTCTTCAGCTCAGGCTCCTCCTCGTCAGCTCAGTCACACCTATCGACCACATTTAAACAACCTTTGAGTGCTGCCAGGAGCTGTGCTATACGTAGTAGCTGTACTAGTGTCTTTTTATATGAATAGTCTGTATGTATGCTTATTTGTCCGCAATCTCACCTTATGGTAAGCGACGATACAGCCTATTCACTCTTTTGTTAAAGGAATCCAGATGATATTGTTTTGGAGTCATTTCACTTGGCAACAACTCTACTCTCTAGCCGCTACACAAAAGAAACGTAGCTTTAACGTTTGGTTGCGTAGCATGTCAACGACCATAAGGGTGGAACCCACATGTCATACGAGGGTCAAACTGAAAGTTCTTAGAACTGGCCACTTATAAACAATATAATAAAAAAAATATTCTAAAATTTGAAAATAGAACTCTTTGCCAATATTACTGAGTATATATTTCATTCATTTGTCATTTGTTTTACGACTTGGCGGCAAATTGAAAATTGTCTGTGTCACGTCAAAATGAATTTAACACGAGAAAATTTTCGTGCAATGATTTTTTATGACTTTCGATGTCATTTAAGTCAACAAGAAAGTTATGATAGACTACGATTGGCCTTTCACGATGAAGCCCCATCTCGTGCGACTGTTTACAACTGGTTTAATGAGTTTAAACGTGGTCGCACTAATCTCACTGATGATGTACGTGAGGGACGGCCTTCTACGGCGACGACTGAAAATAACATCTGTGTTGTGCGGCGTATGATAGAGACTGACAAAAGAGTGACCTATCAGCAGATTCGGACAAGCTTAGGCATCGGTATGAGTCAAGTGCACAAAATCCTCCACGAACATTTAGCGGTCAGGAAGCTTTGCGCCCGGTGGATACCTCATAATTTGACTAAGGCTCAAAAACTCCATCGTGTGGATTGGTGCCGTAAAATGATTGAAAGATTTAACGGAGGTGACTCAAATGCTGTGTTCGACATACTAACAGGTGACGAAAGCTGGATTTACTGTTATGATCCTGAAACCAAAAGACAATCTGCTCAGTGGGTGTTTCCTTTCGAGGAGTTGCCAACTAAAGTGAAGAGAGATCGAAGTGCGGGAAAAAAAATGGTGGCCTCGTTCTTTGGAAGGATAGGTCATTTCGCAACAATTGTGTTAGAGGATCAAAAAACAGTTTCTGCAGAATGGTACACTACCAATTGTTTGCCACTTGTCTTGGAAAAAGTTCGAGAGAAACGACCTCGCAGTAGGATCCTCCTTCACCACGACAACGCCTCGTCGCACACCGCCAAGCGAACGATCGACTATTTGGCGACATCAAACGTTGAATTACTGGGTCACCCGCCGTATAGCCCCGACCTCGCGCCTTGTGATTTTTATTTATTTCCAAAAATTAAAGAAAAACTTAAAGGAAAGCGGTTTATGAATGCTGAAGAAGCGGTGGCTGCGTATCGCGATGCCATTGAAGAGACCCCTAAGGACGAGTGGGCAAAGTGCTTTTCCCAGTGGTTCCATCGCATGCAGCGGTGTATTGACGTCAATGGACAATATTTTGAAAAGATATAATAAAACTAATAACTGGCTAATGTAATCAGTTTTTGATTTTCTAAGAACTTTCAGTTTGACCCTCGTATGTCTCGATATTTAAAAATGGGCCAGTGGAATTAAGTCTGAAATTCCAAATTGATCAGTTTTGAATTGCTACTGTGAACTAATTGTGTTTATGTATCAGTATGTATATCATCTATTTTATTTATGTATGTAGTATGTATGTCTATTGCTATGTTCATTTTTTTTCATTGCTATGTTTATTTTGCATTAGTTTTCTCGGTTTCATCTTTTTCCTAATTTACGATATCTTGCACTGCCTGTATTTCTCTGTTTGGACTTATGGTTGACGGGTAGATAATGCTTTTAGCGTTAAGTCCGCCATTTGTACAGTAAACTGTGTGCAAAAAGTTTAAATAAATAAATAAACTAAGTGAACTACTGCATCCCGGGAGCCGTTACTTGCAAACGCCTGAAGATATATTACCAGCTAGAGGTAGGTAGCACGTGTATATGCCTTGTGTGTGTGAAGTGGTCAGGCGCTATGTACGTGCGCGTACGTGTAGTTTTTTGTTGTTCTCTACGTGGTCATTTCCATGATGACTAGGGTCTTCTAAGAGGGAAATGTTATAATTTTTGTTTGCCTTGATCTATTCTACTGATTATATTCTTGCTAAAGAGTGGAATCCGTTGCCGGCTGAAGTATTTTCTTAACAATATGATCTGGATAAATTTCTGAAAATAGTGATTAAGCTATATTAATAGGCAGACATAGCTAGGTGGACCGATGACCTGAGGAAGGTGGCCGGTGGTGGCTGGATGCGAAAAGCAGAGGACCGTGAGAGTTGGCGCAGTCTTGGAGACGCCTATGTCCAGCAGTGGACTGCAATAGGCTGACATGATGATGATGAGGCAGAGATGGTTTATCCTCGGACGGTTCGTCGCTTAACATCAGGTAGGTTTACACCAAATGTCTGCTTTTTAACAAAAAAAAAGATATCTGTGCAAGTTATTTATGGTCACATAACACACGAGCACATTGCGGGAGATGAGAAAACTGTTAATAAATTATTTACGTTACAATAAAAAAGTTACGTCATATTTTGACATCCGTAATCCCCAAATAGCCGTTTGGAAAAAATAGCAAATGTTTCGTAGATAAATCAAAGCGATGATTTTTCAGGCGGTGACGCTAATTGGCGCGTGAAAGACGCGCTCGATCGGCGAGCGCGCACGCTGTCAGCGGTTGGGCGCCATTGATATGTATCATTGATACAATGCGCTGGCGTCGATTTTGAATGATCGCACTATTTTTGGCTTTATCTAGTCTTTTTTAAAGTAATGTAAATTAATTATTCTGTGCTTATTGATGTTTTGCGAAGAGCTGCCAGTTAGTTATCATTCATGCAATGGCAATTATGCTATACAAAGTTGAAGATGAAGCGCATTAATGAACTTTGAACTACCTCTTCATATCAGCCTATTGCAGTCCACTGCTGGACATAGGCCTCTCCAAGACTGCGCCAACTTTCACTATGAATGAACTACCTCGCTTGTGTTTATTTATGGATCATAAAGATATCGTGATGGCTTAGATGTAATGGACAACATTAAGGATTTAATATTTTTACTCAACTCTTTAGGCCATAAAATAGTAAGTATACGATATTTGAATGAGTTACATCTGATACAACTTATTAAGTTGTAACTTATTCAATTTGCAGTCTCCCTCTCGGTGCCAGACCACTAAATGTATTGCACATGTGCTCCGTATTAAAGTGCACATAAAGCGGGTTATTATTAAGCAACTCTGCATTTCACTCAAGTAACCTACAGTCCTCCTAATATCGAGGCTCCCATCCTGTAATAATAAGAAGGTGCATAAATAAATAATAAAATGTATGTTGCAGGTGAAGATGAACATCTCCCGTATCCGTGAGAACACGACACAGAGCATGTGGCTGATGACGACACGGGTGCCGCTGCTCAACCAAAGCAACTGGACCTCCGGCGCCGTCGACATGCTCAAGGTATGCTGGCTCAGGGTATAAAATTCAATTATTTTTGCACAGTGGGCCTCACCCAAACCTGACAAAACATCACAAATGATATGGAACTCTTTTTGATCAGCATAATGTTGAAATATTGCTGCGGAAAGAAGAACGGCAAAGTTCTAAGTTATACTCATCCCCAAATGCTGGTATGTTTTAGTATTTGGTCACCAAATACCAAATTTTGGTAAAAAGCCTAAAACAGTATAGAGGAAAAAGTAGTAGGTATAACAGTCATTTTACTGGGTACTGTAACGCATGTTACATAATAAACATTATATCTTATATAATATTATAAGCCTAAACTAGAACTTAAACTAAATAATAATACCAAATAAAACCCTATTAAAAAATTATAAAACTTAATTAAGTCTTAACTTATCTATATACAAATATCCTAATCGTTCAAACCGCGCAGTTCGATTTATAAAAATAAAAATGTAGTAAAAATCTTGACTGCGCGCTCAACTCATGAAACCGGTTCGTTGATACTACGAACGCGGCGCAGGCGCAAGAGCGAACATAGCATAGGCCGAGGTGTTCGATCGCAAGGAGCCGCCATTTTGCATCTTACTACTTCTGAGATTCTCATGACGTGTTAACGGCAGCGCGACACTTGCGTGCCGGAAATCTGAGTTCTAGATTTTAGTAACTTTAAAAGAATACGTATAATCAAGTGACTATAGTTATATTCCCAAACTGGGTAAGTTGTGCACAATTTCTGCTTTATGTACTGCTTAGATAGTAATCCCACTTTAGTGATAGTATATCTACGAACGAAAGTGGTTAGTACAAAATATTTAATTTAAGTTAACGCAATATTTATAAGTGTTATTATTTTCATCCTAGTGAATTTGTACATTGTTATTGAAAACAATACGTACTACTTACTTGAATATCACAAATTCGTGTAGTTTTAGTAAAACTTTACTTTAGTACTTTTACCTTCGTTCGTAATAGTTAATAGTAGGTACCTAGTTTAGTTAGACTTAATAATTTAGAATATTGTATTTGCTTGATGCTCCATAACAAAAAGGTCATACTGCCACTAGCTACATTGTTTTCCGCTTCTGCAATCATTATTTATCATAATTTGTAAATGCCATAATGTCTCCTCAGATAAACGTTACAATGGCGCCCACTTAAAAATAGATGGTCTTGGCTCTAAGTAACCGTGTTGCTTTTTTCGTTCATTTTCTTTCGTTTTTCTGGTGATGGTTATGTGCATGTTTGATAAAGCTCTTACTTCGACTTGTGTTTTCCTGTCTTACTAAAAATATTATGTTCTATTGCGTTCTAAAACAAGAGCTGATTATTGTAACAGAACGGATTTAGCTTTTGGCCTACTGTTAATTTTTCTTCTTTGATCTTGTGCTCAACTTACTCAAATTCGAAATGTCTTACCCAATTAAGTTTTTACATTTGCAAAAGTCAGAACTTCAGTACGAGGTAGTAATTCGAGGTGAAGAAGTAGCCAGTACCGTACTTGAACTTAGAAAACAAGTCTGTAGGTTGACACAGATTTACGGTTCCGATGACGTTGCTGAATCATGTCTTGATACCGCTGATGATCTCAAAGGTGCAAATGAAACCTTGAACAAAATCAAATTAAACTTGGATAGTCTTGGTTATGCAGCAGACCCTGCACTTGCCGATCGAACACTTTCTCTTCTCAATCATTTGTATCATCGGCTGCGTAGGGTTGTGCAGCCCACAGTACCTGATGACGTCAAATTGCTAGACGCCACCAGGAAAACTTTCGATAAGTACTACGCCCAATTGATTGACATAAACTCAATAGGAACGTCAAATCAAACTACACACCAAAGTGGTAATAACGACCAACCTAAGCTTGCTTCAGATATGAATAATCTTAACATTCAAGTTACATGTGATCGTGGAATATTTAACGACCTATCAAAAGTTAAATATGATGGGAAATCATGCGTCAGATCTTTTATTGACAAAATTGAAGAACTTCGTTTTGCAAAGAATTTGTCTAGTGAAAAAATGTTAGCCTCCGCAATTTATTTTTTTACTGGTGATGCTATTCACTGGTTTCAGGTACTCTGTAGGTAGTTGGGATGAACTCCTTGTTTTACTTAGAGAAGACTTCGACATCGCTGATTACGACTACCGAATGGTTACTGAGATTCGCAGTCGCACTCAAGGGGAATCTGAAAATATAGTAGTGTATTTGTCTATTATGAAAGGTTTGTTCTCAAGGTTATCTACTCCACTCTCTGAAAAAGAAAAACTCGATATTATCCTGCACAACATTCGTCCTTGCTTCTCAAACATGCTAGCCAATTGCACTGCTATCAACTCAATAAGTGATCTTAGGGATTTGTGTCGTAACTACGAGAAATTTAAGACTCGTGTTGATAACTTCAGAGAACCACCAGCTGTAAACTCCAAAACTTTGGCTCCTGAATATGCGTACCAACCATCAATCAAAAATCTAAATAAAAACACAAATTATAGTAACAACTATAAACAAATAAACAAAAACTATGCTAATAATTATTCTAAAACTTACTCTAACCAAAATACAAAATGTTATTCTATGGCAGATCCTGTTACAGTGGAAAATGGTCAAGTATGCGTCATAAATAAATCTAAAGTCTTCTGCCATCGCTGCCGTGTAGATTCTCATAGTATGAGGGATTGTCAAGCTGAACGAACAATCTTTTGTTTCAAGTGTGGCAAGAAAGACTACCGCACCCCAGACTGTCCTACTTGTAATCCAAAAAGTACAGACTCAGGTTCAAAAAACTAATTGATGAAAATTGTAGCAGTCAAGAAGCTAGACTTTCTACCAACTTGGAGTGGAAAAATTGGCTTAATTTTTTACGTGGCTTCTTTTCTACCTATAAAACTGCTTCAATTTTCAACAATAAACCAAGTACAGACCCTAGACCTTATGTAAAAGTAAACATTGATAATATTCCAGGCCTTGATATTTTTGGGTTGCTTGACTCAGGCTCAGTTGTCAGTATTCTAGGTAAAAACTCACACAAAAAACTACTAGATTACAACTTTCATTTGCATACTGACAATATTATAACGGTCACCGCAGCCGGCGGCCAGGTGCTGACTTCTTGTGGTTATATTTTGCTCCCGATTGTCTTCAATGGTCAAAATAACATAATCAAAACACATGTGATTCCTGGAATCGACTCGACATTAATCCTAGGTATAGATTTCTGGAACAAATTTAAAATCTTCTCGAGTCACCTACAGAATATTAGCTACTTCAACAACGACGATCCTAGCTTGCAAGAAATATCTATTGATTCTGAAGTTCTCCTACATTCTTATGATAACCTTAATGAGACCGAAAAGAAGCTAGCTGATAGGGTGGTGGGTGAATTCGAGAGGATCTCTTACGAAAAGCGAGGCTTGGGTCGAACAAATCTCATAATTCATAGCATTGAAACCGGCGATGCCGAGCCTATTCGGCAGAGATACTACCGCATGTCTCCTGAGAAGCAAAGAATCGTCGCAGAGGAAGTCGATGAAATGCTTGCTCTTGATGTCATCGAGCCATGCGAAAGCCCTTGGTTGTCCCCGGTGCTAATTGTTGAAAAGAAGGACGGCAAGCCGCGTTTTTGTATTGATAGTAGGAAATTAAATTCAGTTACCAAAAAAGATGCTTACTGCCTGCCGTATGTATCGGAAATCCTGGATAACTTAAGGGACGCTAGATATTTGTCCAGTATTGATTTATCTAAAAGTTTTTGGCAAATCCCGATAAAAAAAGAACATCGTGAAAAAACGGCTTTCTATGTTCCAGGTCGAGGAACTTTTCAATTTAAAGTAACCGCCTTTGGCTTAACCAACGCTCCAGCTACTCAACAACGGCTTGTTGATTCTCTATTTGGCCCAGAGTTTGAATCAAACGTCTTCGTATTCCTTGATGACGTCATTGTCATAAGTAGATCGTTCGAAGAACACTTAGCGCTTCTTTCGCGTGTCCTTCAGAAATTGATTGATGCCAATTTGACAGTTAACCTAAGTAAGTGTCAATTTTTCCGCAATAACTTACGGTACCTTGGTTATGTCGTAGATGCTAAAGGTCTTCGTACAGATCCTGAAAAGGTCGAGGCAATACTTAATTACCCTACTCCTAGCAATAAAAAGGAAGTAAAGAGATTCCTAGGCACAGCTTCCTGGTACAGAAGATTTGTTCCAAATTTTAGCTCTATAGCAGGCCCTTTAAATAAACTCACCTCGACTAAAAAGAATTCTCCGCCGTTTGAATGGTCAAGTGACGCCGATAAAGCGTTTGTTGAACTCAAATCACTATTAGTACAGTCACCTATCTTAGCTTGTCCTAATTTTGACCATCCTTTTGAAGTTCACACGGACGCCAGTAATTTTGGGGTTGGAGCGATGCTTTCGCAGACCATCGATGGAATCGAACACCCGGTGGCTTATATGAGCAAATCTCTGACCGGCCCGGAACGAAATTACAGCGTCACTGAGAGAGAGGCCCTTGCGGTTATTACAGCCTTAGAGCACTGGCGCTGTTATTTAGAAAATGGTAAAACTTTTACAGTTTTTACAGACCACTCTGCCCTCAAATGGTTTCTTTCCCTCTCTAATCCGACTGGCCGCCTGGCAAGATGGGGTGTCCGCTTGTCAGCCTTTGACTTTATTATAAAACATAGACGTGGTAAGGACCATGTTGTTCCTGATCTGCTGTCTAGATCAGTCCCAATATCTTTACTATCGGTTTCTCAGTCCCAACCATCTACACTGGACCCGTGGTATCTTAACATCTATAACGGATGCAAAACTTCTCCTACTAGTTATCCTAATTACCGCTTAGAGGGTGGTAAGCTCTACAGATATATGCGGAATAAAAATACTCTTACTATGGAATTTGATTGGAAGGAGGTGATCCCTAGTGAACAGCGAGACGAAATAATCTTAACTTAATCACTCAGAACCAATTTCTGGACACTTTGGTATCTTTAAAACTTACAAAAGACTATCCCTTAATTATTATTGGCCGAAAATGCATGCTAGTATTACAAATTTCATATCAAATTGCGATGTTTGTCATTCTTATAAGTTATCTACACAGGGCACTCTTGGGAAAATGGGCCGACCAAAAGTATGCTGTAGACCATTTCAAGCCATATCCATAGACTTAGTAGGTCCTTTACCACCCTCTAGAAAGCAACATTGTTATCTCTTCGTTGTGACTTGTTGTTTCTCCAAGTATTGTTTAATGTTCCCCTTACGAAGAGCCACTGCCGAGCTCGTTACGAAACAACTGGAGGACTTTGTTTTCCTTGTACATGGTATTCCCCAAACCGTAATCCTTGATAATGGAATACAATTTACAAGCCGTGAACTAGATAATTTATTTAAAAAATACAAAGTCCCTAATGTTCATTTTACCCCAAAATATACCCCTCAAGTAAATACAGTAGAGAGGTATAACAAAACCATCATGACTGCGGTATCATCTTTCGTATATGATGACCACCGTTCTTGGGACCAGAACTTACCAAAGATTCAGTTTGCGATCAACAGTTCCGTAAATGAATCTACTGGTTATACTCCAGCTTTTCTAGTTCACGGGAGAGAATTGGTAACCTGTGGGTCTCATTATATCGATAATGACATACCTAATGAGTTAGTTTTTGCCCCTCGCGAGATTTATGCTGAAAACTTAGGCTATCTCTCTAGTATATTTGACAGGGTTCAAAGGGAACTTTGGAATGCTCATGAAAAGAATTCGCAGCGCTATAATTTAAGGCGTAAAGAGGCTGAATATAATGTCGACGACATAGTTTGGAAACGCACATATTTTCAAAGCGACAAAGACGCCTACTTTGCTAAAAAACTTACCCCTAAATTTATGAAATGTAAAATTAAGCAGAAACGCTCTCCGCTCGTCTACATTTTAGAAGATATGGCAGGTAACGACTTAGGAGCTTGGCATATCAAGGATTTAAAACCTAATAACAGAAACTATAGAGTCTAAATATATATTCTAAATCCGTATTACACTTAGAATATTAAGTTCAAGAACAGGCTTTAGGGGAGCAAATGTCTTTAAGCTAAGTTTAAGAGTTAAGTTGCAGATTTTGACATAGGCAAAATCCTCTGTTTTGAAGGGGGGTACTGTAACGCATGTTACATAATAAACATTATATCTTATATAATATTATAAGCCTAAACTAGAACTTAAACTAAATAATAATACCAAATAAAACCCTATTAAAAAATTATAAAACTTAATTAAGTCTTAACTTATCTATATACAAATATCCTAATCGTTCAAACCGCGCAGTTCGATTTATAAAAATAAAAATGTAGTAAAAATCTTGACTGCGCGCTCAACTCATGAAACCGGTTCGTTGATACTACGAACGCGGCGCAGGCGCAGGAGCGAACATAGCATAGGCCGAGGTGTTCGATCGCAAGGAGCCGCCATTTTGCATCTTACTACTTCTGAGATTCTCATGACGTGTTAACGGCAGCGCGACACTTGCGTGCCGGAAATCTGAGTTCTAGATTTTAGTAACTTTAAAAGAATACGTATAATCAAGTGACTATAGTTATATTCCCAAACTGGGTAAGTTGTGCACAATTTCTGCTTTATGTACTGCTTAGATAGTAATCCCACTTTAGTGATAGTATATCTACGAACGAAAGTGGTTAGTACAAAATATTTAATTTAAGTTAACGCAATATTTATAAGTGTTATTATTTTCATCCTAGTGAATTTGTACATTGTTATTGAAAACAATACGTACTACTTACTTGAATATCACAAATTCGTGTAGTTTTAGTAAAACTTTACTTTAGTACTTTTACCTTCGTTCGTAATAGTTAATAGTAGGTACCTAGTTTAGTTAGACTTAATAATTTAGAATATTGTATTTGCTTGATGCTCCATAACAAAAAGGTCATACTGCCACTAGCTACATTGTTTTCCGCTTCTGCAATCATTATTTATCATAATTTGTAAATGCCATAATGTCTCCTCAGATAAACGTAGAAATTAGTAAACTCCCCTTAGTAAATTTCATCTGGCTTCGCTTGTACTTCCTACCACCCAAAACTACACTAGCGGCTGTCCCTGACCGCACTTGTATAAATTCTAAGAATGTGCCCATGCCAACAGGATCACCCTACGGGTTAGAAAACGGAGGATTTATTCCGTACACTTCGAGCCCTACAAAGTATCACACGGGATAAATGCCCCATGATAAATGCCCATAGGGGCATATTTGTACCTGGACTGCTACCTTGGACTGGACGACTGAGGGGAGTGTTGTGAGCGTTTTAAGTGGCACGGCTAACGGATACAAGACCAGACCCACCCCGAGAACTTTCTTAAAAAAAAATAATTAATAAATTAATTTAGAATAGACTATTTTGTCCAGTTTTATTTACCCCTTGCATAAAATAACGTTACAGTACATCATGTGGGACTGACATTTAAACAATGTATGATCCGGTCAACATTGACGTTTCATATGTAAAACATAAACTTCATGTTTGACTGACACGTCAAAGTTCACATCGTTCGTTTTGTTTTTGCATCCCTAAAGACGTTTAGTTATTGTTTAAATTTTAATTCCCTGCTTTTTAAATTACCATAAAATCATACAACAGCATGCTGATAAAGTGATATTTATACTTCATGTGTCTCACTTAGTACGGTGTCTCTATCTATTGGGTCGATTTATGCCAATCTTCTTTGACAGATCAGGGTAGGTTGATCTGGGCCGATGTACAAAGACTCTCAAGTAACACTTAAACACGTCGCAACATCGATAGAACCTTACCCTTGCAGCGGGGCAATTCTGGTCTAGTGCTGAGAAGAAGCAGCGCAAGAAACTCAGGAACTATTGTCATAGCCTCTTTTCAAAGTTTTACATAATTGTCCCTCAAAACTATTACCCCCATACTACACTTTTATTATTTAAATACTCATCTAGTTTATTACATCTTTTAACATTAAAATACATATAATTTCTTTTAAATTAATGTACTTATAGTTAATTTGAAAAGTTTAATACATCTGCCCAAAAATGAATTATCAACCTTTTGAATCCTAAAGTTCGGAATGGCTAGTTTATTATGCTGGCTTAGCTTTAAGAGCATGTGCCTAACATGGCAGACGATGAGGCTGCCACTGCTCAAATTATAAAGAAATACTACTTCATTAAAATAGAAGCAATAGCTTAGAATACCTAAAAGGCAATAATAAAAACGTAAGAAACACACGGATCCAAATGCTTTCGGAGAAGTTGTACCCAAATGTGTAAAGGAAACATTCGTGGATGCTGTAAAACCAATTATAATATTTATTTATTTGGTGCATTATGTGTTGTATGTCGATAACCTGTTTTTTTTGCATCTACCTACATGGTAGACGCATAAAATTCAGGTTTTCGGCGGAAATTGATAGTAGGTGTTTGTTTACACAATGATATATCTGCTCTCATGACGTGACTCACATACATTTTAGATTTATTTGTAAATATGTTCCTACCTACCTAATGGTTCTTAAATCTGGATCGGTTGTGTAGGGCCATGTTCTACGACTGTCTTTTCGTTTAACTTCTGAAGTTATGAAATATCTTTTTACACGTAAAATTTTTGTTACACGCCGTGTAATCATTTTAAACAATCAGCCAAAGTCAACGGCATTAATCACACTTATTTTTACTTATGTTAGCTATTTATCAAAGTAAGAATTAAATGCGGACTTGTCGTTAAATAAATATTTGGTTTTCAGTTTATTCATTTAATAATATGTACAGTGGTTGCCTGCTACTTCGTCTGCGTAGAGTCTTTGATGCAAAATTACTCATTCTCCCATTGCCGCCCAGTAATCATGATATTTTATTTGAACTATGATGTATGATGAAGAGGAGTCACAGGTCGTATAAATCGTATACATACTCGTAGATGTATACGATCGATCAACCTACGAAGTTTCAACTACGTAATCTTAAAAGTTTACTTATAAAGTGGCTATGTCAGACGGACTGCCAGGCAGCAGACAGCTAGGTAGTAGACCTGAGGCCTCAGGGCCAACTTAGGGTGCCGCTGTATGTTGTTGCTGTTATACCTACATACTGTGGCAGGACTTCGAGAACTCCATCCTGCTGGAGATGAAGGTGCGCGGCTGGGACGGCAACGAGAGCACCGAACACATCCAGTGGACCTTCACCGGCGCGCTGTTCTACTCCATCATCGTCATCACCACTATAGGTGAGTACATGTATTCATTCTTAGAACTGAATTGCTGGTAGAAATATTTCAGAACAGCAGTTCCCCGCGACTTGGACCGACCGCCAAAAGTCCGATTTTCCATACAAACTTTCATCCCCCATTTCACCCCCCTGATGATTTTATATCGCGACTAATTAATAATTGACTGCCTTATTGGTCTAGTGGTCAGCACGCTGGGTACTATCCACGAGGTCCAGGGTTCGTATCCCGGGTCGGAACGAGTGTTAGGATTTTCCGTCTTGAAATAACTCAGACACAGTTCCGGAGTCAGGAAGATGGTGGTGTTAACACCCCCGTTCCTCGGAAAGCAGGTAAAGCCGTTGGTCCTGCGTCTGATCTCTCTACGGTCATGTCACACCGAGTTATGGGAATGAAGGAACAGAGAGTGCACCTGTGTATTGCGCACACATTTGTGCGGTAGTACTGTACGCCGTTGGCTTATAGGCCGCTGTAGTCGAAATTCGACTAAGAGGACATCGCGATTAAAATAGCCTATGTCCTTCCCAGGATCTCAAACTATATTTGTACCAACTATATTAATATATTCATAACTATATTCATTCAAATCGGTCTTGTAGTTTCGGAGCCTATTCAATACAAACAATCAAATCCTTCCTGTTTATAATATTAATGAAGAAGTACATTTATAGGTTATCTTTCGATCATCGATTGTCAATCGACCTCTGGGCCAAAATATGCTCCCTTTGAATGGAAATCGACTAAGCAGGACCCATGTGTTGGGCGTGACAAACTTGACGTCTGCTGTATTTTTTTACAAAGTGTTAGAAGGGGATTTTAACTAGTTTTATTTAGATACATGTTCAACAATGAATCGTGCTCTTACGCACGTCACACGTTTCTCGTGGTCAGTGTAGATATTAATAAAGTGAACGATCTTTGATCTGTTTTGATAGACTTTTTCTTTGTCGCAAGATTTGAATGCGCGATGTGTTGTAAGTTTCGCGGCATTAATAATTTCCCTCAACTGGCCGTGCGCCAGGCACACGACACGATGCTCCTTCATCTTTACGATTCTCTCTCATAAAAGATTATTTATTTCGGGAAAATCTGTCGGATTCACTCCGGTGAAGAACCTCGTCATAACGCTTGTGAGGTATTTTAAGCAACCTTATTGCTATGACAACTGATGATGAATGATGTTGCTGCCGCCAAGTAAATTCTACGACTAGTTTTCGATATAGTGGTGGCCAATAACCTATGTAGTTACCTGCCTTCTTATCTGGGGCAAAGGACAAACAAAACAAAACAGTATTCCGTAATTTTATTAAGGTACATCGTGATATCAAAACTTTCTCTTGCATGGTTTAGGTTTGGATGAGGATGAAGCTGACGATTTAGCTTCGTTCCTACTCTGTCGCGAACAGCCTGCGAACGGTCGGTCGGGTTAGATGTACTTCAGCATTCATAACTACAAGTAAACGATAACTAGCGCGACTACGAGCAGCGAGGCGCACGCGGCTAACTACAATAATATTTACACATACCATCTCTAGGCAACTACGCACATGCGATCGGACGCCGACCGATCCGGCTGGGTTTAGTTTATTAGTCATTAAGCCGCACACGACACACACACTTTTATTTACCGTAGTATCTTCGCGGCGGCCCGATGATGCCGGTCGGGCCTCCAGGGCCCACGAGCACTGCTGGGACAGAACTCCTGCCCCCGTATGGCCCTATGATCCCCGTTGGACCTCCAGGCCCGACTAAAACAGGACGTCGCCCGTACCCTGCCGGACCTATGATACCTGTGGGGCCACCGGGCCCGAACAAAATTCCTCGCTGAGCCGATTCACTCGGTCTGATGTCCTGTTTTTGACTACTGAAGTATTCAGGATCCTGTTTGTTCTGGTCTGGTCCTATAATACCGGTTGGCCCACTGGGGCCGACTAAAACGCCTCTGTCTTGCTGGTTCGGGCCGAGGATACCGGTGGGTCCTTCGGGGCCGACGAGGATGCCCCGATTATGTCCGGGTCCGATAACGTCGGTGGGTCCTTCCGGGCCAGTAAGAACGCGATTGTTTCCGGGTCTTCCGACAGTGTGTCCTTCAGGATTAAGAAGTCGATTCTGGCCGGGTCCAATGACGCCAGTGGGTCCGCCAGGGCCTACGAGTACGGGTTTATTGGGTCTCTGGGGTCCAATGAGCACAGCCTGGTCAGGCACGCGGTCGTGCGCGTGCGCAGCTCCGAGTAACGCGGCCTCGTGCACGTGGCCGGGGCCGAAGCCGCTGAACACGGAGTCGGGCGGGGGCGGGAACGGGCCCGCGCGCTCGCCCTGCCCCGGGAACAACATTGGACGCTCGTCTTCGACTTCGTTGAAAAATTCTGAAAATAATTAGAAAGAATTGTAGCACGAGGCTATTTCGATCTGTGGCTTCTTATTTTCGCCCCTCTTTTAGGGTCTGATTACAAAATCTTGACGCCCATCTCCGACCTCGTTGAAAAATTATGAAAATAATTAGAAAGAATTGTAGTACGAGACTGTTTCGATCTGTAGCATCCTATAATTTTTCGACTTACTGTTTCTGCTTATGTTACCAAATACTACCACTTAGGTCTTTTAGATACAAAGATTGTCTACTTACTTATTTAATTTTACGTGGATGGTAATGAAAATGTTATAATGTTATTATATCTTACCTGTGTTCTTCGGATTGTTGTTGCTAGCCCGTTTGTAGCAACATAAGAATTTGCCCCCGCCGCATGCTTTCTGAAAACAAAACACAAAATATGTTCAAAATTATGTAGCGAACCAATGAAATAAATTTAATGTGACCTCAAACATATATAATGACTCTCGATAGAGAATTTCTTACAGTGGAGTCCACAGAGAGGTTGCAATCGGGGGTGGAGACGCACTTGCAGTACTGCATTGAGTCCAGGGTCCCGTCAGAGTAGCCATGCGAACTGAAATGCGATAGAACCGTAGAAAATGACAGTTCCTAATTCATATTCTGACAAGAGTGAATAGGCTGTTACTAGTCAGACATGTCCCACCCTCGGCCGCATCCTCACTTACCATCAGGTCTGTGAGATTGCGGTCAAATGTCTGCCTATTACTAATAATAAAATAATAATAGTAATAGAAAATTGGGATTTACAATAAGACGCTTCGACTCTTACAACTACAGAACTACGACAATACCGTGTGTCCGGGTTTCGACTGGCGATAATTTATGGGCTATAAGATCATCAAATGTTATCGATAAAAAACCCCTCGGGGTCTTACTCTTGCAATGGTAGCCATTTTAATTATTTTGGATCTGGAGGTCCTAAAAGTTATAAAAATAATTACTTTGGAATTAACGCTGTGGCCAATCAAGTGAAATAAATATCAATTCAAAATTATTTACCGTCATAGGGCAAAAACATTTTTTTTGGTAAAACTTGCTCTCTTGCATCTCTTGAAAAACTTTTTTCTCAAAAAAAATATTTCATTAGGATTATGTCTTTAAAATTTGGAAATTAAAAAGGCCCGTAAATTATTGCTAGTTGAAACCCGGACACCCTGTATATGCTGTTTCCGAAACAAAGTTTAGTCAATTTAGAAGAAAGAGTCGAATTTTCCTATACAAACTTACACCCCTCTTTTTAGCCTCTTAGAAGTTGAATTATTTTACACACCGTGTAAACGACTATGGCGGGCTATATCTCGCAAATGGTAAATCTGATAAAAAAGTGTTGTATGGAAACCCTACCTTATTTTCATAGTGCTTTTCAACGATCCCCCACATAAGAGGGTGCACTCAAAAAAAAAATTTACCCCCCCTTTACATATACGGTGAGGTACCCTTAAAGGGGTAATTTTAATTTTTTGTATTTTTAAAAATGAGATCTATACCTATGTGAAGTATCCTCGAACCAAGTTACATGCAAATCTGAATCGTCCGTCATAGTCTGTCACAGCAGAATATCTTCTACATGAAGTAGAAGATATTCTGCTGTGACACACTAGGACGGACGGACTGAACGATCTTATAAGGGTTCCTTGTCGGACTATGGAACCCTAAAAGTGTGACACCTGTATATCTAAAATAAGTACATACTGAGATATTAACAAACACTAGTTATAAAAACATAGAACCAGCCTTATGAAGGTAACTTATAATTGGGATTAATTTAGAAAATTATGCGGAAGAAAAGATGATGAAAAGACCTATAAAAGATCGCGTGTTCATGACTACTTATGGCAAGTGATTACGGCGGAATGAGTCATTGTCAAGATTCATCATTATTTTTAAACAGATACTAGGATGTTAGTATATACGAATACTACGAGTACGTATGGTGTATTCATGAATATCATTTTACGATTATTTACCCGTCGTGAGATATTATTTATCATGCGATATCCTTAGCGGACCGTTGAACCACATATTAGTAAAATGTAAAGCCTTAACCCCTAAACTTGAACGGGTTATCCTACACCGCAGTAAACTTAAACAGTAGTTACTTAAATAGTTGCAAAAGTATTTCTTTCGGGTATTGACGGTTGACACAAACATTGATAAAGCAACACGGCAGTACAGCGTTAAGAAGGTCTTGATCGACAGCCTCTGCCAACGTCTTGGTGGCCGAGTGATCTAGGCAATCGTCTTGTAAGCGATGACCGCGAGATCGCTTCTCTACTTAGGTGATATTTTTTTCAATCGTAAGCAGTTCCTCTGGCATTAGGTATACACATAGTACTTACGGCTTTTTCACCGAGTAGATGCCGTTTCCATCCACGGTGTAGGGGGCGCGGTAGGCTTCCACGCGGACCGGGTACCGCCCCACTCCAGGGGGGCGGTTGTAGAACCCTTCAGTGTTGGATGGCTCCTCGAATTGAGGCTCGTCAGCCTGCACATCACCTCGAGTATTTCTGGAATTTATTTAATTTTATATAATGAATATTAGGGAAACATTGGGGTGGTGAAGGATTTACTTCCTAATGGTCCACCCCGGGCAACGACATCACTAACGTAACGATACTAACAGCGGTGGTAGGCTTCGTTATGTGTCGCCTGCTAGCTACCACCCTCTCACCGGAGACCGGCGCCAAGCAGCTTGCTGTGTTCCGTGAGTAAGTGGGAGAGTCAAATGCTTCTGGGTGTGGATTTTGTAATTTTTTGCTGTTTTTGCGCGATGTATTAAGCAAAAGGTACTTTAAAAAATGTATATACGAGTACATAATATATATATTCATGGGGGCCTCCCATACAACAAACGTGATTTTTTTCATGAGATAAAGCTTGGCGACAGATAGACAGTCAGTGGAGTCTTAATAGTGACCCGTTTTTCCGAAACCCTAAAATATTTAAACCGTAAGTCACGTGATGTTTCGAAAGCTTCAGCTATGGCTTAGATTATGTCAGTTGCATACATTTTGTTAGCAATAGCTAAATTTGCCTTAGAATTAATCGCATCTTGTCTAAACAGGCCATTTTGACATTAATTAAGAATACAACTATGAGTCAAAAATATTCTTGGATACCGTAAATCCGTGTAGCTTTATTGCCAATAAAAAGGTATACTCGTAAAAGATCGGGACTGGTTGTGTGCTGAAACTAAATTGCAAGACTGCAATCTTTAAAAAGGTAAAAATAAACTGTTCAGTGATAGTAAGTTTACCAATGCCGTGGTGTAGCAACTCTGCCGCCTCTTGTGATACTATAGATTGTGTTGAATTTTTTTGCAATAAATTACTCATTCAATACTCAACTCACTCTGTTGCCCTTAAACTTTATTATTAATCGTAAAACTAGTTTTAATTTACCAAACGTGTTGTAGCGAATAACACGCTTATCCTACCTTATTTGAAGCAAACGATTTCATCACAGTCATAGAAGATTTACTTAAGTTAACTTACTTTACTTTTAACCTCGGCTCTTTACTGTACAAAATTGAACTGCGGTTAGCCACTTAGTGCCCCCTGATCTTGGACCTGCTAGGCCAACAAACTGAGCCTTTGCATAATTTGGACTATTAGTAGTTTTGTTATTCAGATTAGTTGAAAAACTGGGGCATTTAGGAATACTTGCATATTTGTTTACACTCGTTCAAGGATCGGTTAGAAACTAATCGGAATCAATTAGCACGGTAAGATCGTGCGTGGATCGCTCTTAGCGAATTGCAGATCTTAAGTTCGTATTATGGATGATCACACGGCACGCTATATTACCGCATAATCTCAATAGATGATTTATGTATAATAGGAACAGACGATACGATTGTTTTAATGTGTCATACTTAAATCATCGGAGTTGATAGCATGTAATAATGAAAAAAATGTTAACATATATAATTATTACTGGTGGTTTCTTTTGTTTTGTCTGTTTTTGTCCGAGGACTACTCCTATAATTTTGCTAACGATTATTTTGTTGTAGCAATCAAAATATGCTGGAGTATGAGCAGGTATCAATCAGATAAAGAGACACAGTAACTTTTGGACTTACATTATTAGTAAGGATTTAAATTCTTGCTCATGGCATTAACTAAATTCTATCAAGCTTCAAGTTAATTAAATAAAAAACTGCATAACTCTTGTCTAGTTACATAAACACTGCAATTTACTCCTGGTAGGATGAAACTGCAATTAGATTGCTAAAACCTTTGTAAGCCATAATTGCGAGAGGAAACCAGGCAATCAGATGAAGAAGGTACGAGTATTCAGGATGACGTCACACTATTCAGACGTCGGAAGTTGTAGGTTGCACGCCCAGACAACGGCATTATATCGGAACAACACGCGCCGGTATATGTGCCAAGGACTACGAGATAGCTTAAGAAAAAAAAAACTGAAGTGTTGCAGGACGTGGATGTCACCTATTTTCCTTTTTTAGTCTTCTGACGATCATGTCAAAATAATATATCTCTCTGACCGACAAAATGGTGACATGACCTTCAAAAATTAAACGACTTCGTAGTAAAAAATGATATTAAATATTTTAAGGCGCTACATTGATTCGTAACAGTTCCCACCTGTCGGGGTATTCAAACAGGATGGCGCTTTAATGGGGTAACCTATCTCATTTTCGAAACTTTGCTGTTCGAATTTTAGTTGGTCGAAAACAGTTCGACGAAATTTTAAATAATAGATTGATTTATTTACATATTTATAAATTCATTGGCCCGATGTTTCATTTTCCAGAAAAACAGTTTTCCGATTATCAAAACGTTTTTTTTCATTTCGTAGATGTTTTGCTTGTCATAACTTTAATTTCAAACAGTTTTAAATATCGAAGGAGATAACCGTTAATATTCTCAATTTGGGGAAACCCGACTCGCCGTGGTCCTGCGCCGTGGTACTAGTCTGCCCAGCACTAGAGTGTAATTTAGAAGCCGGAGGCTCGGAGGGAGTGCAGTCCTCGCCCCCTGTAACAAAGATCTGGAGTATGGGTGCTCAAAATTTGTTACGCAAGGGCGGAAGGACTGCACTTCCCGCAGCGCCGGAGAAGAGCGGATCATATGCACGCTGCATGTCTGCTTGCATGCTGTACTATGCTTGCTTGCATGCTACGAGCTTGCTTGCACAGTGCATGCCTGCTTGCATGTTGTATGCTTGCTTGCATGCTACGAGCTCTCTTGCACAATGCAAGCCTGTATGCATGCTGCATGCCTGTAAAATGCATTTTTACTTATTTGTTTGTAATAATATAATATTGAAAACATTTTTCTGGAAACTGAAACATCTAGCAATAATAGTTTTTTCAAACGATGTGTTATAATTCAAAACATATTGAATTTGAAAAAAATAACAAATGGGAATCGGACTTTCAATAGAATGTCAATCGTGTTTTCAGTCAAATGAAAATATGGAAAATAAAAAAAAGGATTAACAATTTCGGTAAAATTAAATTCGCGCTAGTTAATTTCGGATTTAAGATAGGTAACACTTTAATGGTTAAGTTCTAAAATATAAATGGCAGCATCATAAGTACTACTTATTCTGGTCAACATAAGTAACATAAAAAATCAACTAAACAGAATTTTATTTTAGGAATGAAAATTGTAGATTACATACAAACCAATGTTTAATGACTGTTGTTGTACTCGTATATGTTGTATATTGACTAAATACTGCTTGAAGGCACGCATTGCGGTGTAGTATCGGAATAATGAAGCGGCGAATATGTGCCAAGGCGCCGAAATCAAGCCGACTGGAAATATCGCATGACACAGGGCTGCGTGATTTAAAAATTCATAATTCATCTCACAAAATAACCACTAACTAATTATGTAATTTCTGGTATATGGTGGCACCCTATTCAAATTATTTGGTTGTAAAAAGAGTTCAATTCCATTGACCGCACAGACAATTATTAAGAAAGTTATCTATTTTTTTATTAAAGTGACTGCCTTGTCGGTGTAGTGGTTAGGACGTTGGCTTCTATTCACGAGGTCCCGGTCTTGAATCCCTGGGCTTTTGCTCAAAAACAGCTCGGAATCAGGAAGTTGGTGGTGTTAACACGCCCGTGCCTCGGAAAGCACGTTAAGACGTTGGTCCTGCGCCTGATCTCTCTACGGTCATGACGGAATGCCGTCTCACCGGACTATGAGAGTGAAGGAACAGAGAGTGCACCTGTGCATTGTGCACACACTTGTGCACTATAATATCTCCCGCGCAATCGGCTAATTTCTGTTGACATTGGCCGCCGTAGTCGAAATTCGGCTTGGAGGACATTATTAAAGTGTATCTACAGCACAATATACACATCGATTTCTTAAAACTAGTTACAGTTAAAGATAATAAATTATCTTTGTGTCTAATTTTACCACAAACAACGCGGCCATAAATAGTTTAGTAGCAGTGATACCTACATGGATACGTAGGAAACACTGCACAAGTGACAACCCTACGTGAGCGAATCGGTCAAGCAAACTGAGAGTCACTAATTGGCTACATCCCTGAATACTGTTTATTAACACAAACGAATAAGGCTTTTAATGGATATTACGGGTGTCTTCAAGTCCTCTACGTGATGGTAAGCCTCCAAACACCACGCTATTACTACTCAAGCGAATCGGCAGTATAAGGCTACGGGTTTTCACTAAACAGTTTTGTAAGATGCAGTATTGTTGGGATTTTCCAATGCAGCTACTTATGAAACTAACAAGGTTTTGTAATTTGATACCCGAAGGTTGAATTCAAGTATTAAAGGAGTTTGTAGTTGATTTTAAAATTATTCGTTTTAATTAGAGTTGATGAGCATCAATGAAGAAATCTAGAACCAATTTTGTGCTGTTTTGAGAATAAAAATATCATTTTTAGGGTTTCGTGCTCAAAGAGTTAAAAACGGGACCCATTGATTTATGACGGGACCTTAAGGACTCCACTCTCCCGGCGGAGAGTGGAGTCTTAGTAATAATTATTACTAAGACTCCACTCTCCGCCTGCCTGTCACCAGGCTATCTCATGAACCGTAATAACTAGACAGTTGACATTTTTACAGATGATGTATTTTTGTTGCCGCTTTAACGTCTAATACTAGAAACGAACGTGATCTTTTAGCTCGATACTAATAATGACAACAGGTTAGAGGCTTGCAATAGTTAAAATAAGATAATGGTTCGGAACCCTTCGTGTGTGAGTGCGATTCGCACTTGGCTGTTTTTTTATTAGATTGTAAAGTTTTTGTAGGGGTATCGAGGTGTCTTCTTTGTTTCATGAGACTTCTTAGAATACATATTTTACTGGCCCGGACTACTAAACTAGCAGTTGCGAGTTCATATCCCGCAAGGGGCAATTTTTGTGCAATGAGCACGAGCATTATTGTACCTAACTGCCGTACTCAGAGACGTCAATTAAAGTTAATTCTTCATTAAGTCTTATGCTGTCCTGTTCTTTTTGACAAAGAAAGTGACAGAACGAGACTTAATCAAAGATTAAAATATTAGACTACTCTGAGTGCGGCAGTTAGTCGTGGATGTTTATGAATGTACATAAGTATACTATCCTAGTCATCATAGCACAAGCTCACGCTTAGTTTGGGGCTAGGTAATTGGTGTGCTGCTTGGAACAATTTATTTATTATTTCCTTTCGAGGTACGGAACCCTAAAAATGAATAGCTTGATAAGCTAGCCGCTGTACTGACTTGTGTTCCTTCCTCGGCGCGTCGTCGATGAACCGCACCTTGGTGTCGATGCGCACGGAGGCCGCGCCCTCCGGCCAGCGCCACTTCTCTGCGCGCGCGCAGCTCAGCGCCGCTAGTAACACCACGACTGTGGAAGACAAAAAGGCTTACTTTCTGGACTCAGATTTATTTATTTATTTATATAAAATCCACAGCTCCAAATACATATCTAAATATTACACTTTAATGCAAAAATATTTTAGACGGATTTACCTACATTTTACTTGCATATTTACGGTCTACAGATACAAAGTGTGCGTGTGCGCATGTGTGTGTAAGCGTGTGATTCTGTTTTCGTGGTAGCACAAAGCCAAAAAAAATGTATTTTTCTTATGTAGGTACATACAACCTCCCTCCCTTTGAACTTTCAAATTCAAACTCAAAGGGTTATTTTCACAATTTTATTTTGTCTCCTCTCCGTTTAGCAAAATATGTTTAATAACTTTTAAAAAAAATACATGGGGTTTAATGAACGATAACAGCGTGTTTTTGGAAATTTGCGTATTCGTGCAGACGATGGCGCCGGGACTAGCTAGTTTATTTAATAGAAATCACACATCACACGAAAACTAACAAAACCTATCATACCTATTTCATTTATTCTATTCAGATTACGAGTGAGGAAAATAATCCTAGTGACTTATCTCCTACTATTAGAGGAATTGCTATATATATAGAGGGTTCTATTATATTTAAAATAATACCTTCTGAGAAACAGATTGGAACAGTCATGTGTTTGACTAAATCTAGCCCAAGCAAATCCAATTAGCTTGATTGTTATGCCATTATTACACATAGACAATAATGCCGTGATGTACCAACGATGTTTATATGACTCACCAGCATTGCAGCATTTAATAACTAGGCCTGCTGAAAGTACTTCATGAACATTTCCACAGATTATTATCTAAGCTCTTATACAAGAGATGATCTCAGAATGATTTGTGTATTACTGGGTGGATCAAGGAAATAGGCACGGACGATAGCACATCAAGCCAAACACTGCGTATCTTATGCAGTTGTAATAAATCAGAATCAGAATCAGAATATATTTATTTGCTCATAAATAGGGTTACACTAAAGATCTTACTTTTATTATAACGTTCATCCTATTTAACTATTAATAATAGCATGCAAACATTTATTATTTTATTACATATCTCAATCTACAATAACTATGTTTTTATAATAATGTCAATTATCTATTAAGAATAATATTGTAACAAAAATGTAGAGTCTAATATGCTGATGACTGTACATACGAGTAGTTACAAACCATTTACCCCCTTAGGTACTAATTATAATTATGACACTTTGAGACGGCTAATTTGAAATGTTTGTCTCCATTATGTCATGTCAACTATTTGTTTAGCAAATTCATTATTAGTAAGGGGGTTAATTTATATTGATTTAAACTTTCATAGCCACTAGAATAGTTATTTTTTAATTGATAAAAAGGTATTTATGTAAGTAATCCCTTTAATGAACTATCTTCAATGTCGGTGTCGCATTAGGGATGGCGATTCTTTTCGAAAAACATCGATTTTTAAATCGATTCGAATCGTGACCTAATAAATCGATCCACAAAAAAATCGAGACCAATAAGATCGATTTCTAAAAAATCGATCTTTTCTCAAGTTTTTGTTTATAATGTAATATAAATCATTTTTTTTTAAAAAACAAGATACATATTATAATTTAACGATCTCTCATCAGTAAAAATCAGGTAATTCGATGATAAAAAATATATAAACGTAACTTTTTTTTATTAATGAGAGGTGAAAGAATCTAAACATACAGCCATCTCGCGAGTTTTTGAATAATTAACTCTTAAACCGGCAGCCGGCAGCACTCTTATAATACGGGAATATTCAATTAATTGTAAATACTTTTTTGGTTTATACCGAAAAATAAAATAAAATCGAATGACGATTTTCAAGGGTAAAATATCGATTCACTGAATCGATACAGTACTACATATCGATTTAAAAAATCGATATTTTTTGCTACAAAAATCGATTCTTCGATTAATCGATCTCAGATCGCCATCCCTATGTCGCATGCCATTTTTGGGACACCCTGCATAAAAAATGCATATTTACATTTTGTATAATTAGTCGATTACCGACGGCACTTATGTCATCGCGTCATTGTTTAGCGATAGCTAGACAATCAATAGTTAATACAATATAGGGTAATACAATAATATACAAGCCGAATCTTTTACGCGTGTCTCATGTGTGCGTATTTTGAAAACACAGCGGGTCCTTACGTAGGGCTGTTTGTAAATATGGACGTATTATACCCGTATCGAAGCATAAAATCGTTATTGTTCCTAAAGCAAGGAAATCAAAGATTTTCATTCATAGATTTTTATTAATTTATTTATTACTAGTGGTTCGCCCGCAAGAGTTGGATTTTCCATATCAACTTTCATCCCCCATTTCACCCTCTTAATGTTTTTATATCGCGACAAAAAGTAGCCTATGTCCTTTCCAGGGTCTCGAACTGTCTCCATAACAAATTTCATTTCAGTCGGTTCAGTGGTTTAAGCGTCAAGAGGTAACAGACAGACAGACACACTTTTGCATTTTGTAATATTAGTATGGATACCTTCAGACATTTGCTTAGTTATAGAAGACATTTTTACCTAGAAAAGCAGAGGCAAGATGCAATTATCATTGTTTCTTTGTCACTTGTAAACCTACTATTAATTTGTTCTGTGCTTGCATATTGCATCTTACAAAATATTCCGTCAAACGATCTAGCTGTTTAAACTATGCAAACAGCAACCAATTTGTAAATAGGTATCTTTAGGAACGCAATCCTTAAACCAGAGAAGTTAAGTTACTTCGCATACACAGCCTCTGTGTATTTTAAAATAATCTTGTGTGGTAAACCACAATGCGTATTGGATACAGTCTAACTTTGCTGTGCAGTCACCACTTATGTTTTTACAAGGAATAAGATCATAAGTTTATTTATTTATTTGGGATAACAAACAGCAACCACAATATATCTTAAACTTTAAATGTGTTAGTGATACAGTTTTGCTTATTGTAAAGCCCACTCCATTATCCTCGGGTTAGTTTATGTGTACACATTTAATCACTACATACGATATCTATTTAATGATACATTTTGCCTTTGTAAATAATGGTTATAAATGAAAATAAAATAATACAATTTTGAGGATTATGTTTCAAAATATAGCCAGTTCCTAACTTAAACTGGTAAAGTTGCCAAAATGTCAGAGGCTAGCTTTTTGAAATTAGATTCTGTGTCTGAAAATATATCTAGTTCAGGGAATGTTTTATTGAATACAGAAGTTGATGGGGAAACTCAGCGATGTATTTGTTCTAAGGAACATTTTCGCGCGTATTCTGCTCTTACGAGTATGTCGGTTCGTGGGCGGGCGGCTGGGGTTGCGAAACGCCCAAGGATTTCTGAGGCAACGAGTCCTTTTGTGGGACGAGAAGACTTTACAATGTATATCTCCTATTTGGACGATGAGTTTGATGTTAGTTTCACTGGTATGTTTGTTGACAACTCAGTTATAAATGGTTGAGTTAACAAATTGTGTTCATATACAATTATATTATCCTTTCGTTGGATCTGCAGCTAATCTATTTTAATAAGGTACATGCTTGTAAGACTAAAAATATTAAAGATTTTAATATTTTTTTATTAGTAATATTCATCAGGTATCAGTAATAAGGTTATAAGTATAAAGAATAGGTTAATTTTTTTCAAAATTAGGCTCTTTAGACCCAACTTGATTTTATTAATTTTTGAGAGTATTTTCCTCTAATAATATTTCAAATGTTAATATTTACATGGTTTATTGGTATAATAAATATAATAACTCATAAACGGAAATAAAATTTATAAAAAAAAACTTACCAAAATTCATAATCGTTCACTGAAAATACCTCGAAAATAATTCACAACTTAATTATAAATGTAAAACTGTGAACATGTTTGGGGCGACCGCTCGTCGCGCCCTCTGTTATGTTACTGAGGTTTGCCGCGTTTCAGCTGCGCCGGCGAGCTGGCGAAACCGACGCCGCTGTAATGGCCCTCGCTCACTAAACACCTTTGCTTGGCATAGTACTTGCTTTGTACAGTGGGCCTCGCATCAACCTTCCCAAAGCTGCAAAAATATCTTAAATGATATGGAACTCTATGCGCTCAACATAAGGTTGAAATATGGTTGTAGAAATTTGCCAAATCAGGGTAGGTTGATGTGGGGCCCACTGTACAGATATGACTGGGCCAATGTTATTGGAGCCTGTGTCTAGCCTATGGCTAAATTTACTGCGGTAATACTTTGATACATTAAAAATATTCAATTATATTTGTAAAAGGTTATACGCATAACCAAGCCGATCGAAAGTAATGCCAATTACTACAAGTTTCATCACCCTCGCTAGGTTATACCCCTAATACAGTTACGATACTTGTAACATGGTTTAAGTTAATAAATACCGTTAAAATTAATACGTGCCTGAAACTGTGTATTAATGGTATTTACCATGAACAGTGAGCAAGCATTTGAGGATGAGGATTAGGATAACAAAACAATGATACAGATCGTCTCAGTGTGGCATTATGCCAAGGATCCTAATTCTGCTGTGCAATTATGTATGAATGAAAAGATAGGTTAATAGTTTAATAAGTTTTTATTGGTACAATTGTTACATCTGGTATCCTAAAATAGGTACAAAGTATTGGCGACACAATAATAAGATACGGTTGAAACATTAACGATTGTACTAGTTTAAAAAAAATAACTATATGACAGTCGTTAGCGCCCTCCACCGGACTTACAGGACTCAGGTAAGTTGCAATAACGAGATGTGAGGATTTACTGCAGGCCCAAAACTGTATATCTATGTACAATTTTTTTGAACAAAAATTTTCTACGAGGTAACTACAAATTTTTGGTTTCAGGATTTGTCTGTTTACTTGTGCTGTAGGTTAGCCTTGGTTCTTGATTGCAGGTCTATGGGAAGTACCCTATAGATTTTTATTCCCCAGTGTAATGTCAGAAAAAAAAGGCTCTAATGGCTGTATTTTTTAATTGCCTTGACAAATTCTAATGTTGATTTTATTACAGCTTCAAGGAACCGCAGGACTGATGTTAATTTCAACTTCCCAAGACAAAGGTTTTTGACAGACGGAAAGACAGACATACGGGCAACTAAGTGTTTACAAATATGATCATAAAAGGGTTCCTTTTTTTCTTTTGAGATACGGAACCCATAAATGACAGATAAAATTCGCGAATAAATAAACGTCACATTATCCTATGTCTGTTTCTCCAGTTTTAGCTATCGCGAATAAATAAATATTGGACATCACATACATTGCTCTGATCCCAAAGTAAGTAGCTTAAGCACTTGTGTTATGGAAATCAGAAACAACAGTGGTATCACAACACCCAGACCCGAGACAGTGTAGAAAATGTAAATTTCTATATTGACCCGACCGGGGATCGAACCTGGGACCTCAGAGATGGCGACACCTTGAAAACCAGTGTGCGAGCCACTCCGCTACGGAGGTCGTCAAAATTAATAATAATAAATACATTTATTTCGGAAACTAAAATTACATTTGTTAGTAACAATTTTTTTTTAAATTGAATTGTCATCCAGTGTCTCACAAACAGCCCGTCAAACCTATCTGCAACAGTTCGTAAAATGCTGTTGGGGCTGGCGCGCACCCGTCGCCAGAGGGATGCCACTCGTTTGCGCATCAGAGCGTAGAAGTCATCGGTTCTCGCTTCTGCGAACATCCCAGAGGCACTGCAGTGGCGCGGCAACCCCATCAGCGCCCTAAAAGCATTATTGTACCAGTACACGTAGCACTGGACACGTAGGACGCTGTAGGCTTTTTTAGTATATTCGACCCACAGGCTGCATAAATAGAATGACTGGCAGAAGGCTCAGAATAGCGTCACTTTCACTTCTTTAGTACATTTAGCAAACCTGTGGATCAACATATTGCTTCTAACCGCCAGCGCCCTACGTTCCCTCTCCACGTCCATGTCATCGTTCTGGTTTGCAGTGACCCAGTGTCTGAAATTAAATTAGATTTTTAACACATCTGGGTCAGTTTTATTTTTGAGCTTAATTGCATTATTATTTGCGGACTGAGACTAAAGTCGTCCCTTATTGCGCGGGGCATAGTGACGTCAGACGCCAAAAGCTGATGTTATGCCCTTGACACAGACATTGATCGTATTGAGGTTGATTTTCGAGTCGATACCAAATTACGAAAATGTTGAAAGGAAATTCAAAAATCGATGTTGTTAAAAAAACCTAAAAATTAAGTAAAAAAAGGAAAGTTAGCCTATATAGATCCCTCGCTGGGCTTAGGCCTCACCTCAAATATGAGGAGGTAGCGAGGCATACTCCACCACGCGGGCTCAATGCGCATTGGTGAAGGGGTGTCTGTAAGGCAAGTGACCAACCTTACTGTCAGATGTTATCAAGCCGCCCTAGGGCCTCTGACTAGGCTTAGCCACTAATATCAACAGATATTAGCAGGAACCAACTGCTTAACGTACCTTCTAAAGCAAGGTAGTCATGAACGTGACTAAAATGGTCGAAATGGTGACCCATCCAATCACGACCGCGTCGTGGGTTGCTTAACTTTGGTACATCACTACCAAAGCGCTGCCGCCACAAGTACCTCTTTGAATTTAGTTAAATTGTAACAACAATAAAATTAATTTCGCACACAAAAATTGATCGACCGTGTCATCCGGTGGGACTCGAAACCACCAACATTTTGCAAAGGTGAAGGTGGTGTTTCTATAATGGGAAGCTATGGCGGCGCCCGCGCAGCATTGCAAGTTGAAGGTCGTCTGTGGGAAAGAGCGCGGCCTTGACACAGCATTCATGCAGCGTTGTATTGTAACCAGATCGCCTTTCACGCGGTTTTTGGGAAGATTACGTATGTAGGTAGTAGATTGAAGTTTTCTAAATAAATGGTGATGGATGACTATAAGTCAGCCTATTAGATCCCACTGCTGGGAAAAGGCCTCACCTCAACTATGAGGAGGAACGAGCCATACTTCACCACGCGGGCTCAGTGCGGATTGGTGGAGGGGTGTATGTAAGGCAAGTGACAAACCTTACTGTCAGAAGTTATGAAGCCGCCCTAGGGCCTCTGACTAGGCTTAACGACTAATACCACAGATATTAGCCGGGACCAACTGCTTAACGTGCCTTCCGAAGCACGGAGATGCTTGTCATGGACGTCACTTAAATGGTCGGAATGGTCACCCATCCAATCACGACCGCGCCGTGGGTTGCTTAACTTTTGGTATCACTACCAAAGCGCTGCCGCCACTGCGCCACAAGCACCTCAATGGATGACTATCATAGGTTTGTTTACCAACATTTTTTAATCAATGACAGTAATACCTTCCTAGATGTTGCATAACAGGTACTAACAGTAAATTAAATAAAATTTAATTTATTATTGCATTTAAATGCAACAAGGGGCACTAACTTCACGTCCTCTACTAATCCTATCGCTGCTTCGGGCCCATTAGGGGCTAGAGCTGAGAGGAAGCAGCGCAAGAAACTCGGTCACTATCATGTTTTTAAAGTTTTATATTTTTATTTTTGTTCTTATACAAGTTAGTTCAATTTTTCATGCAAGTTAGTTGTCACAATTCAACATGATCTCCAAATTCAAAATGTTTTCTTAATTTGTATAAATGATTATGGATCAACTGTTTATATCATTAACCTACTTTAAATAATCACTTAAAAACCCCAACAGGGATTTATAAAGGTCATCTTTTAATGCTCGTAATAACATCAAACAAAACGTACGACATAGAATTACGTGAATTATCTCATAATTTGATTCGCTACATATCATATCTCGAAATGGGTGATGTTAGCCTTCGGTCTGCGATTGGTAGACAATGGGCGACCTCCGTGCTTTCCCGCGTGCTACTAAAACCTTCTACGGTAACAGCTTTTAAAATATACTCAGCAGCAAGAATCGAAACTTTTAAAAGGTATTATGTTATCTGCGATATGGCTATTACTTCACGAAACACTGGGGCTTAATAAAGAGGCATTGCTAGGTAGATATCATTGGAAAGTATTATCTATTAAGATTGGCAACAACTATTATGTTAAATATCTTAACTTAAAACATTAAAATTGTTGTATATTAAACTAGCGACCCGCCCCGGCTTTTCACGTGTGTAATATGCACTATAAGTATATACTTAACTATAAATATATCATTATTAAATCTATTTTCTTTTGGTCAGTAGTTTTTGTGGTTTAATATTGAGGTTGTAACGATACGATATTTGATAGTTATACGTTATTGATTGATATTACATATTATTAAGGTGAAAGTATTTTGTGACGCCGAGTGTTGTTTTGTAGTCTACGGTATTTAAATAACTTTACTCATGGAACTATTTTTTATTTCTTTTAGTTTTACTCTTTGTTTTATATTTTATTTTACAATAAATACCTATTTTAGGTGATTGACCGAAGTTCGCTATTGATAATTATTTTTCATTTAATGAAGAATGATGAATTCTGTCAGTCAGTCCAAGATTCTGTGACCTACAGTTGTTTGGTACTGATTTTTCTACCTGCTACTGCGTATGTGTTTTACATGGGTAAAAAATATACGAAAAAAAATACAATCTGGTCCATTCGAGCGTCTAACCAGATAGTAATTGTTCGGTTTTGTTATTTGTTTTTAAGAAGGCGACCTCGTCGGTATCCGTTTCAAATAAAATGTCGGAAATTGCTTCAATTTTGTAAAAAAAAATGCTCCGACAAGTTTGACTGTTGAGTGTAGGAAGGTGAAGTCCAAGTAACCTGTTTTTCTGTTATTGATATTAAAATTCTTAAGAGACCAAAAATGTTTCTAATCTTCGAATATAAGTAGTTAGTAGAAAACGTAGAATGTATTTTACGTAACAATTATCCGTATTTCTATGGGTAGATATTTTGTTTATTTATCAATATCAGCAATATACAATGTCTCCATGAGTCTTAAAATTTGTCATTTCTTTTATGTAAAAATACTAATTCGTAGTTATAATTATTGCGTAAAAACCTTGCATATATATTGCTTATATTATAAAAAAACTATTGTAAAAATTGTTTAGTGCATCTCTTAAAATACCTACTTACTCGTATTAGATTTGAAATGAAATCGGACTCAGTTCAATTGTAGGTATTACCCATGGTATTACTTTAACACTGCTAGAGAATACTTAAACAATTTTGGCTATATAATCAAAATGTAACATGCATGATTAATTTGTCGATTAATTTTACAGTTTTTTTGGTCTGAATGAGTTTAAACGATGCTTTACGGGCTATAATAAAGGTAATTTACTAATCTTTTTGTAGCAATATGTCATGTTTTTGCTCTAACCTCAACGTGTATTTAACCAAATAAATTAAAACTTCTAAAATAATGATCTGGTGCGGTAACACAACAAAGTTTTTGGGACCAACATCGAAATCCCACAATAAAAAACTTCCTTAAAAATTTCAGATCTGCTCATGATGTTCAATGTTGAACTAAGAAACCACCTGCCAAGAGGTGAAGCGTTATTTTATTAAATAAAAAATAAATATTGTTCTGTGATGGTGCAAAATATTAATTGCATCGGCCGGGAATCGAACCCGGGCCGCCCGCGTGGCAGGCGAGCATTCTACCACTGAACCACCGATGCTTATGACTACGCGTCGAAATCAACATTTAGTAGTCGCGCAGTCGTGCTCTGTGGTGTGACGTCACTCACATTGGTTATCGATCGGTCTTGCAGGCGTTTCATTCATTATGCAACCGCTCTACTGAACCGAAGGCCATTGTTTATTTTGGTAAAGTGAACTACTCTTGTTTTATATTTTATTGGCATAAAACTAATGTAAATAATGTAACGTAAGGTTTATTGAATATTTACAATAATTTAGATGAATGCATTTTAGGCGTTATTACTAAAGCCCCGTAATTTCAACTTTTAGAGCATTATTTTATTTACTTATTATATTCAATGATTAAGCATTTAGGCAATTTTATTATTTTTCTAATTAAAACGAAGTTTCATCGACCGTCCCACAAGAATACGGTCTGAATAATTCTAATTCTTACTATAAAGCCTTAAATTGCCTACTTTGGCAGTACACATCCCGGTATGCAATTTCAATTAAAATTAAATTTAAAAAAGTAATACAATGTTCAATAACTAACCTTAAAAATGAGTACACCTATAAGTAGATATAAGATATTATTGCACTTGAAAGAATGACCACCAGATTATATTTAGATTGTATAAAGTGTATGCTTATTATCACTTAAAAATAATAATTTTCCACATCCTGGATCATGGTCCAAAGCGGACCCTGGGCACTCGCCCGCGTGCGAGCGCACAACTGGGATAACGCTAGGAGGATGATGATGAAGTAAGTTTATGAAAAAAATGAAAATAAAAATGAAAAATCTTTATTTCGTATCTTAAACATAATCTTCGTGTTTACAATTTAATGTTTTTGTAGATAACATTTTCAATGTCGTTACCTATAGGTTTTAGTCGAAAGCCAGTTTTGCAGTATCTTTGCATTTATATGTCGTAGTGGGATGAAAATTAAGATTTTAAGTTAACCATATACCATTTATTTCAAATGTTTTTCCAGGCTACGGGCACATAGCCCCAAAGACCCAGACAGGCAAGGTGGTGACGATCTTCTACGCGATCCTGGGAATCCCGCTCATGCTGCTCTGCCTTTCCAACATCGGAGACGTCATGGCTTCCTCGTTCAGGTATTCGAATCTACCTAAAGTTAGCCTATAAAGATCCCACAGCTGGGCAAAGGCCGCACCTCAACTATGAGGAGACGTACGAGCCATATTCCACCACGCGGCCTTAGTGCGGATCTACCTAAATAACCTTAATTTGTGCCCTCTAGCGCTTCGAGAGAAGACACAGACAATCTGGCAAGTGCAGGGCCCTTAGACAAGATGCAATCTTTCTAAAGCGAACTTCAGTATCGCCAACGAAATGTTAAAATATGTATGAAAATGTCACGTGATGTTTTGATAGCTTATGTCGGTTTCATATATCGTTTTAGCGATAACGAACTCCGCTATAGAATAGATTACATCTTGTCTACGGGCCCTGAGAAGGAACGCCGGAACAAGCTCAATCACCACACCACTTGCTGCTACAAAAAAGACAATAATATAAATAAACAGGTGTATACATTAGTTTTGGGCAGGCTGGGCTATTCTTGAAATCAATTTTGTCTTGAATTTTATAATAGTAACTGACATTGCGACTCTTACGCTTTTTCCTTGCAGTACTAGCTCACAATTGTCAATAACCCTCCTTCCACAGGCGGGTAAAAAGCAGTGATCAATATCGGGCCGTGTGTTCGTTGTTGGATTTATTTATGCAAATAGTATAGACTTGGCTTTTTGAGACTCCATAGTTTTGCTTCCATGTGAAATGTAGGTATCAACGATGCATCAGGCGCTTTGCACGGATGACCACCACTTATGCCAAATACTGTGTATCGTTATAATAACTTAGAAGTTATTATTCTAAGTATGATAAGTATCGTATCGTTATATGTAGTTAGTAGTAATAAGCACGATTTTGCAACAAAAATATACATAGTCTGATCTGCTGGTACATACTGTACCTCTTGCATAAAAACTTTAAGCAAGTAGGTACACAGGAAAAATAAGGCATCTGCTAAGCGAAACCAAAGACAGGAAGAGTTTTACCCTTCACCTACTACTATATTGCTTTTTAGCATACAGACAGGGTAACATTGAAAAGAAGAGCCCAAAGCAAATAGGATCTAGGGAGTGTAAAGGAATGACGGTATGGCAGTTATTATCCATGCTTACGTTTTTAGGGTTCCGCACCCAAAGGGTAAAAATAGGGTCCCGCCTAATACTAAGCCTGCGTTGTCTGTCTGTCTGTCGCCAGGCTGTATCTCATTAACTGCGATAGCTAGACAGTTGAAATTTTCACAGATGATGTATTTCTCTTGCCGACGATAACAACAAATACTAAAAACAGAAAATAATCAATATTTATGGGGGGCTCCCATACATCAAACACGATTTTTTTGCCGTTTTTTGCTTGATAATAATAATGGGAACAGGTAGACGTTTGAAATGTTTACAGAATAATAATATGTATATTCACTCTAAAATTAAGTAATTAACCTAATGTGAAGAACTGGATACAGGCGGCTATCAGTTGTCTCAACTGCCTGCCTGATAACTAATAATAATAATCATAGATTAAAATAATAATAATATTTAAGGGGGGCTCCCATACAAATTTGTTTTTTTTCGTATTTTAATGGTACGGAACCCTTTGTGCGCGAGCCCAATTTGCACTTAGCCGGTTTTTTAACAGCGGAAAGGAATAATAAAATGTAAAACAAAAATGGCGGTTGTTTTTTTGTATAGTTCGATTACGTTACTGATCCTAAGTTACTTCTGAAAAGGCTTCCCTTTGCGAATTTTCATCTTTGCTCATTCCTTCATAATATTTCTTTGTATAAATCAGATTCCTGTACTGGCGCGTATGCTGCTACGTGTGCACTCGTCCTCCGAAGCGGCGGCATCGGCACCATCCTTCCATGAGGCAAGTGGCTGGCTATCGCTTTAAAAACTATTTACTGTCTACAAAGAATAACTTGACGAGATTATCATTATGCTTTTTCATAAGCAGACGATCTACTCGCGGCGTCAGTGCGCGCGGATCAACGCGCAGGCGTCGGCCGGTGGAGCGTGCGCACTCTGATACAGATTGCAGGTAAATAATACGAGCCCTTGTGTCTATAGCCTCAAAATTACTTGTAATTGAATAGAATAATTATTAGACAACTTAAATACGTCATTCACATATCCCAAATTAAGTAAAACAGGAACACGTGTGCTACTATCACAACCAGACCCAAGACAACATAGAAAATATGGATTGGATTTCTATATTGATGCAACCGAGGATCAATGTAACTCGGAAGTCCAAAATTATATCTTATATGATCAAGACAAAAAGATGCGATGTTTTAAAAAAGAGCAGCCTAGTATGATTAATAAAATCAAGTAATTGTAAGCTAAGAAAACGCGTTTCAAATCATCTTCCTTTACTTTCAGCTACTAAAGAATGATCGAACAAAACAATTTCATATAAACTTCTGAATCCCCAGATATCGGGACAGCGGGTACAGCAGCGGGCGACCCCGTCGGCCGCGGCCGCCACCGCCACCGCACGCGGCGCCGTCAATACACGCCCGCACGCGGTCGCAACCACCTGCCACGTATGCCCGGGGCTATGGTATTTTCATTTTAATTGCTTACATCAGTTATGTGTTTCTTACGTTTACGCGAAACTCAATAAAACACAATTTTACGGATTCTCCCTGTGACCACGAACGCTGTAAAGTGTTCGAAATGTTAGGTTTTAAATAAATCGCTAAGAAAATCCTTAAAATTGTGTTCTGATGTACTCACATCAGCTTTACCAATCTTTTACGTTTTGCCTCCCAATCATCAGACATTAAAAGTGACATTAAAACTAATTAGGTACCCAGAAACCCATATCACACTTTGATCTCCTTTGTTTCACGCTACTCTGCACATCATCTTTACAAAGTAGGTACAACTGGCAAGCATTCATCAATTTTGAAATTATTTATAGTATTGTAGTAAGAATGTATTAAAAATTCTAGCCCCCAGAGAGTTCGAGCAAGATGACAGGTCTCCAGCTCACTATGAAAGATACGGCCGAGACACTTACGAAGATGATGAAGGTTGGTAGAAACATCAAATAATCTTGATTCTTTTGTTTAACCAACAGTCAACAAAAGCATTTTATTTGCAGAAGATTTTCCAAAAATATCTTTACCACTACAAGACTTAGAAGCGGCATTGAAAGAATTGGATAACCATCAAAAGAAATTAACATCAAAGACTGAGTTACGAAGTAAATCCTTGCCTAGGCCCTCGAAATCTAAGCCAGACTATGGGCCAAGAAGGGACTTTGATGACACTAGACATTACGATATAGAAGACAACAGGAATATGTTAGAAATGCACGACCTCCATGACGTAGATTACGAGAACTATAAAGAAAGGAAAGCTCTGGAGGAAAGGGACAAAAGACTAAGAGAGCGAGACGACTTTCAAGTTAGAGATCATGGTTATGATCCAGAAGATGATGATTATGAATTTGACAATCCTCGGAGTAGAAGAGATCGTCACGACTGGAGGTAAGCAACCTCATAATTTCATTTGATCGCTCAAAATAGTTCTATACTGTGATGAAGACCTTCAGCTTGATATTTTTAACTAACTTGCTTATACTAGTACTGACTCTCGTGTCGCGGTGAAACGTAGTGGATATGAGCTTCAGGTTTGTTCTCGGGCCGCTAATTAATTAATTAACTAACAGATGAGTAGTTAGATATAATGAACAAGTGGCATTGAGTGCGCACGAGTGCAATGATGTACAATAATTAGTATGCATAAGTATCTTGTCAATGAAAGATGTCAAGTTCTTCTTTTTCCATTATTTATTTACACTCGGCCGCTGGTCAGACTATGCATGTTGACCTTGAGTCCGACTCTATTCCATACGTAATAAAGGCTGTTTTTGTGGTTCGGATGTGTGACCTGGCGTGCTTCCGACTGTACTTACTCGTATTTTATGCTGTTAACGTTAACCTCACAACTTTACACAAAATGTTATGTTGAGGAAACCTAGTATTAGCCTACTAAATTAGCAGTACATATAAAGTAGCATAATTCATTGTAGCTGTTGGTTTCTTAAATAAATAAATTATTATTTCAGAACGGACCGCGGTAGGTCGGAATACTACGATCGCGATCGGGAAGACTACGGGGTTGACCGCAAGCGCGGGCGCAGAGCTAAGAGCGCTGTGTACGATTACGAGCACCGCTGGGAAGATGACGTAGAGGAAGGCCGGAGGCCTGACCTGAGGGGCCGAAGGTTGAGGCGGTTGCAGACCGTTGAAGACACCAGACCATACAGACATTATGTAAGAATTTAACTGTGTTTTTGGTCTAGTGGTCAGCACGCTGAGTACTATCCACGAGGTCCCGGGTTCGAATCCCAGGTCAGGCCGAGAGTGTTTGGGTTTTCTCTTTCTTGAAATAACTCAGACACAGCTCCGGAACCAGGAAGTTGGTGGTGTTAACACCCCCTTGCCTTGGAAAGCACGGTAAACCGTTGGTCCTGCGCCTGAGCTCTCTACGGCCATGTCGGACTGCCGTCTCACCAAATTATGAGAGTTAAGAAACAGAGTGCATCTGTGTATTGCGCACACATTTAAATATCTCCCGCGCAGTTGGCTAATCTCTGTTGAGACTGGCCGCTGTAGCCGAAATTCGGCTAGGAGGACATTATTATTTAAGAATGTAATTTTTTCAATGTTCAAGATAGCTAATTTGTAGACTTTGGGAAGACCAATTTAATTTAAAATTATACAGGCCAACACTATTTTATAAGGGTTTGGCATAAAAGAACGTAATAACGTTCGTAATTTTTTATGCTATTTGTAAATGGATTACAGACACCATCACCAGATAGAGATGATTGGAGTGATGAAGTCCCAATACCCAAACGGATTCGACCTCCAGGTAACTTATTACTGCTTTACATGATGCATACCACCAACAACACAAGACTGCAAATTTAAATATTTTTTTTATTTGTTTAGTTTGGGGCTCTCGTCAGTCAGAAATCTATGTCGTAGAAGCGCCTGTAAAGGATGAGGTAACGTGGCCTGTCTTAATCCTGTTAACATCTGAAAGTTTCTGTTTTGTTACTAATTTAAATTAAAGTTAACTTTAGGGAACATAGTTACTTTTTTATTTAATTGAATTGATAGAAAAACATTTGACCGCAATCTTAACTGATCGTAATGGACGATTCGGCCGAGCATGGATCATGTCATGTCGATGGCCTAAGCACTCTTTTCTTGAAAGTGACTAAACCTAACCAACTCAAGCACCAACCATATTTTATCTCTTAGATCAAACCAGTCCCTATCTGGTTGTGCGTGTTCCTGGTGGCATCTTACATCGTGGCCGGCACATTCTTGTTCAAGCAGTGGGAAGGCTGGGCGTACCTGGACGCGGCCTACTTCTGCTTCATCACACTTACCACCATTGGATTTGGCGACTTCGTTCCAGCGCAGGTACGGATCACCAGATCGAAAGAAACTGGCCTTTTTTTACTGCATTGCTGTTTAGCCAGGATCTAGATCATGATAACCCAAGTGAAAGATGGGTCTAAATAATGCCTTAGAAGAAATCTGAACTTTCTTGGTAACGAAATTAATTAGAAAATAGAACGGGTTGAGGAGTAAGCAATGTTGCCTTTATGGAATTATTAGTACATCTCTGTTCCTCCCTCTATTTCTGCCTCATAGGCGGTCAGCATTGTGTCGTGATGTCTTATCTAGTCAGCTTTTATTTAATTTGTTGGTCTTGCAATAAAATGAAATTCTAATAAATTATTATTTATTTAATAAAAAAATCCCGAAATAAATAATAAGGGGTTGCCGTTATCATCTTGTATGTGTTAGAGACAGTCATTATAACTTACAAAGAGAAACTAACTGTTAGTAAACAGTGTTCTGTAGTAATTATAGCTAATTTACACGTATGTTGATTCCTCGGTTGCAATTTATTTGGTCCAAGAGTTTGTCATTATTCTTTGTTTATTAAGTCACTCAAGGTTACATTTAGTATTTTTCAACGGTGTAATTATTCATTTATTGAAAAGGACAACAATAGATGCCAAAAGGATTAGTAAACAATGCATCTTACATACTATGTTAGTACCTAATAACTAATTTGGTGCAAGTACTTTGGCTCAGGTGCCACATTAAGGGCATATATTTCATATTTTATAATATTTCATATTTTATTTTTTAATTTCATATCTGCCGATATATGTTTGCTCTCGGAAAAAAATCAAATAAAACAAACTGAAACAAATGTTGATGTTCCATTAATACACATTATGCACTTCATTCATACATACGTTAGAAATTACCTATCTTCAGAAAACTTGCTGCTGATAATCATTGGTGTTGTCCTGGCACAAGATAACAAAGAATATTCCATCGCAAAATAGTATTTTCTACACCGATGTTTTCTAAAATAGTTTTTCTTTCCCTCCCATTTTCAGGGCCAGAACACTGAGGAGCCAGCGGCGGCTGTCCACTCCATAGCGTTGTGCTCCCTGTATCTTCTGTTCGGGATTGCGCTCTTGGCAATGTCTTTCAACCTGGTGCAAGAAGAAGTTCGCGCCAATGTAGCCGCATTAGCCACAAAGCTGGGCATCATCAAGCCACGGGAAACCTCTGACGTGGACACCGACTACTAACGTCCGTTATAAATCTCTGGATAAGATACTGGCATATGAAGAAATCGCCGTCCTGAAGATTCCATTACCTGGTGCAGAAGGAAATCAGTACATAGTATCTGGATTTGCCACTACAATTTTAAATAAATTTCGCACGACCGATTCAACGACCGTGTCATCCAGTGGGACTTGAACCCACGACTCTTCGCTATCCAGGCGAATGCTCTTTTCATCTGTGTCACGGAGAACGTTAGTCGACGAATTTTGCTTGCTGTACTTTCTAAGTCAGTCAGTCGGCGTTCGATTTCATCAATACTTGGGAAATGTACCTACATGAATCAGATGGAAATATTTTTACAAATATAACTACGTTTGGCAAAATCAAGACGCGCGAAAGACCTTTGATGTGGACTTCGACTATTATCGTCCTTTATAAACGTTCTAAACTAAGATCCAGGTCGATATAAAAGAAAGAGAGAAAAGCTCTCTTGCTCAGGACCTTAACCTGGTTCAGAAGATCGGAATTCCTGGATCGTCATCGGAAATCCAGGTTGAATTGCCGAAAAACAATGCCTTTGTTAAAGTACCTACTCGCTACTGGTATCCTTAACGAAGACTCTGTTGTCAATCTTTAAAGCGTGCTAGAATTCGTAATTTATCAGAAAAAAGTCTGAGTGCACCTGCGATAAGTGATTTCGATCGGTCGGAACGCCTGGCTTTGAAAACTCAAACACATATATATGGCTTTCATGTAGGAAAATTTCTTGGTAACTGTAACATTTCATAAAATGAACAACCTGCATTACAATGCAAGTTGTTATCTGGTACAGTATATCTTTGACGAAAGTCAAAGCAGCCTTATAAGTTACAATTGGTGATAATGTAATCGCGCATCACACATTATTTGTGTTTTCTTTATATTCCAATTGTTATCTTCAGATCTAGTTGTACTCAAACCTAATGCGTCTTGTGTGAAAAATTGATATGAACATTTATAACACGTGAATTAAAGTTCCGATAGGTGTAATCTGAGTAAGTATAAGTTATTTGTTACTCACTATGCAAAGTGTAAATATGTGTGTGATTTACGTTTAAGAAGACCATTTGATTGATATAGTCATTTATCACGTGAACTCAATCATTAAAAGTTACAACATTAAAACAATTTTTCGAGATGTAATGCTTTGTTTCCGAAATATTGAACTTTAAAGTGCAATGTTTTGGTCCGCTAGCCCCCCACCTCTCAAAGCTTAACTGTTGGACAAAAATCATAATGATTTTGACGTGCATTTCATAAACTTAAAGGAAAACTATAAGGGTTAAGATACCTTTATTAGTTAAGCAGTTACAGTCGTTGAATTTGGGTATTGGATAATTTTGTACCAAATACGAAATAATTAGAATAAATTCTTTTAAGTGACGAAGATCAAGGAGTTGCTTGTTAAAACTTAAAATAGTCATAATATTGTGTCTAATGTTGTATATAGATAATGGTACGGAATCTTTTGTACGCGATTCCCACTTGCACTTGGTCGGTTTTTTTATTATTAAATAATTTCGTTCAACAAGTTATATTTTATTTGAGTAGGTGCTTAAAACAGCATTTTCAGTGTCAGATACTTCGATCACGATAATGGTTGGATATCTACTAACCCACTTTATTTTATTTTACATTCTGAAACTCGCTGTCTTAAACTGAATACCTACTTATCACAAAACCTCGCTTTTCTTATTGAATACTATCTTTACTGACTTTTATCACGAGCGATGCAATTGTTTTATTGATTTACTAAGTACGCGTGGACTTGCAAGAGCGTTTTTTATAATGTCCGCCGAAGGAAAGGGCCAAGCTGGCCTGAAGAAAGGTCTGGACTTGGACGATATACTGGTGGAAGAGGTGGGGCAAGTTGGGCGGTACCAGCTCTCCGTGCTGGCGCTCATAGCGTTCCCTGTAATATTCTCAGGATTCACTGGAGAGTACATCTTCACAACAGCCAGGATTCCTACGAGGTAAGTCGTTGTACATCTTTTTCTTTATCTATCTTAAGTCAGTAATATTATTTTAAGATTTTGATCGTAACAGAACTGGTCACGGCTATGGGTAAGGCATTTCGTAAATAAATTTGAGTATGCATGCCAAAACAACAATTGATCGGTTTTTAAGGCAAGTTTAACATAATTTAAGTGATGTTTTTACGTTTCAGATGCTTGATACCTCAATGCGATGGCACAAATCCTGAGTTCAACCCATTCTGGGCAGCTAGCGCCATACCTATGACCAGTACTGGCGACTTTGATCAGTGTAATCGGTTTAGCAACAGAAGCTTGCAAGTGCCAATCAGCCCTGACTCCTGCCCTGAATCCTTGTTCAATACAGCGATAATTGAGCCCTGTGAAGAATATCTGTACGAGAATACATACAGTGTTGTTTATGAGGTAAGGAAGCATGACCTTGACTTAACAAGTGATTTAACCTAGTACCTGACACTTGTCCTTTATATCCAAAACTTCTTGAAACCAACTGTAAGAATATATGAGACAAACATAAACTTTATTCAAACATTTTTTAGATGAGTTATTTTTAAGGTCATGTTAGTTTGCTATGCCTATAAGTAACAATCTTGTACCACTTCCAGTTTGGGCTGGCGTGCGATGAATGGCGTCGATCCCTGATCGGTTCTATCCGCGTGATGGGTGACCTTCTGGTGCTGCCCATCACGGGATACATCTCGGACCGATGGGGCCGCCGAGTAGCTGTCACCATCAACGCGTTCAACCTAGCCTGGACCGGCTTCGCTCGCTCCTTCGTCAACAGTTACGAGTTGTTTCTGGCATTTGAGGTTCTCGAGTCGGCTATAGGCGCTGGCACTTACTCTTCCTGCTATATTTTAGGTTATTGTTTGGCTGCTAGAAATTCATTAACTTAAAAAAAATTCAAAGAAGTGATGCCATTTTGTAGGCTTGGGTATAATGATAATGTGTTTATATTGTAATTATTTTTTCAGTCGCAGAGCTGTTTGGCCCCAAATACCGAGTTGCAGCAGGGGCAACGCTGTCATCGATGTTTGCGATTGGACAAGTGATACTAGGTTTCATAGCGTGGGGCGTGCCTTACTGGAGGACACTCACACGGGTCATTTACGGGCCCCTGCTGCTCGTCATTTCTTACTACTGGCTGCTTACAGAATCTGTACGATGGCTTCTGAGCAAAGGCCGTTACGAAGAAGCGGAGAATATTTTGAGAAACGTTGCCAAAAAGAACAAGAAACTTCTGTCCGATAAATCTCTCAAAGCGTTGCGTGACTCTGCTGAAACAGAAAAAAACACAGTGAAGCCTAAAGAAGTGTGGCTCCCTCTTCAAGTGCTGAGATCTCGTGTGATCTTATCAAGGTGTTGCGTAACACCTATCTGGTGGATAACCACCACACTTGTGTATTACGGCATGAGCGTGAATGCTGTGAATCTCTCTGGCAACCCTTACCTAAATTACGCAATTGTAGCAGCAGTGGAAATACCTGGGTACTGGACCGCTATATTACTGCTAGATAGAATAGGAAGAAAAGCTATGATGATCTCAGCGTATGGGTTGTGTGCAGTCTGCCAATTTATATTTGCTTATTCACCAGCGGGTAAGTTACTGAAATCGTCTTGATTTTGATGCATCTGAATTTGTGAACGGCTTGATGTATTAATTTCAATATTCTAGGGCTGGAGGGTTTGAACCTGGCCGTATACTTGATTGGCAAGTACAGTATCTCGATCGTGGTGACGTCGGTGTATGTGTACACGGCCGAGCTATACCCCACCAAGTACCGGCACAACCTGTTTGCCTTCTCCTCCATGGTTGGCAGAATTGGGTCTATCACAGCGCCACTTACGCCGGCTTTGGTAATTTAAAATTTTTATTAAATAATATCTTAGATAAAAAAATCCTTTGTCTTTCTCTACTGTTGACATTGATTCAATTAAGACAATTGAGGGGTATAGAATCAAAGGCAGCTATATCCACAAAAAGTCATTTTTGAACTGTGAATGCCGTCTTATTCTTCATATTATTCCACATAAGTTTACAAAATTGTTTGGCACCTAAAACAGCTAAATCCCAGCCAAATTTCTGTTTAAAGAATCGGTTTAGAATCAAAGTCAGCTACATCCACACGGTTTGGAAACAAACACAGCTAGAATTGCGCTCGGCCAATCACAGGTATCCTTTTTCGTAATGACAAGATGGCGGATTTCATACTAAACCGTGTTTGCGTAGGTGTGATTTTTATCGAAATTGAATAGGATTTTGCATAGTTTTCTTACTAAAAACGTGTTATACGACTAGTTAAACGTGTAATGGAAGTGCCTGTAGTAGAAGCATTGCCAGGGAAAGGAAGAAAGCGCAAAAGACAGCCGGAGAAATATAAGGCGCACAAAGCGAAAATTGATAGGTGAGCCTAGTCTAGTGATGTACTTAATCCGATGGAGTTCGATAGAATTTTCACGCAGTATTGAATAATTTAGACAAAGATGAGCTTCGGCAATTAGAAGAAAGGGGAGTTGAAGAGAACGATACTGTAGAAGATCTTTGTGAAGTTCAAGAAGAAGAAGATAATTTGATATATAATTATTTTTATATCTTAAGCAATTATTTTGCAAGTTTTTACGAAATCAAATTGAATTTGACTCAAAAAAATTTATCGACTGTGTCATCCGTTGGTGGAAGATAATTTAAGAATATAAAATTTAATTCATAATAGAAATGATTTTATTAAATATTCTTTTACTTACTGAATTATTAAAATTCGGTATCAATTTTTTAGCAATCTACGTGATAATGACGAACGCATTTCATTTCATTTTGGATAGAAAATCCTTAGATAAAGTTAATCTTAATGCACATCACTACTCCTGTGACGTCATCACCAAAGAATTGGTATTAAAAACAGCTATATCCATTACAATCAGAATCAAAGACAGCTAAATCCTTTTGTTGGTATCAAATACAGCTAAGTGATTTTCAAATTACCGCATAAAAGTTTAATCTTTGGATTGGTTTGATGGGTGTGTGTTGTTCAGTGGTACCAACATTCCTAATACTTTCTTTAGGGCTTTTTTTATACGTGTTGCTACAGTAAAAATAAAATAAGACGTTTTTTCTGCTTTGTGAAAAAAATGCCTAGGTGGATATAGCTGCCTTTGATTCTATACCCCTCAATTGCTTTCGTAGTTTGTAATAAATCAATCAATTGTTTATTTGCCGGGAAACAAATTGCAATAGGTCTTTACAAATTCGGATCTTAAAGCTGATATATTTATTTTTTAAGCAATTACTTTGCAAGTTTTTACGAAAGTAAATAATATAAAAATAACATCATCATCATGGGGTGCCATCTTCAAATTGAAGTTTGGAGGTCAGCATGTAGAAACCGATGCGGGCTTGAGCCGCTTTTTTTAGCTGGTCATAAAAACGAAGTTTGGTCCAGTCTTTGATGTCATCTATCCATTTTCCTCTGGTCTCGGCCTGGTACCAGGAATCTTGCCTTCGAAAAATATAAAAATATAAATGTAAATAATATAAGTAAAATATTGCACACAAAAAATGATCAACTCTGTCCCACCGAACCAATTCATTTCTATCAATTTTTTGTGCTAAATTTAGTTTTGTTAAAGATATTTTATTCCTATATAGGTATTCAGCCTGGATGCAGACGTGCTAATAATAATAATGAAGTGTAAAACACATAAGCTTTGCTTCACACTACCTCGTTGTTGCGACTTAGTACTAGTCATAGTTGCATTCTTATGAGACTCGTAGATCATATACGGCAGTTAATATTGGGTAAAAGAAAACACTTACATAATTTTGATTCCTGACGGCTGTATGGAAGTCATGGAATAAAAAAACAGCTTTTAAAATACCTATGGATGATGCTGCACATGAGAGGTCCGTGACCAGTTGAATCTCTAGAGGCTTTTCGGCGATCTCCTTTCCCACGTTTATTGATGGAAATCTGTAACATTCCAGGCCCTGAATGTGTGGGAGAGTCTTCCCTCGGTGATGTTCGGCAGCTTCGCGCTGATGTCGGCGGCGCTGGTGCTGACCACGCCGGAGACGCTGGGCACCAAGCTGCCGGATACGATGGAGGAGGCAGAGAACCTAGCTAAAAGGAAACACACGCCTCGGAAAGACTAAATAATATACTCACTTTTTACATAATTTTTTTTTATCCTTTTTTGCAATGGGTTTGCTCTTGACTTTGGACTAAGCCAGACATAGCGTAGACAGAGTCGACGGTCGATCCAGCTCACCCAAAATGTTCTGGCACTCCCACTCACCCTGTTAATAACTTAACCTGGCCTTTTTTAAGGATAGCCATATGGGGATTTAAAGAGATCGGTGACTAAAGATATATATGATATTTCACTTTTGGCCTGAACGTGTGTATAGAAGTATGTGATCATGGCTATACATGGTGGTCCTACACGGTGGTGAGGTCAGTCTTCTTTAGTTTTCTCCTCCGAAACTCCGCACTCCCTCATATATAGCACTACATCTCTCCATCTTTTTTGGTGACCATTATAAACTTTACTTTAATTTTACTTCAGCGCGTGCGGAGAGTGCGGCGCGTTTTAATGCGCGTAAATCTTTTATTGTGATACCAATTAATGGTCATACAATGTTTCTGGTTCCCGCTATACAAGCCTCGAAGCTTAATAAATATTTTTTCTGTAGGTACATATACTGTGTTCTTGCTAAATAATCATTTTTATCATTATCTTTATACACTAATAGGAAATAATTAAGTCGCCAAATATGGACTATATCAGCGTTAATAAGCTAATCGTAATACTCTATCATCCTTTAACAATGCAATATAAAAGTCGATATTTTTTATCGGAGATAGTTGCTTGGGGTACATAATTGTGGATCCTTAGCAGTGTTTATCTCGATTGGTAGAATTAGTTTTATTTGTTAAGTGGTCGTGTTTCTCGTAAGGCCAGTGGCAATATGTCTAGAGGGGAGAAAGGGGAAGCCGGGGTGACAAGCAGAGGGATCGATTTGGACACAATCCTTGTAGAGGAGCTGGGGCAGTTTGGGAGGTATCAACTCCTGACGTTAGCTCTAGCTGCCCTTCCGGTTATTTTCTCAGCGTTTGCGTCGGGGGAATACATCTTCACAACTGCAAGAATACCAAGCAGGTTTGATATTTAACTGCATTATTTTAGTAAATCGTTTAAATAAGTCGAAAGGTGCTTGGGGCGCAGTGGCGACAGCACTTTGTTGATGATTCCAAAGTTAAGCAACCCACGGCGCGATCGTGATTGGATGGGTGACCATTCCGACCATTTAAGTGACGTTCATGACAAGCATCCCCATGCTTTGAAGTCGCGTTAAGCAGTTGGTCCCGGCTAATATCTGTGAAATTAGTCGTTAAGCCTAGTCAGAGGCCCTAGGGCCGCTCGATGACATCTAACAGTAAGGTTTGTCACTTGACTTACAGACACCCCTTCACCAATCCGCACTAAGCCCGCGTGGTAGAGTATGGCTCGTACCTCCTCATTGGTGAGGTGAGGCCTTTGCCCAGCAGTGAGATCTATGTAGGCTAACTTTACTTTATTTACTTCCCTTTTACCCTTTTATTTTAGTTAATAGTTCAGATAGTGCTGAGGTATGTAGCCGTGTAATAAATAGGAGTAGTAACTTTAAATTGTTGAGCCTGTTAGCATTTTTTATTTTAACACATTGGCCAATTAACATTGGGTTATGTGCTTGTATTATCAAATTTTGAGGGGAATGCCTCAGATTGCAGATCTCAGATTGTAAGGATGGAGAAAGCGAATATTTTAAGCAGAACTCTGAACTAACTACCTATTTTCTACACCGCTACCATGCCTCTCCTAAAAAGATCAAAGACTGCTAGTGACTAATTAAATCACTTGAATTTCCATTGCTATTTCCAGATGCCTTATCTCCCAGTGCGACGGAGACAGCCCAGAATTCGCACCATCTTGGAAGGGTAGTGCGATCCCCTCCGCCGGGTCTAACTCCTTCGAGCAGTGCCTTCGCTTCAGTAACAGCAGCTCTCAAGTTTCGGTGCAGCCAGGCACCTGCCCGCCCAGCTTGTTTGACACCTCCAGAACAGAGGCCTGTGAAGCCTACGTCTACGAGAATCAAGACAGCGTTGTTTACGATGTATGTTACTCTAAAATTAAACCTCTGACTAAATATATGAACCTTTATAATGTATATTAATTGCACTCCTAAAATATTAACGTCCTCCTAGCCGAATTTAGACTACGGCGGCCTATCTCAACAGAGATTTGCCAACTGCGCGGGAGATATTATAGTGCACAAGTATGTGCACAATACACAGGTGCATTCTCTGTTGCTTCACTCTCATAGCTCGGTGTGACGGCAATCCGACATGAACATAGAGAGATCAGGCGCAGGACCAACGGCTTAACGTGCTTTCCGAGGCACAGAGGGTGTTACTGTTAACATCACTAACTTCACGACTCCGGAATTGTGTCTGAGTTATTTTAAGACAGAAAAACCCGTCACTCTCGGCCCGACCCGGGATTCAAACCAGGGACTTCGTGGATAGTACTCAACGTGCTGACCACTAGACTAACGAGGCAGTCAGTCTTAATTGCATTTGAGATGTCATATACATCTCCAAGTGTAAAATGTAAAGCTGGACTGAGGCAACACTTGATCGACAAGCTTTAACGATGTAGCTAAGTGGTCAGGCAAGGCATATTCTCTGATTGCAGTTCGATCTCGCTTGCGATGAGTGGCGCCGCTCTCAAATTGGGTCTATTCGTACCATCGGCACTCTGCTGGTACTGCCCATCACAGGGTACATCTCGGACCGCTGGGGTCGGCGCGTGGCTCTCACCATCAATGCCTTTAACACCGGCTGGATCGGCCTCGTGCGCTCATTTGTCAATAGCTATGAGTGGTTCCTGGCCTTAGAAGTCATTGAATCGGCTGTGGGAGCCGGTGCTTACTCCTCTTGCTATATTTTAGGTACGAAAACGCTACCAGACATCACCTTTTGCCTAATTTAGCCTAAAACTTTGACCTTCTACCTATCTGGCAAATAAAACTTACTTCTGTCAGACGTTTATAGCTTCCCTTTTCTATTATTATTAAAAGCTATTTGTACCATAATATGTATAGTCCAACCGCTTATCTGAGACCTCGCCTGCGGGTGCGGGGGTGAATGAGAACAAAAATTTGGTTGGGTGATTTGAATTTCGAAATGAATGCGAATTTCGAATTTCAAAATTCAAATCACCCAATCAAATCACAAGCGCCCGCCGACCGCACTACTCAGTACTCCCGTTCGCATCTATCCCCGCACCCCCGTACCCCGCAGGTGGTCTCAAATAAGTGGTCGGTCTATTATAGCGTGAACGTGAACTTTATCTTAATTTTATAAAATCATTGGTAACTTATTTTTCTAGTGACTGAACTAGTTGGTCCTAAATATCGAGTCATGGCTGGAGCAACAATCTCCACCCTATTCGCTGTGGGTCAAGTTATACTAGGATTCATCGCATGGGGAATGCCTGCTTGGAGACCGCTAACTCAAATATTGTACGCTCCACAACTACTTGTTGTCACATATTTCTGGATTCTGTCAGAATCCGTGCGATGGCTCATGAGCAAGGGCCGTTACGAAGAGTCAGAGGATATCCTGAAGAAAGTTGCAAAAATAAATAAAAAGGAGCTTTCTGAAAAATCACTAGAATCACTCCGAGCTTCTGCTGAAGCCGAGAAGAATATAGAGAAGCCAAAAGAACAATGGCTACCAATTTTGGTTTTCAAATCTTCTGTGATCTTATCAAGATGCTGTATCACTCCAATCTGGTGGATCACAAACACGCTAGTGTATTATGGCATGAACATCAACGCCGTGAACCTTTCCGGAAACTCGTACCTAAACTTCTCCATCGTAGCAGCCATTGAAATCCCTGGCTACTGGACAGCTATATTGCTATTGGATAGGATTGGAAGAAAGCCAGTACTAATCAGTGCTTACGCCTTGTGTGCAGTTTGTCAGTTCACATTCGCATTCTTACCTGAAGGTAAGTCTTAACAAAGAAATTCCGGTACTCTGATAGATAATTTGTTATGCTTGTTTTTTTCTTTTGCTTTTTTGTCCGAGTGACTTCATATGACGCCATACGAAGGTCATCATCATCCCATTCAAGAGTTAAATATCTTGTCGGTGGAGTTTTCTTTATCTTTCCCGATCATCCGCCATTCTCATAACCTCAAACTTTTCCTTCATTTGATCAATGACTTTCTAGTTATACAGATACACCGTAGAAGAAATTCGAATTTATCTACCTCCTTTTTCGTATGCAGGACTATGTACACGTTGTTATCGTATTGTCATTTATACATCATATAAGTTATCTATTTTTTGCCTGTCTTTTCGTTATCTCGGCTAGGGTCCACTGAAAACCAGCGCTATGGCTCTTTGGGGGTCACTTACGCTGAGTTGGGCCCTTTTAATTTGGACGTCGCAGTTGTTCTTTCTTTCAAAGGTATGTATTTATTTCACAGGTATGGAAGAACTATCCTTGGCCATGTACTTGATCGGCAAGTATAGTATTGCAGTGGTGATGACGTCTGTGTACGTGTACACGGCCGAGCTGTACCCCACTAAGTACCGGCACAACCTGTTTGCCTTCTCCTCCATGGTGGGACGGCTGGGTTCCATCACGGCACCTCTCACACCAGCTCTGGTAAGCTTAGCGACTGAAGATTTAAAGGTTACATCAAAATCATAATACTTACCTGTAAAAAGTACCTAAATGGGAAAAACCTTGTATCCTTTTCGTCAATTTTATGTAATTTTTATCGCAGCAATACAAGTTGTATAAGAGAGTTATCAAATCCTCGGATCACATCTATACTGTCAGATAACGCTACTGCCGTATATGTTATCAATACTTATAAAACGCTGCTGTATCTCTATATTTTGAAGATTTTGCATTGAAATAGTTGATATGGGATTGAGAAAAGTATGATTTGACTATAGAGGTACAAGGTGTTACAAAAACCCATAACTAGAAAGTGTTAACTCCTATTTTAAGACTTCTGTTAATTTCTTACAGCTGTAGCATTTAATTAAAGTTTAGGGAAAATTAATTAAAATGTGTTAAAAACCCGTTGATAGTGAACAATTTACTCGATAAATTTCATGCTAATTGTAAAAAAAATATTGAGATCTGCTTACGGGAATTTATTAAATAGTCTTCAGTTATTTGTAACCTGGGTTTGGCTTTTTTGTTACCTTGATATAAGATGGGAAAAATAAAATACAATTATTTTGCTTTAAATTTCCGCTAAGAGACGCTAGCGCAGGCAACAAAACCACACCAACCGCAACCGTTTTGAGTACCAGTTCAGGCAAATGCAGAATGCACCGCCCTCCCTCCCTCAATACGCATGCACTACAGCTAATGCAGTTGTTAGTTACCAACACCAACGTGCAAAAAACCTCGACGCGTTTCGCCACTCCACGCGGCATCCTCAGGAGATGTTGTCGCCTCGGCTGAGCACGGACGACTGAAATGAGTCGCTGGCGAACAGGCCTTTTATACTGTCCTCACTAATAAGCTGACGTAATCGTTACGTTAACGCGATCGTTACGTAAACGCAAACAAAAAGGTAAAATTAAAAAAATTAAAAAGTTAAACCGTTGGTGACTGATGGTTATTAATAACATTTTGTTGATTTGAAAATAGATTCAAAAGTGGGGAGGTGGTATAACTGACCTGTTCGTTCAACAATGTAAGCGTATTATCTTTATTATGTTTTATGATTTCTAATTGTTCCAGTACGGACAATTTAAAACTTTTTTCACATGTGTGTAAAATGGAAAAAGTATGATTATTAGGAATACTATGTCCTGAATCTAAAAGATGTTTGGCGAAGTGTGACTTTTCAGGATGGTTGTTTCGATACGCGGAAATATGTTCTTTATAACGTGTGTTGAAGCTACGGCCGGTCTGTCCTATATAAGTGGCGTTGCATGCACTACAGTTAAGCTTGTAAACACCAGATTTTTGGTGTTTATCAAGCTTATCCTTTCCGTTACAAATTAATCTTAAAGAGTTATTAGTGTTAAAAGCTACGCGTATGTTATGTTGTTTTAGGGTTTTAGAAATACGTTCCGACACCGTCTCTAAGTAAACTAAACTAGAATTATACCTGTTAACCTTTTCATTAGGAACAGAGTATAATAAACTAGTTATTATTTTATTAATTTTATTTTTTGATGTTGACCCTGCACCCTTGTAATCGTTAAATCTAAGAAATTAATACTATCGTTTTGTTCTACTTCTAATTTAAATTTAATTTTAGGGTGAATATTGTTAATTTTATTAACTAATAGACAGTTAGATATTTTTCTTAATAAAATTAACAATATTCACCTTATATAGGACAGACCGGCCGTAGCTTCAACACACGTTATAAAGAACATATTTCCGCGTATCGAAACAACCATCCTGAAAAGTCACACTTCGCCAAACATCTTTTAGATTCAGGACATAGTACTCCTAATAATCATACTTTTTCCATTTTACACACATGTGAAAAAAGTTTTAAATTGTCCGTTCTGGAACAATTAGAAATCATAAAATATAATAAAGATAATACGCTTACATTGTTGAACGAACAGGTCAGTTATACCACCTCCCCACTTTTGAATCTATTTTCAAATCAACAAAATGTTATTAATAACCATCAGTCATCAACGGTTTAACTTTTTAATTTTTTAACTTTAACTTTTTGTTTGCGTTTACGTAACGATTGCGTTAACGTAACGATTACGTCAGCTCATTAGTGGGGACAGTATAAAAAGCCTGTTCGCCAACGACTCATTTCAGTCGTCCGTGCTCAGCCGAGGCGACAACATCTCCTGAGGATGCCGCGTGGAGTGGCGAAACGCGTCGAGGTTTTTTGCACGTTGGTGTTGGTAACTAACAACTGCATTAGCTGTAGTGCATGCGTATTGAGGGAGGGAGGGCGGTGCATTCTGCATTTGCCTGAACTGGTACTCAAAGCGGTTGCGGTTGGTGTGGTTTTGTTGCCTGCGCTAGCGTCTCTTAGCAGAAATTTAAAGCAAAATAATTGTATTTTATTTTTTCCCATCTGATAATGGATTTCCGCAAAGTAACGCCTGATTCTATTAATTACCTTGATATAAATAACAGTTTTAAACTTGAGTTAAGGACTGTGGGTTTTTAATAACTATTTGTGAAGTGTGTCATCTCTAGATGTAAACCTCATATTTTTCAGGCCCAAGAGGTATGGGAGAGCTTGCCTTCAGTGTTGTTCGGCAGTTTCGCACTGCTGTCGGGACTGCTCATCTTCACGACGCCGGAGACCTTGGGCACGAAATTGCCTGATACCATGGAGGATGCCGAGAAACTCGGAAAGAAGACTGCAAACTTAAAATAAATATATACGATATAAGTTGTTCTTTATTTGTTCACTGAATAGCATGTACAGTCAGGCTCGCATCAACCTTCCCAAATCTGTCAAAATATCTCAAATGATATGGTACTATATGTGACAATAAAAGAAAAAGTGGTTGCGGAAATTTAAAAGATTAGGGTACCTACCCTAATCTTACCGCGTAATGGTAACGCGTAAAGTGGGCCCACATCAAGGTTGATGTCAGCGACGGCCTACCTTTCTTCTCCATCCTTATTATTATTATGGAAAATGTGGGCCAAGTACAAGCCAGCTCGAACAGGGATTGGTCTATTGCGGCAGCCCTTTCGATAATATATTCTAAACCAGGTGGTCGCGGGTTCGAATCTCGCAAGGGGCAAATGTTTGTGTGATGAGCACGAGCATTTGTACCTAAGTCATGGATGTTTATTTGTATTTAAGTATTTCTATCCGTTATCCTAGTCACCATAGCACAAGCTCACGCTTAATTTGGGGCTAGGTAATTAGTGTGTTTGTTGAAACAATTTATTTATTTATAGCTCACTACAATGCCTGTTGAATCCAGGAATCGCCAGATTTTTCGTGGAGTGAGTTCTCTTATCTCTTCCGGGTGCATTATATGCTGCCCTAAATGGATACTTCTTTTGCTAATAAGCGGTCCGCACGAGCAGAGTATGTGCATAGTCGTTTCTTCTGCTGAGTGGCAGATCCTTGCAGCCCATCATGTTTCGCGAGGATACCAATCCCGGGTTGTCGGGATCTATTCGGGATGTTGTTTGTGCACATTGACCTACCTAAATCTTAAAAAATAATATTTCATATATTAATTAACAAACTCATATTAATTTAAATCGAACCGTGCCGTGTGTACATTTTTCCGAGATTTATATATCTCTGAGATGTGCGTTTTCAAAATCTTTGGTATAGTCTTAGGTCTCCTCTCATTTCAAGAATATCTATCAAGTCGTGAGGATTATAGGATAAGAACACTCCCTGGGAAAATAAAAAACACAGCCTCAAAAAATAAAAAATAATATGTTTATTTTACATTTTATTTCATTTGTTGTCAGTGTAAGCGGTTTGTCTGTACACAGGTACTGGTTGTTGAATCTCCATGTTCATAATCAATGTATGTATAGATTAATCATATAGCAGCTGAAAATTATTTCTTACTCGATGGCGGCCTCCTGCACAGCAGGCAGTGTTGGCAATAGATAGTCGACTCTATGCTATCGATAGTTGACTTCATATCAATAGTATTGATAGCCTGTCGATACTATCGATAGTGATAGGTATAGGCCAATAGTATTTAGTATTCTTAGTAATAATTGATGCTTATAAATAATATTTTATTGATAGCACTATTGATAGTTTAAACTATCGATACTATCGGAGCTCAATTGGGCTAATACTTTCGATACCATCGATACTATAGTAGTATCGATAGTTAAACTATTAATAGTGCTATCGCAAGTATCGAATACACATCAATAGTATCGACTCTATTGATACTATCAACGGTCAACTAATCAATAAGGAAATTATCAATAGTTATGCAACTCTAGTGGCAGGAACGCCTGTGTTCCATGCGCAGCCCGCAAATATCGCGCAAGGCTGCTCCCACACTAACGCTTCCTGGAAACATAATAATTAAAATATTCTCCTAGCCGTATTTTAACAAAAAAACTGACCAAGTGCAAAAGTTGGACTCGCGCACGAAGGGTTTCGAATGACCTTTTTTTGTTAAAAAAAAATCACATTTGTATGGGAGCCCTCTTTAAATGTTTTTTTTATTTTTTTTTAAATAATTATACAACTAAATACTCTGTGTTTATTTCAAGCACCTAACTGTTGCCATTTTACTTTATTATATGTATATGTTACGGCTAATAGCCGAAGTGCGGCTACACCTAGTTTTAGCCGGCTACAACTAGGTGCAGCCAGTAGTTAATCTTAGGTGTATCCTACTTATCTTCGGTTACAACTAGGTTTAGTCTTCATTATAGCGGCTAGAACTAGGTACAGCCGCACACTGGTGGTTAAACTTAGGTGCATCCTATTTATTATCGGCTAAAACTAGGTTTTCAGTTCAGTTAAGGATTTTGTTCGCGTAAATTTAGGATGTGCTGTGGGCATTGTTAGGAGCGGAGTATTTTTTAAAACTGTGATATCTTTTAAGATAAGAATCAAAACGCGTGTGAATAATATGAACATATTAATTATAACGGTCCCCCGCGACTTCGTACGTGCTTTTTGATTCAACTGCTTCCCCGTTGATTTCTAGGTAGAGGTTAGGGTCGGTTGCACCATATCTCACATTATAACTGGAAAAACGGAGGAGTTTTTTTTTGTTTAAACATGCTCATCACAGGAACTGCTGAGCCGATTTGAAAAAAATATTTTGTGTTAGATAGCTTATTTCTCGGGGAACGCTTTGTATGAGCTATAAAATGCATGATACCTACCTAGAAATGAACGGGGAAGCAGCTGAATCAAAAAGCACGTACGAAGTCGCGGGGGACCGTTATAATTAATATGTTCATATTATTCACACGCGTTTTGATTCTTGGTGGCACGGCAGTGCCCTCACCAAGTCGAGCAAAAAGGCGTCACGGCCGTACCATCCTTTTCTCGAAGCAATTCAGGCCATTTTCGACCCCCTGTAACTTCGTTGTGGATAAAACTAGAAGACTGAAATTTTCAGTAACCATGCAGGCATTGTAAAGACACGGTATATTTCAAATTTCATTCAATTTGAACCAGTATTTTAAGAATTATAACGGGTCAAATTTCTAAATTTTGTCACTCACTGACTCACCGATCATCAAAATTCTAAGGCACTTCTAGCAGACCTAGAAGCTTCAAATTTAGAATATAAGTAGTGTTTGGTGTATGAATCAAGAAAAAACTAAAAAATCTAGAAAAGACCGCAAAGAAAATTAAGCCCATACAGCCAAGTCTTCAGTTAATTAAATTTTTCAATATTGGCTTTATTCGTAACGATGTTTTAATAATGTTAATGGTTCTATCAGTATAGTGCAAAGAGTAAAGGTTGATTCGGATAATACAAAAATCATTAAGAAAATATACATTACATTTAATAACGAACATGTTTACGAACTTTGTCCGGTTAAAACTAAATTTGAAATTATTAATAGAGCTTATGTTCATCGCGAACAGTTTCCCATATGTATAGCCTATGCTAAAACTATACATAAAAGTCAAGGACTAAGTCTACATAATGCACTGATGGATATCGGTTCTACAGTATTCACATCCGGTCAAGCTTACGTGGCACTTTCGAGAGTTACAAGTCTGGGCGGTTTACATCTAATTAATGTCGACTTTAGAAGTGTTAAAGCGCAGGAATTCTCAATTTGTGAATACAACAGACTAAGAAGCATTTACCTTCCAGATTTGTCAAAAATTGTAACATCAAAGCCTCCCAGAAAAACGCATAGAGACAGGGAGTGGAACTACGTAATTGAATAATTGAATTTACATGTGTTCTCAGGCGATTGAATTTATAGGCTAAAGCCGCACTTCGGCTATTAGCCGTAACATATACATTGATAACAAAGTTATCTTCTGCAAATCATATTTCCATGTAAAAAAATAACGTAATAAAGTTGTTATTGTTATAGATTTCAATAAAAAAAACTAACATTCTCGCCAATATAACGCCCTATCAACTCAATTTAATTGTTAGATAAATAATAATTCGTGTCCCACGCTACAAAACAACTTCTTTTTAATTCAAATCGACTCGAAAAGGAATAACAGTAGACCAATTTACCATTTTTATGTTAAACAGATGGGAATGCTGCCATCGCTTAACATGAGAATCTCTGATAGTAAATAATTATTTAATTTATTCATTTTAATTGTTAATGTTAATAATTACACCGTTTAAAACAACTTTGGGATTGACGCAAAATAAGTAAGTACTAAATCAATGGACATTCTCCTTTCTTATTATATTTTTTTAACTTAAGCAATTATTTTGCAAGTTTTTACGAAATTAAATCAAATTTCACTAACAAAAATTAATCAACTGTGTGTAGCTTAGTTTGTAAGAGAACTCGCCCGGATAGGGAAAGGACGTGGATTCGTGTCCCACCGGATGACACAGTCGATTAATTTTTGTAAGTGAAATTTGATTTAATTCTTCTTTCTATCAAAATGCAAGAGCAAGATATTTGTAATAAATATTGTATCATAAATTACTTATCAAATCAATGGTAGCTATTTTCTGGCAATGATGAAATAAGTAGGTTCACTCATCATTGCTGGTAATAAAAAATGTGTGTAAGCATGAATTATTTAGCATCTTTTTGTACTAAAAAGACACGTTAGCACAGCTGCAGACGCGGTCAAATTAAATACAGATTTCCAATTATGTCGGTGGGTTGTGAATTTTCTTCCTGCCGAGGTCAGCGGCCTCCTGCATGGTGTCGGGCAGTCGCACGCCGCGCGTCTCCGGCGTGAGCAGCACCAGAGTCCCAGCGAGGCACGCAAAGCCAGCGAACAGTGCAAACGGGAATTGCTCCCACACTAAAGCACCCTAAAACGTCAAGAAATTATGTTTATTGTATGATGAGACGTGACGAGAGACTGTTATTAAAATTTTGCTATATTAAAACTGTTTCAACAGCACTGGGGCAGCTCAGCTCTATTTTTGAATCACTTTCAATTTCTACTGATGTTCGTTCGACAATAAAACTCCGCATTTATGAATCACTCGAACGGCTGCACTCGACCGCTCGGAACCGCAAGGAATCACAGAAGGCGAGCGAAAAATAAAATTAAACTGCATTCGCCAACAGAATGTCATACAAGTGATTCAAAATAGAGCTCCTAGACTATTGAAGAACAGCTCAGTACTGACAAGGGCGGGTGTCAGGGGCGCTAGGACTGCACCAAACCGGCCCACTGTGCTGCAAAAGCCAAAGAGTCTGTGCCGGTACTGAGTTGGAAACAGCTCGGCTGTATAGATGTACAAGCCACTCATCACTGCCCCACTACAGCTGGCTCCAATCATGTACACTGTCAGCGATAGAGCGTATTGACCTGAAATAATAAATCTATGATAAAATCAAAATGTCCACCAATCTAGAGTAAATAACCCTAAATAAACTTAGTCTTTAATGAAAACGTAAAGAACATGTTTTTTCTCCGTATGTGACACCAGTATCCAATAACCATGAAATAGAGAAATATATCACAAAGTGTATATACTTATACTTACTTTTTGAAATGAATATAAATGCAACTTGGCAGGCAGCACAAGACCAGCAAGAGACAAAAATAACTGGTTTTCTACCAATCTTATCTAACAACAGAAGTGAAATCCAGAAGCCAGGAATTAGAGCACTTGCAACAGCAATGTAGTTGACATATTTGTTCCCTGATATATCTACAGAATTTATAATGATCCCGTGATATATAAGTGTAAAAGAAATCCACAAGAATGGAGTAATGATAGCACGGATTAAAACCGGCTTATACTGGAATAAAAGTTTAATAAGAGGTTCGTTTTGTTTTGGTTTTTGTTCTGTTTCCCGGAACTCTTGATGTTTTATTTTTGCTTCTTCTATTTTCTTTTTGAAGAGATCCAAAGTTTTGTCGGAAACAGTTTTTTTGTTTGCTTTTGCAATATTTTTCAGGAGCTTTACTGTGTCGTCGTAGCGATTTTTGGATATATACCAGCGAACAGACTCGGACATAATCCACAGATATGTGATGATTAACAACTGTGGTATACAAATTATTCGGGTTAGGGTTCTCCAGTAGGGCGCTGCCCATGCGATGAGACCCAAAATTATTAATCCAATTGATGAGGTGGTGTTCAACCAGGCACTAACAAATACACGTTTTTCAGGTCTTACTGACTCCATTACTGAAAAGAAATAAGAAGGTTTTAATAATAATAATAATAATAGTTTATTTATCTTTCCAAATACAATTATACCTCTTAATCTAAATTTAAATTAACATTACAGAAACTCAAGTTATTTTATTTTAAGAAAGAGGTAGGGATACGTTGACAGCTGTACTAGTATCAACTGTGACACAGCTGCCAGCGCCTTCCACCCTGAGAGTAACAACTTCCATGTTTAGCTATTGTATCAGTTAGTTGGTTTAGGTATAGATAGGTCCCTTTTAATGATTGAAAAAAAAGCTGGATACTGGTTTTTAAAAAATACTTACACAAGATATAAGCAGATTGAAAAGTAGCACTACCCAAGACGGAAGATAGAAATTCAGTAATAACAAAAAGAATGTAGTTCGGACTGAAGGATCTGAGGATGCCCAACCAGGCGGCGTTGAAGGCGTTCCAGACCAGTGCGGTGCGCCGGCCCCAGCGGTCTGATATGAATCCAGTTAATGCCTGTGCAAACAAGGTCCCAAAGAGCCGGATTGTCCCGACCATTGATCGGCTCCATTCGTCACAGGCCAATTCAAACTGTCGATAAAGTAACAACATGATATTACCATAATTATATTGATTTAATATTATAAGATATAAATTTTTGAGCAGAAAATACAGCAATGCTCATTAATATTTTGAAGTCAGAGCTAATTTAAAGTTACAAATAGTACTTAGTACAATTTTATATGTGAAACCAATCCAGACTCACATCATAGACGATAGTCTCTGTATTCTGGTATATATACTCCTCACAGTCTTGTAGTTGGTTCTGGTCAAACCAGGTGGTAAGGCACACGCCTTCTTGAAGTGCCACCGCCGATGTGTTGGCGTATCTCTGGCAGTTGTCAAAGGAGTCGAGGCTGGTGCCAGGAACCGCGTTCAAGAGCCAGTCTGGCGTGAATTCAGACTCTGTGAGGTCACACTCGGGAATTCGACATCTGAAATCAGAAGTATTCATGTTATCATTCATATTATTTCAGTAAAAAAGCAATACATTATAAATATTATATTACTTCCAGGATGCTACGCCATGTTGATTCACTTTCACTAACCCGACAATCTTGATCTTACATGACTTTTTCATGATAAACATGGCTGGAGCTATTCATATTTTTAATGTTTTCAAAAAATCGCTTTTAGTAAAACATAATCATTTATTTGCACATACTCGTACTCCCACAAAGCTATTTTCTAATGATTTTATAGTCTTAGAAAAATCTAAAAGTTAATTTATTTCAGATTGAACTAGTGGCACACTTAGTTAACATTATCAGCCATGACAACATTTTTGTGGTTGCTAATGATTTTTGGCAATTAAAGTGTGAGTGAGTATAAATTCTTTCGCATAATATATTAAACAGGTTTTCTTTTATGTTAATGATGTATGAGTTTTCTTCTTGCCGAGGTCGGCGGCCTCCTGCATGGTGTCGGGCAGGCGCACGCCGCGCGTCTCCGGCGTGAGCAGCACCAGCGCGCCGGCGACGCACGCGCAGCCCGCGAACAACGCGAACGGGAACTGCACCCACACTAATGCACCCTGAAATACCACGAAATTATAAACGTAAAAAGTAACACGGCGTCATATTGAATCTAGATCGTAACAACAACTTAAGCTGACAAATACAACCCGGTACGCACAAGAGCGGGTGTCAGTGGGGCCAGGACTGCACCAAACCGGCCCACTGTGCTGCAAAAGCCAAAAAGCCTGTGCCGGTACTGAGTAGGAAACAGCTCGGTTGTATAGATGTACAAGCTGCTCATCACTGCCCCACTACAGCTGGCTCCAATCATGTATACTATCAGCGATAGAACGTATTGACCTGAAATAACAAATCTATAATAAAACCGATTATTAATTTAGGTCAAAAAATAATATTAAGAATGAAAAAATGACCATGAATCCGTAACAGATTGACCTGAATCAAGCACTATACAATTCGATAAAGAACTGGTAATATCAAAATTTGATTTGGACTTATTATGTTTCTCATTAAAACACAATTTTACGGATTACTTCGCGATTTATTTACATTTTATTTAAAACCTGACGTTTCGAACACTTTACAGCGATCGTGGTCACAGGATATTATTTGTCATTACAAAGTTTTGAAAAATTTTAACTACCGTCACTCAATAATATTAATTTACGTTCCTATTTACGCAGAAAGAGCTAACCGTGTCTTGAGATCTTGCAGTGCTAGGTGTTGCTTTGGTTTTTGCTAGAATAGGATCCCATGCCGGTGGAACTTTCCAACCATCTTATCTATTGAAATTTGGATGTTTTCTAATTTCAATGGCTTCACGTAGCATTCGAGGAATAAAACGCCGTTCTTTAGCAAGTATTTTAGGTTGGTCAAAACGAATGAAGTGGTTGGGTTTGTCTAAGGCATGTTCACACACTGCAGATTTCGTGTTCCGTCTATGTTTTACGTCAGTTATGTGTTCTTTTATCCGACGCCTATACTTCGCTTTGTTTGCCCGATGTAGGAGAGGCCACAGTCACACTCCAGCTTGTACACCCCTGCATCTTGAAGAGGTATGTTGCACTTGACAGGTGGTAGGAATTGGTTAATCTTCTTTTGCGGCTTGAAGTAAGTTTTGATTGAAGCACGCTTCAAGATATTCCCAATCTTGTCAGTGACTCCCTTCATGTATGGTAGTACTGCAGGTTGGCGTTCAACTGTCGTAGGCTTGGCACGGGGTCTGCAACGACGTGGTACTGGAAGCTGGTTGTCCCGTAGTACCTTCCATACATGCTGAAGCTCAGCAGCCAGGTGTCGGTCGTCACAGATGCCCCTCGCTCTCTGAAACAAAGTTTTGCCCACGGTAGCTAACTGTGAAGGATGATGGTAAGACGCACCATTGAGATATTTATCGGTATGGGTGGCTTTTCTAAAGACAGTGTGGCTAAGCGTATGATCCGAATTCCTAGTTAGTAAAATATCTAAGAAAGCTAGTTTACTGTCTGCCTCAATTTCCATAGTAAATTTAATTTTTGGATGTATAGAATTAAGATGATTAAGAAAAGCAGAAACACTATTGGTGGGTTAAATTGTAAAAGTGTCATCTACGTACCGCTTATAAAACCTTGGTGATATAGGTGATGTGCTCAGAGCTCGATCCTCAAAATCCTCCATGAATATATCAGCAACAACTGGGGATACCGGAGAGCCCATTGCTACACCATCGGTTTGCAGATAGAACTCATTATCCCACAGTAAATAGCCAGATGTAAGGCAATGTTCCAATAGTTCCGCATATTCTATTGGCATCTCGAGTTGAACCAGCTTCCTTTTAGTAATTTCAATACAGTCCTGTACTGGTAAGCTTGTGAATAGGGACTGCACATCAAAACTAACCATTGTTTCATCATCTGCTAATTGTAAGTTCTTAATTTCGCTGATGAAATGGTAGGAATCCTTCACATACGCCGTTGTTTCTCCCCTTAGCTTTGATAACGTTTTAGCTAAATGCTGAGCCAATCTGTAGGTTGGGGTATCAATTTGACTCACAATGGGACGTAGCGGGATATTAGTCTTATGAATTTTTGGCAACCCATACAATTTCGGTGGTTTTGCACACGTAGGTACTAACTGTTGAAAATCTAGACTTAAACTGTCACTGTGTTGTTACTTAAAATGTCGTAGTTGCGGTCGGACGAATCTACCTACAAACGCGTGAAAGTAGATCAAACAAACAAAATCCTGAAGAAAACCAGCGACTTAGTACGAAAACACAGTGACAGTTTAAGTCTAGATGTTCAACAGTTAGTACCTACGTGTGCAAAACCACCGAAATTGTATGGGTTGCCAAAAATTCATAAGACTAATATCCCGCTACGTCCCATTGTGAGTCAAATTGATACCCCAACCTACAGATTGGCTCAGCATTTAGCTAAAACGTTATCAAAGCTAAGGGGAGAAACAACGGCGTATGTGAAGGATTCCTACCATTTCATCAGCGAAATTAAGAACTTACAATTAGCAGATGATGAAACAATGGTTAGTTTTGATGTGCAGTCCCTATTCACAAGCTTACCAGTACAGGACTGTATTGAAATTACTAAAAGGAAGCTGGTTCAACTCGAGATGCCAATAGAATATGCGGAATTATTGGAACATTGCCTTACATCTGGCTATTTACTGTGGGATAATGAGTTCTATCTGCAAACCGATGGTGTAGCAATGGGCTGGGTACGTAGATGACACTTTTACAATTTTACCCACCAATAGTGTTTCTGCTTTTCTTAATCATCTTAATTCAATACATCCAAAAATTAAATTTACTATGGAAATTGAGGCAGACAGTAAACTAGCTTTCTTAGATATTTTACTAACTAGGAATTCGGATCATACCCTTAGCCACACAGTCTTTAGAAAAGCCACCCATATCGATAAATATCTCAATGGTGCGTCTCACCATCATCCTTCACAGTTAGCTACCGTGGGCAAAACTTTGTTTTAGAGAGCGAGGGGCATCTGTGACGACCGACACCTGGCTGCTGAGCTTCAGCATGTAAGGAAGGTACTACGGGACAACCAGCTTCCAGTACCATGTCGTTGCAGACCCCGTGCCAAGCCTACGACAGTTGAACGCCAACCTGCAGTACTAACATACATGAAGGGAGTCACTGACAAGATTGGGAATATCTTGAAGCGTGCTTCAATCAAAACTTACTTCAAGCCGCAAAAGAAGATTAACCAATTCCTACCACCTGTCAAGTGCAACATACCTCTTCAAGATGCAGGGGTGTACAAGCTGGAGTGTGACTGTGGCCTCTCCTACATCGGGCAAACAAAGCGAAGTATAGGCGTCGGATAAAAGAACACATAACTGACGTAAAACATAGACGGAATACGAAATCTGCAGTGTGTGAACATGCCTTAGACAAATCCAACCACTTCATTCGTTTTGACCAACCTAAAATACTTGTTAAAGAACGGCATTTTATTCCTCGAATGCTACGTGAAGCCATTGAAATTAGAAAACATCCAAATTTCAATAGAGAAGATGGTTGGAAAGTTCCACCGGCATGGGATCCTATTCTAGCAAAAACCAAAGCAACACCTAGCACTGCAAGATCTCAAGACACGGTTAGCTCTTTCTGCGTAAATAGGAACGTAAATTAATATTATTGAGTGACGGTAGTTAAAATTTTTCAAAACTTTGTAATGACAAATAATATCCTGTGACCACGATCGCTGTAAAGTGTTCGAAACGTCAGGTTTTAAATAAAATGTAAATAAATCGCGAAGTAATCCGTAAAATTGTGTTTTAATGAGTTCAACAATTCGCGTAAACGTAAGAAACTTATTATGTTTGCTAAGCTGTTTCGTATACTTATTAGTTTACACGAGAAAACACTTACTTTTTGGTACGATTATGAATATTATCTGACAGGCAGCACATAACCAGTACGAGCCTATCAAAACAGGTTTTCTGCCAATCCTGTCTAATAGTAGTAGTGCTATCCAAAAACCAGGAATTTGAGCACCAGATACAGATATATAGTTGACATATTTACTTCCCGATATATCTACAGCGTTAATTGTGATCCCTTGGTATACCAATGTGAAAGTTATCCACATAAAAGGAACAATAAGACAGCGAAACAAAACCGGTTTAAACTGCAAGAGTAGTTTGATTAGTGAGGGTTCGTTTTGATTGGTTTCTTGTTTTTGTTTATTCTCTTGATTATCTTTCTTGTTTCTTTTGGCTTCTTCTGCTTTCTTTTTTAAGATTGCCAGAGTTTTGTCAGATATTTGACGCTTGTTTGCTCGTGCAATTTTTTTCAGCGTCTTTTCAATGTCCTCGTAGCGGTCTTTCGATTTATACCAGCGCACCGATTCAGTCATTAGCCAAATATATGTTATTGTAACCAACTGTGGTATAAACAGTGCTCGGGTAAGGTTTCTCCAGTAGGGAATAGCCCATGCAATGAGGCCCAGAAGCATAAGACCCATTGACAACAAACTATTTATACAGGCGCCGACAATTACGCGCCTATTAGGACTAACCAGTTCCATCACTGAAAAATAAAACTTTATCTTTAGTCTTTAGATAGTTTAAAATAAAGTATTGTCCGCTGTTTGTATGCTTACATCTTTTAAACTACGCAACGTATTTAATGCAGTTTTTCGGCAAAAGATAGAGTCATCAAGAAAAAGGTTCATGTAATACATGCATATTGCACCAGTGTCAAGCCGGGTCTCGCTAGTATTTTAAAAAACCCGTTAGTTTGTTTGAAATAATAATAATAAATAAAGTGATACGAAGATACTTACTTAAAATATAACTTGATTGGAACGTGGCACTGCCCACAACAGACGAAAGAAATTCGACGATGACAAAAACAATATAGTTTGGACTAAAAGATCTGAGGACGCCTATCCAAGCGGCATTGAAGGAATTGAAAACGAGCGCAGTGCGTCTGCCCCAGCGGTCCGAGATGAACCCTGTGATAGTTTGTGCGAATATGGTTCCGGCGAGGCGGATCGAGCCAACCATGGATCTTCGCCATTCATCGCAGGCCAACTCAAACTGTCAAAAAAGTAATTGTAATGTAGTGATATATATTTTTTTATTTTTGTACCGCACTAAGAAAGTCAAAAACTTAAGTGAATTTATTATTTATTCCCAAGTGCACTATTATGGCACAGTCACCAACTTATTGTACCATTATCATAACTTACATCATAGACGATAGTATCTGTATCCCGATACAAGTATTGTTCACAGCTTTGTAGCTGGTTTTTGTCGAACCAAGTGGCTGGACATACACCGTCTTCGAGAGTAGCCGATGACGCGTTTGCAAATCTGTTGCAGTTGTCAAAGGAGTCCAAGTTGGTTCCAGGAACTGCGTTCAACAGCCAACCTGGAGTAAACTCTGGCTCTGCGGCGTCACACTCGGGAATGTAGCATCTGGAATCATCATTGCTTGGGCTGGATACTATTTAAACCATTTAAGCCAAATCCAAAGGTTTTTTTTAATCGTTTGCTAGGGCCATCACCAAAAAAATAGGACAACCCAGGATAGACTTACCTGGCACAAATTAGTGAAGTGATCCGACCCCACTTAACGGGAACAAAGAAGAAGATGGGTAGGTAGGTTTCTTCCCACAACGATGATCCAGAAATAGTCGTCATTTAAAATGATTTCATGTTTTCTAGTAGATTTCAATACGATAATAGTTTTTCCACGTGGATTTGGTAATCTTCGAGAAATTTTAAATATTTTGCCACAAAAGGTGTTTTGACCTCAGAAATCAGCAGCAATACGCATATCAAGAATTCAATCCGTAAACATTGATTTAATATTATAATTAACTATATATACAACTTATTAATAAAAATTAAGAAAAATGACTTAATACAACACTAAAACAAAAATTATAAAAAGGGTCCTTGTGGTAAGGTTCCTAGGATGCTGGCAGCATTACCGCGCTGGATAGCGATGCTTATACGCTGAGCAAGGTAGCTGCCAGCTCTTAGGTCACCACTGATGTCAACAATTAAATTGAAATTCAATTAATTATGACTCTTTCACATGTAACGATTACTATTATTTATTCTGTGCGATGACTAAAAGTTCTGATCAGCATTTTTTCCTAATATATTATAATGTCAAGTTTGATATTATTCATTTGGAATTACGATGAAGTACATTTTACAATATTATATATTGAAAATTCTACGGTATCAAATACGGTAGGGTAGGCTTATATGTAATAATAATGTCCTCCTAGCCAAATTTCGACCACGGCGGCCTATCTCAAGAGAGATTAGCCAACTGCGCGGGACATATTATAGTGCACAAGTGTGTGCGCAATACACAGGTGCACTCTCTGTTCCTTCACTCTCGTAATTCGGTGAGACGGCAGTCCGACATGACCGTAGAGAGATCAGGCGCAGGACCAACGGGTTAACGTGCTTTTCGAGGCACGGGGGTATTAACACCACCAACTTCCTGACTCCGAAGCTGTGTCTAAGTAATTTCAAGACAGAAAAACTCTCGGCCCGACCCAGGATTCGAACCCGGGACCTCGTGGATAGTACCCAGCGTGCTGACCACTAGACAACGATGCAGTCAAAAATAAATTCCTTGATTCTAAGCGGACGTACAAATACTTTCATGACAGACTGAAGATAATGCCTGGCAATGACTATGTTGACCTGGGCGAACCTTACTCGAATAGCAATGAGTGTAAATGATGATGAACTGGTTGAACCTTCAACTGGTTTTGTGTAGTCTAATAAAACTAATCCTTCTTTTTTACCTTCTGGATTTGTTTTGATTTGAACCGTAGTAGTATGCAAGTCACTCATATTGCTTACGAGCATTTCGCTCAGGTGTGTAAATAGTCGGTGTTAGTTTGCTGGATGGAGGCAGACGGGCTTGCCAGTTGTGGCTGGCTACTTGTCGAGTACGGGTACCGGTTGGAGGTAGCCCATGATTGAGTAAGTTGATGACTGAGTAAATTTGAAAAGGATAACTGATGAAGGTTGCCCTTCAAAATGAGAGTATTGCATACTGCTATGGCCTCGATCCTAATGACCCCTGTAAAGACTAGTGATGTAGATGATGTAGAAACCATTGACTACTGTTCTTATCTGAAAGTAATGGATTTCATGGCATCCTTTTTTTAATTACTTGCTAAAAGCTGCGTGAAATGCGTTAACGTTGGTTTTTATAAGATGTGTTGGCTGTGTTACTCGATGGAAATAACCACAATGAATGAGCTACTCGTATATCGCTCGATTTAGGATCACCTAAATCTAACTGTTGTTACTATCAAGTAACGACAGCTTATTCACGAAGTTTATGTAGTGTAGTAGTACTGCGTATTAATTAAATACTGGAAAATTATTTCTCTCTGTAATTGTATTTTGTGAGTTGTTGGACCTGACCCTAAGGTCAGGAAGGCCGATTGAGAAACGTCTTACTCTTCGGAGCTGTGTTCCTTTTCAGGTAACCCACCAGCTACCTCACACAAGGACGTGTGAGAGGTCAGAATAGCCGTGTCGGAGAGTGAGGCGGTTGGCATTTTTTATTTTGAAGTTTCGAGCTGTCAGAACGCAATGACAGACGTCATTCGGATTTGTTGTTTAACCATAGAGCTTCGTTCGTAAATCGTATCATACGATTATGTCAATCTAGCGCCATCTTTTGAGTTTAGTCGGAAACGCCAAGTAGTTTACTTAGCATCGTTACAACGATGGCAGCACATGTTTCCGTCGTTTTAACGTTTCCTTTGATGAGAAAAAGTGAATACACTGGGCAGTCTATCACTGAGCGCTGACACGAACGGTTGTGTCTTGGCTATTGCGTCGCTGTATCGAACTTGCTGCGTTTCTCGATTGTAATCCGAAGCCATCCATGTAATCTTTAGTTATTCTGTGTCGATTTGTTTGTGATACTGAAAATAGGCGTCTGTATTAACTAACCGGACTAATATTTCGAGTGTACCGCCTTGTATGAGCCACCTGAAAACGATTCCTAACACGCCTCCGACGACGCTTATATGAGATAAGTATGCATCAATAGAGTTGTGTCTTCCGGAGCACCTCTAACATGGGCGTGCCCCAGGGATCAATACCTGTACCTTTCTTGTTTTTATTTTTATAAATGACCTCCCACACTTTGTGGAACATCTTTGTGATGTGCTGATGATATTTCACTTATATTTAAAATTCCAAGAAACTTTTGACGATGTGAAAAATACTCTTTAACGAGTATTGCATTGATTTACCGTTGATAACCTATATAATAGGTTAACAGGAACTAAACTTAAGTGTAAAGTTTACGATGACCAATTTCAGACAGGCCCAACACATATTTGAAGTAAACGACACGTTGTTAAATACTACATTCAAAAACATTGCTAGGAATTGCTTTAGATTCAAAACTACAATGGGGTCATCAAATCAAGGCCTTGTCAGGAATAATTAGTTCAGTAGATTTTGCTCTGAAAAAGTATAGGCGCTTGACTGTTATTGAAACGGCCAGAATAAACTATTTTTATTATTTTCACAGCTTGATATCGTAAGTGTACTGTGGGGAACAGATGCTGATATAATTATAATCAGTTTTTGTGCTTCATAAAAGGGGCTTTAGTGCATTCATAGAAAGAAAGAAAGAAAGAAAATACATTTATTCGACATTCATACAAACACACGAGGTTTACAAAGACAGAAATTACAGAAGCATTAGGTACTAAAATAGTGAGTGCCATAAGGCATCCGCTCAGCATTATTCGTGGCAACCGTGCAACGGCATGCCACGAAAACTGATTTTCAGCGGATGCCTTGTATAGTATAGTATAGTATGTATAGTATATGTAACACAATACAGAGATAAAGAAAAAAAACAAAGAATAAACAATAGAAATACAAAGACAAAGAAACAAAAATATGTATAATCTGTTTTACACACTGACCTTTACAATACATACAAGTCCTATTATAGAGGTCAGTGATTTAACATAAGTTGAATCTAAGATACATATAAATACAACATTCATAACCTCAATCCTCAAAATAAACAGTTTTTTTAAGAAATAAGGATATATAACAGAAGCCTCTTAATACATTTATGAAAATATAATGTATGTGCGTTTATATTATTATTTGTTTTATTTACTTGCATTTGCATACTCATAATTTTAACAATGAAAATAAGCCTGCCACTGTTCACCTTCGCTGTTCCACAATATAGGATTTAAAAGTTGGTTATTCTTTTACGGGAAATTTTATTTTTTAAGGAATTACCAAAACATTTTGTGAATTAGAGCCAATTATTATCAAAATTTAAATCATTTATAAGAGATACCCTTAATGACAAAGTTCAAAGTAGATGACTATTGAATGATGTAAATGTGTGGGCCAGCTAGTTTCCAAACATTATTTTTAAATGATGCTTTGACAATAGTGATTGAGTTTCTTGCGCTGCTTTTCAGTACAAGCCTGCAATTTGTACCGAAGCAGTGATAGGGCTTGAAATATGTTGGGAAGTGCACCATGTGGGTACGCATGCGTAAATAAATATCAAATATTCAAGTAAACCAAGAAACACGTCATTACGATTACCAACAAAAAATCTATTGCACTCTCGTATCATAATCATAATGAGGTCATTAAAATGTTTTGTCTATCCCGAAACATCTGCAAATTGTAGAAATAGGTAGTTTATTTATAAGTATTTTTAAGTCATGTGTTACATCAGTCAGACAGCGGATAGATTGATCTAGAAAATTTTCAGTTGCAGCAAACGCTAAATCTCGATTTAACGTCATTCTGTCTCTGTCATATGTTCGGCGATGACAGAGACAGCATGACGTCAAATCGAGATTCAGCGTTTGCTGCAAGTGGACCTAAGCGTCGATTTTTTTCCGACTCCGCAATAAAAAGGAGTTAATTTGTAAAAATATTAATTTCCACAATTCTGCGTAAAGTGACCGTAATGTTTAATAGCTAGCCTTACTGGCTAGTTAGTTTTGATAAGGATTTAAATATAAGATAAAAAATCTTCATTTCATAATTTTAAAAAATACCTAATTTTAACCAAAAATACTGATTGCACAAAAAAGTGACCTCAAAATATATTTTTTACAGGCATCGAAGGTCGTGTGATGCATCGCAATATATTAATAAGTTTTGAGATCCTTAAAATAGAAAAAATGAGGTTAATTTGTTAAGAGTGCGAGTATTATTAATGTGCGCCCGGGTCAATTTGATGTGCAATTAGTATATTTGATGTGGAACTCATATTTTTGTACACTAAACAATTTTTTTAAAGCAGCAAATTTAAGAAAAAAGTTGTTGTACATTCTCGGATTGTTCATAGGGTGCATTGTTAAGCAATATTTATATTTGCAGTGCAATATTTTTTTGATGTGAAAATAGTATAATATTGATGGACACGAATTGATAGGTAATACGTTTTTTGCTGTGCATTAAAATATATCTCGTTAGTTTTTAAAGTAATTTGAGGCAAATCAACGACAATATCTAACGAGCTATACGAATAACAATTAAAAAGCTTGGCACAAAACTCCAACAACCTTACCTGGTCGGGATCCTTGCCGCAGTGAACACATACGAGTTGTTGGTCCAAGCCAAGAACACAACCGATATCAGCGCTAGGATAATATTCCGTATTTGGAACCACCCAAACTGCCCCACCTCTTCCTGCAGGATTTTGTCAAAATCTAAAACATCAGCTTCCGGTTCCTTTGGCTTTGAAGCATCTAAATTTTCGTCGTTCGCCATCGTGCAACTCTAACTTTGTTTCTTCTATATATTTTTTTCTCTTTATCACTAGTATATCTCTAAAACTTTCTTGATGACCGGTTCTATGACTCGTACGAACTGGCAGCGTTAATGCCGCAAAGGTACTTCAGGAATCATTATTATCTTTAACGAGATAAATAAATACTTCCACCTTTCATAATCATGTATGATATATGCCTTCACATGTGTCGTCAAACGTATCTTCTTAATCTTATTGATATCGATAAACATTTATGAGACATAAGCCTACACATTTCTATGAACCGATAAACTTTAAAAATTAGATGTTTGGCGCAACTGAGTTAGGAAGGCAAAGGGAAGCGCTTCCTACCGACCGGTCTTCGTTTATCTATATGTAGTCACGCTCGTGCTAAATCTTACATATCGGGGTTTGTGTTGTACGGAGCGGGCTTACAGCGCCATCTAGCCTGTAGGAGCCGAGTTAGGGCGTCGCGTCTTGAAGTTGCTTGCTAGTGTGGGCGACAGTGGTAAGATGTCGCTACAGATGTAATAAATCGTAACAGGTGATGACTGGAAGCTATTATCTTAAATAAATAATTATAATAATCGTTTATTGCAGCCCTCTTATCATAGAAACAATACAGTTTCTAAACCAGACAAGTTCCATTATTTTGTACTATGATCTTGGAATTTGCGATGGGCAATTACTGCTAAATTAATCGAATTATCAAAATGGTCTCTGTAATCGAATGTATTCGATAGGCAACCGCAGTCATTCGATTACCTATCCTCCGATTATGCGCGAGCAATACCGGAGCGCGCGGTGCGCAGGCCGTATTATTAAGTAGTCATCGATTAATCATTCGTTTGCTGCCTGTCCTGTACGCACAGTCGCGGCAATTCGATCGAATGCATCGAAGGGCCGAGTTTTAAGCGTAAGTAATAGTTGTTATAGATAATAATTCAAATGTCGATTTTTTTTCGGGTAACTTAATTGACAATGGATAGTCCGAATGGTTGATTGTCGATTAATTCAATTATTATATATTTTTTTTCGAAAAATTACCCATCGCTACCCGAAGTTAGCACCCCATCTTGCCTTGCTCCCAATCTAGCCATCGTGAGTTAGTGCTATGACGACTAGGATAACGGATAGACATACTTACTGTATACGTTTACTTGTATAAACATCCATTACTTACTACGTGTGTGTGAAAAATTTGTTTTTTTTTAAACTTATAAAGTGCTCGTTCTCATCTCACAATTATTTGCCCCTTATGGGGTTTGAAACCGCAACCTCTGGTTTTAACACTAAATCAAGACGGTCATCAAATATCTTATCCCCAGCCCCCAAAAGACAAAAGATTTTTGTTTTTAAGCTTAACGATTTTATTGATTTATTTTTATTCTTTTTGGTTTTTTGTTTTATTTTTGTACATTGTGTTTTATTTTCCTTTTTTTTTCTTCTTCTGTGCTGTGTTGTGTTAACTCGTTGCCCAAGGCATCCGCTGAAAATCAGTTTTCGAAGCATACCGTTTACTCGGATACCTCGAATAATGCTGAGCGGATGCCTTTTCGGCACTCACCATTGCATTGACCAACCTTTAATCTCTGTTTGTAAACTTTCTGTGTGTGGATGCCGAATAAATGTCTTTTCATTCTTTCTTTCTTTCTTATCATACTTGGTATCATATTAAATTAATGATTATTTTTTAAATATGTACTCAAAGTAGGTAATTAATACTGACCAGTTTTTCTTTTATTCTAGGTGCGAAAAACTTTAATAAAATAGGTAATACATACTTATCAGATGTATTACCAAACTCGGTTGAATTTTTACACCTGTCTTGTGCAAACAAGGTGTAGACTTTTCGCTTATTTGATACGGTTATTAATATTTCTTTGTACGTAGATTACATTTCGAAACGCAAACTAAGATCTTAGAGAGTGAATGTTTGTAAGAATCTTTAAAAGGAGATCAGAAAGAAGTGAGACGTTGAGAAACATTAACGGAAATATACCTAATTAATAGTTTTATATAGTTCAAAATCTTGATTCAAAATGGAGGACGTGGCCAATGAAACTGTGCAAGCTGGTAATGCAAAAGTGGAGACGGAAAACAAAATGTTTGATCTGGATACGATTCTGAAGGTTGAGGTGGGACAATTTGGGTGTTTTCAAGTGCGAAACATCATCTTGGCTCTCATAGCGATGGTGTTTTTGGGATGGAGTAACAAGACCTATGTGTTCACAACAGCAAGGATACCAACCAGGCGAGCCTTTATTTATTAAAAGTATGGTATACTTTCACTAATGGTTCTTAGTAAAATAAAACTTAATGATTCATTTAGTGCATTTAAAATAATAACTTCGCACAGGTGCGATGCATATTATAATAAACCTATCTAATGATAATGATAAATTTATTTCACCAAAAGAGTTACAAACAAACATAGGTAGGCACTGATTCCCACACTAGGATTCCCTGTGTTGTGGGATCAGTCTCTTTCGTCTGATTATAGTAAAAATTTAGATAAGGTGATACAAACAATAATAAAACGAAAAATATTTAAATGGTCGGAAGAAATGTGTGTGTGTGTGTGTGTGCGTGTGTCTGCGTTTGTGGGTGCGTCTGTGTGTGTGTGGGGGGGGGGGGGGTGAGTGTTGGAACTAGATATTAAATTTTCAGTGTCCGTGTAGTCTAGGTTGGATAGCCATTTACTGAGTGCACATTTGCACTTGTGTCTAGTCTATTGAACTACTTCTAGTGACTCATTGATTCTACTGTATATGTGTGGACCCATAAATAGAAAAGATCTTCTGCCAAAATGTAATCTCTTTAATCACTTTGTCTAATTGGTGAAATACATTGAGTTGCGTAGTTTAAATGACCTACGCGTACAGACAGCGGGAGCGACTTTGTTTAACTTATAACTATATTTTGTATATAAGATATGTAAATAAGATTATGTTGCACTGATTATTATACAAGCTATTAACTTGTGACTGCATTATCTTCATCATACTTGGATACATAATAATATTATCTCGTTGCAACATGCGATAGCTGAGGGTCGCGCTTCCTAAGTGCGTTGCTTTATAATATCGCTGTAGCACGTTCATTAATTAAAAAAAAATCGCACCAAAAAGTTTGAAATATTTTTTTTATCGCCAAGCGACAAACGACCTTGTAAAGATTGCAGGATCACACTGGATGCAGACCGCTTGCAATTGGTCACTGTGGAAAACCGTGGAGGAGGTCCATGTTCAGAAGTGGAAGTCCTACGGCTGATAACGATGATGATGATGGCCGAGTGAAAGAAACGTGGACGGAAGTCGGTGCCAACATAGATTTACACGTACAATACCTTCTCCTGATTAGTACTAGCACGGACTTCTTTCCGCGTTTCTTGCCTTGGCGATAAACAATATTCAATTGTTTTTGTGCGAATATTTAATCATTTAAGTACACTAATTGCCCGTATTTGTCCTTTACACAATACTGCAATCGCAATTCGCGAACTCCTATTTGATAAGGAGTTATCATACGACTTCTATCATAAGCTCAGCACTATAAAATTATGACTCCCGAATGTAAACGCTTTAATAAATAATAATTCAGATAATAGTACATTATGAAACAAGTGAGTAAAGTTGCTCATTAAACACAAGGCTGTGGGTTGCAGCCTGAGCCGTAGGCGAGGGTGTAAATCAGCCGAGTGTCTATTGAGCAAGTTGCTCACGAGTTTCATACGAACTTTTTCAATACACTTGCGAGGAAAAACAAACAAGTATTGCATAAATCGTTTAATTTTAAAACACTTAGTGTATGTACAATTTTCAAAACGATATTGGGTTGTTGGTTTGCATATAGTGCTTCATTCAGCATTTCTGGCGGGGTTAAAAATCTTTTAATTGTTCATCTTCTGTACTGAAACTTATCATTTTTACAATTATATACCACACAGCAACAAATGCGGTTACAATAAAATATGAACTTCATGGCAAATGGCGCCCAAGTTTTTTTTTCCACGTGCCAAATGTATGGTGGTTGATTACTTAACCCATACAGCCTACTTCAAAATTTCAATTTTAGTGATAAAATACAAATATTTTGTAATGAATTATTGCAAATCATAAATAATTTGATAACATTAAATGTTTTTTCTTAATTAGGGACACGATTATTTGTTTCAAAGCTGTAAACGGATTTTCGGTGGCATAAAACCTCTTTGTTGCATTATATAATCTGTGTTGTTGTTACGAAAAAATGGTATTACCCGGACCAATTGAAATTGCTCTGTTTACTCACATATTATTTGCAGTTAGGTACTAACTTAACTTTATAGGAATGATTCTATTACGCACTAGTGCGTAATATTATTATGCACGCGTGGGTTATAGTTCGGTTTATGGCCCTAAGAACAATGTAATTAGGCTCACTTTACGAGCAAGTGTGTTGAAAAGAATCTTACGATTTTCCTCGATTTCTCCAGGATCCTATCATCAGATCTTGACTTGGTGGTAGGACAATGGGATCATCACGGGAATAAAAAAAATATGAAAATCAGTCCACGATTGACGGAAAATTCGGTGAACATACATAAAAACAAAATACATTTTCTTATCCCTTTTTTGAAGTCGATTAAAATGTAAAAGTTCGTGTTCAAAAACCATATTTTTTTAATAACGTCTTCCAGGTGTTATATTCCCGAGTGTGATACAGAAGATTCGGAGTTCACACCAAACTGGTTACTCAATGCGGTGCCAGGCAGCAGCTTTGCTACCTTCGACCACTGCCAGAGGTTCAGAAACACATCTGCAGACGTGGGCGAGGGTGTGTGCCCGGCCGCCTGGTTCAACCGAGAACAGCTCCAGAGTTGCGAGCGATGGCTGTACCAGAACACGGATACTGTTGTCTATGATGTAAGTTTTAGAAGGTAGGCATCAGCAAGATCGACGGACAACCTCGTAAAGGTCCCGGGACGGTACTTACAGTCTACAGTAGCCTTTAAATCAGTGAAATCAGTGAAAGATATCTGGCGGCAGACTACGATGATGTTCATTGATCATGGTCGTGGATCATTTTACTTTAGCTTGCATTTGATATTTTTTAAAGTGACCTAGGTAAAAAAACTGTATTAAAATGCATTGTTTTTTAAGTTCCAACAGTTTGAGTTATAGGATGGAACCATTGTTTGCTAAAAATAAAAGCATTGACAACTTGCAATGAATTTGAAACTCACAATTTGACTTAATCTTTAACGTAAACCGGTGGCCATGACTAAAATTGGCAGTACAGAACTCTCCTTTAATTGTGCACCATTTAGTATTCAAAAGTGACTTTAGAGTATTTTATCCTAACCAACATCTGTAGCTATTGCAATATGAAATCAATTGAAATTATTTGACAGTTCCAACTAGCTTGCGAAGAATGGCGCCGAACGATGATCGGCTCCATCCGACTCTCGGCAGCATTACTCTCTCATCCAATCACCGGGTTCATATCGGACCGCTGGGGCCGCCGCACTGCCTTGGTCTTCAATGCCTTCAACAGCGCTTGGATGGGCATCCTGAAGTCTTTTAGTAACAGCTACATTCTCTTTGTGGTCCTCGAATTCGCTCAGTGTACTTTCGGTGGTGGCACTTTGCAAGCTGCTAATATTTTAAGTAAGTACCTCAGTTTATTATTGTACCTTTACAGACACTATTTGAGTTTAAAACTGTTTTATTTTATTTCAGTGATGGAATTAGTGAGACCTGAAAGTCGCGTGCTAGCCGGTGTTTGTTTATCTACCTGCATATCTATAGGCTACATGACTTTGGGTCTCATCGCTTGGGCTGCACCCAACTGGAGACAACTCATCCAAACGCTGTGCATTCCACAGCTAGTCACTATCTTGTATCTATGGATCATGGATGAATCGGTTCGCTGGTACATTTCTAAGGGCCGCTACGAAGACTCCAAGAAAGCATTAAAAACTATCGCGAGAGTCAACAAAAAACATTTGTCCGATAGATCTTTGGAACTACTAAGAATACACACAGAAGAGATTAATAACCAAGGAAAATTACGAGAAAATAAGCAAATACGAAGCGAACCCTCACTGATAAAGCTTATATTTAAACATAAAACAATGTTGCTTCGATGTCTTGTCACCCCTTTCTTCTGGATCAGCTTCACTCTCATATACCATGGTCTAGCTATAAACGCCGTGGACATTACAGGGAACAAATATTCTAACTTCATCGCTGTGTCTGGAGCACAGATACCTGGTTTCTGGATTTCGTTTCTGCTTCTAGACAGGATCGGCAGAAAGACTGTCTTATGTGCAGCTTATTGGATATGTGCCGCCTGTCTTATAGGATTCGTGTTGATGCCAAAAAGTTTGTATTCTATTTCAACTATAGCTCTAATAATGTGCTTTATAATTATGAAAAAATATGTTTTACCTTTTCAATTGTGTTTTTCAGATAATCACGCCTTAACACTGTTTGTGTACATGGTTGGTGCCAGCTGCAGTGGTGCTATGCTCAGTACATTGTACATCTACACAGCCGAACTCTACCCTACTCGGTACAGACACAGGCTTTTTGCCTATTCGTCAACAATAGGACGCATTGGTGCCATCGTAGCTCCACTCACACCGGCTCTTGTAAGTACAGGTTCACTGAAACGGTTTCATGTGTGAATTCCATTGTATAAATTAATTCAAACAAGAACTGAGGTTCGTTTATCATGGTTGGTACCCTTTTGAATTTTAGACACTTCTGTACTTTGAGAGACTGTGACGATAGTTGTAGGTCAAATGACTTTGCCATCATAATCGGCCTCAGGACTAAAAGCTGAATGTAGGCCTCCTCAATAGATTACCGAAGGGACCTGTTACAGCAGCCTAAAAAGTCAGCCTATATAGATCCTGGGAAAAGGCCTCTACCTCAACTATGATGAGGTACGAGCCATACTCCACCACGCGGGTTCAGTGCGGATTGGTGGAGGGGTGTCTGTAAGGCAAGTGACAAACCTTGCTGTCAGATATTATTAAGCCGCCCTAGGGCCTCTGACTAGGCTTAACGACTAATACCAACAGATCTTAGCCGGGACCAACTGCTTAACGTGCCTGTCGATGCACGAAGATGCTTGTCATGGACGTCACTTAAATGGTCGGAATGGTCACCCATTCAATCACGACCGCGCCGTGCGTAGGTTGCTTAACTTTTGGTATCACTACCAAAGCGCTGCCGCCACTGCGCCACAAGCACCTCATCCAGCCAAACCACACTACACTACGCTTTTAATCAAACAGTCCTTAATCAAGAACCTTTCTGTCCTAACGGCCATCAGCTTTTAGCGCAATATGCCCTGCCACTTGAGCATACTGATCCAAGAGCTATGTCCTTTGACTTTGTTCTTCTACGAATGTCTGCATTCCTGATTCGATCCCAAAGAAAAACACTAAGCATAGCCATATCCATTCGAAGCTCCCTGCGTGACCTTAAGCTTAGATACTTAAGAGGAGTAAGAGACTAGAGAACTACACAGATGCAGGGGCTTTAACACTTTAAATAATTAATGTCAGTTAAATTACGAAGATCTCAATCTTGGGATGTTGTATGTTTGTACTTCGTATCGTAACGAATAATCTCAAAAACAACTTGACTGATTTAAAAATCTATTTCACCACAAGAAGGCTTCATTAATTTGAGTGACATGTTCCATATTTTATTTTTTGCACGTATTGCTAGCTGGGGCCAGTCGCCAGTCAGATATAATATATCAACAGTCTATTGCCCTGAAAAGTACATATTACTATTTCATTTCATTCACTATTTCACATTACATATAGGGTACGTTGGTGTGGGAGCAGTTTCCGTTCGCGCTGTTCGCGGGCTGCGCGTGCGTCGCCGGCGCACTGGTGCTGCTCACGCCGGAGACGCGCGGCGTGCGCCTGCCCGACACCATGCAGGAGGCCGCCGACCTCGGCAGGAATACAAACTGTTCAGGTGGAAACAAGAGGGAAAAAGAGATAACACTGAGATTGTGAAAACATTACAGACTTTAGGAGTCATGTCGATGTACAGGAAAAAAAGCACCCGGCTGCAAAAAATATTACATTTTTGAAATGGTCTTTTCGCTCGCTTTCATTAGATACCCATATTCCTATAATAAGGAAAAAATCTACCTCCTGTGCTTTGTTTCCATTTGCGGGCGCCATTTTTAAAATGTTTATAGCCTTTATCTCTACTACGATTCTGACGAATTTAACGAAACCTCACATGCCAAAAACTGTCTAAATGTTTGGGCTTTGCCAAGCAATCAAACATACATACATACTCTCGAAAAACAACCCTCCTTCCGCAGTCGGCTAGAAAGACAATTTTTTTTTTCTATTTGTATTCTATTCTACATCACCATTAACTGTCTCTATTTCTTATAGACAAATAAAGATTCAGATAAGCGGATCGATCCTTGGATGATGTATTCCCATCCAATACCAGTATTTGTTTATTGACGTACTTAATTGCTATTCCCATCAAATACCACTTCTAAAATAAACCCCAAAATAAGTCAAAACAAGTTACCTAATTTTTAATTATTAGTGTTTATTTAATCAAAATCAGTTTTATCAAGACAACTTAAATTGTAGAAGGAAAACGTTTGATTCATTATTATAATAACACAGACAATCAGACGGTAAGGTCATAACAAATTACAATTATTTATTTCGTAGTCTTCAAAATGCAACAAAATAATATGTCTTTCTGACTGTACCAAAACAATTGATCAGTATTTATTGGGAATAGTTTTAGTAACTTCATTGAAATATTGAACATTGGTATATTGGGAATAGCAATTAACTACGTCAATAAATGTCAGCAAATACCACACTGGTATTAAATTATGGGAACAGATCGCTTTGTCAGTTTTTTGGAATGGATATTACAAAATCATTATTACAGGGTGTCTGTCCATTGGGCTTAAAATGCAAGGTTTATTTTGTTCTCTCTGAACTAAGGATCTTTTGTGTGTCTCAAGTCCAGTCTCAAGTGGAGTTTTTTATGCAAACAAAATGTTATTTTTAATGTACGCAATCCAATTGAGAGCAAACTGATAAATAATTATCTTTATGAGCCGTCAAATGTCAAATGAAGAATGTAAAGTGACATTCATACGACGAGATAACGATACTATTAATGTATCTAAATTGTTATTATTCCATAATTGTTATTATTACCTGTCAACCTTTTCATTAGGAACTGAGTATAATAAAGTTAGTTATTTTCCATAATGTCACAAAACAAAATAACTTCAGTTAAGCGAGTAGAATCGAACGTTTCAAGGTTTTCAAGTCAGAGACACGCTGTATTTATGTAAGTAGGTACTCTCTTTACAAGAAATTACTATTTTAGAGCTCATTCACACGAGGACGATTCGCGATTTATGACGATTCGTCTTTTTTCACAATTCGTTTTGTTTTTTGTCGGCGGCAATGCTTTTTGAATGCCCCTGTTTACACAGATTACGAATCGTGAAAAATGACGATACTTAAATCTAGTAACATGTTTTTTTAAATCACGTTTCGTCAAAATACTGATATGTGAATTTATTGTGACAGATCCGCTGATCCCACCAATTCGGATATTTTGACGAATCGTGAAAAAACACGATTTCGGATGCAATGTGAACGTCCATCCGTCGTGACGTATCCTGTATTTTGACGAATCGTCAATGACGGATCCCGTATGAATGAGCCCTTAAATAGTAATACATGACGTTTCGCTATGGTGTTGTCTATAAATCATTTTTGTCAAACTTAAATGCCATGAATGTATACATGATACAATGTCAGTTATCTTGGAGTCATTGTCAAGGCGTGTTGTGGAAGCGTCGAAAAGTGTTTGAGAATATGTAATTTTGAAACAATGATATTATAAGGAATCGGAATCAATCATATTCAATAGAGTCATCACCAATTCATTTCCGATATATTCGGAGACTACTCAGAGAATAAGTAAAAACCTACTGGAAAGCTTCTCATTTGGAGTGTGTTATCATATCGATTGATTTCTTTTTTTTAAGTCGATGTATATTAGTTCATAAGTGCCATATTGTCAGTTCCATAAATTAACAACGTGCTAGAATTAAACCACTGAAAGTATCGTGAAATCAGAGTGAGTCATGATAGACAACATGAATTCATACTTATTTATTCGAATTAAAAGATGTTTTTTGAAAAAAGCGTGCGACTTTGCTCTGTGGCCGACCTCGCGACACTGGCCTTGGCCATACCGTTCGCGTTTGTGTCAAATTCGTTACATATGTCTTCGACGTATCTTTATGATTATTTTCGGTACCCTGTATTGTATTAGTTTAAACTAATAGGTAAAGTTTGAAATGTATGTTTAACATATTTAAAGGAACTTAATTTGCCGTCATATTTTTAGCATTTTAATATTACAATAGTTTTTCATGACATAGGATAACAGATAATGGAGTCTCTATTTAAAGCTGGCCATTGACAGTAATTTTTCGTATCACATTTTAGCGTCATTTCAAGTAGTTTAAGCCATCTAGGATTTCCGATTGTCGTTACTCCTGCTCTTCAGTTTTTGATCGGCCCCGCTGTGTAAGAAATTGTTTATTGTTTTTTTAATCATATAAGTAACTAGTGGTTCCCCGCGACTTCGCCCGCAAGAGTTGGATTTTCCATATAAACTTTCATCCCCCATTTCACCCCCTTTATGTTTTTATATCGCAACAAAATGTAGCCTATGTCCTTTCCGGGGTCTTAAACTCTCTCCATACCAAATTTCATCTCAATCGTTTAAGCGTCAAGAGGTAACAGACAGACAGACGGACACACTTTCGCATTTCAAAAATGTATTCCCATGGTTTTGATCTTTGTGTACTGGGGGACAGAATAAAAGATAAGGCTTTGGAATATTAGAACCAGCAAATATATAAAACAATATTTTACATGCAAAAAGGGAAAAGTTAAATCAAACTTCAAGGGGATTTTCTATCGAACCAAATTCCTTCAATCGTGTTACGATAACCATAAATATCTTAACGATGTGCTGAAGTAACTAATAATATAACTTGTGCTATGAGCTATTGCCAAAAACGAACAAAACGATTAATTTTGATATCACCTTTCAGCAATTAGAAAAAACGGAACAAGCTCTTAAACGTCCAGAATAAATGAACAGAAAGATGTAGTTTTCTACGAAGGTGTAGTTATAAGGGAAATTTTAATTGGTATATAGTATATATAAATCTTAATAGGAAATGAGATTAAAATTTAATTTATCTTACATCTCAGATTTAATTTAATTGATTAAATAATTTATTTTTTCCATGTCTGCGAGCAGACTGAACCTATGTTCCTCAAATATTTTGTTACACAAAAAGGAACAACAAAACTACAAAGGTGGATGCCTACGAGGGTCAAACTGAAAGTTCTTAGAACTGGCCACTTATAAACAATATAATAAAAAAAATATTCTAAAATTTGAAAATAGAACTCTTTGCCAATATTACTGAGTATATATTTCATTCATTTGTCATTTGTTTTACGACTTGGCGGCAAATTGAAAATTGTCTGTGTCACGTCAAAATGAATTTAACACGAGAAAATTTTCGTGCAATGATTTTTTATGACTTTCGATGTCATTTAAGTCAACAAGAAAGTTATGATAGACTACGATTGGCCTTTCACGATGAAGCCCCATCTCGTGCGACTGTTTACAACTGGTTTAATGAGTTTAAACGTGGTCGCACTAATCTCACTGATGATGTACGTGAGGGACGGCCTTCTACGGCGACGACTGAAAATAACATCTGTGTTGTGCGGCGTATGATAGAGACTGACAAAAGAGTGACCTATCAGCAGATTCGGACAAGCTTAGGCATCGGTATGAGTCAAGTGCACAAAATCCTCCACGAACATTTAGCGGTCAGGAAGCTTTGCGCCCGGTGGATACCTCATAATTTGACTAAGGCTCAAAAACTCCATCGTGTGGATTGGTGCCGTAAAATGATTGAAAGATTTAACGGAGGTGACTCAAATGCTGTGTTCGACATACTAACAGGTGACGAAAGCTGGATTTACTGTTATGATCCTGAAACCAAAAGACAATCTGCTCAGTGGGTGTTTCCTTTCGAGGAGTTGCCAACTAAAGTGAAGAGAGATCGAAGTGCGGGAAAAAAAATGGTGGCCTCGTTCTTTGGAAGGATAGGTCATTTCGCAACAATTGTGTTAGAGGATCAAAAAACAGTTTCTGCAGAATGGTACACTACCAATTGTTTGCCACTTGTCTTGGAAAAAGTTCGAGAGAAACGACCTCGCAGTAGGATCCTCCTTCACCACGACAACGCCTCGTCGCACACCGCCAAGCGAACGATCGACTATTTGGCGACATCAAACGTTGAATTACTGGGTCACCCGCCGTATATCCCCGACCTCGCGCCTTGTGATTTTTATTTATTTCCAAAAATTAAAGAAAAACTTAAAGGAAAGCGGTTTATGAATGCTGAAGAAGCGGTGGCCGCGATGCCATTGAAGAGACCCCTAAGGACGAGTGGGCAAAGTGCTTTTCCCAGTGGTTCCATCGCATGCAGCGGTGTATTGACGTCAATGGACAATATTTTGAAAAGATATAATAAAACTAATAACTGGCTAATGTAATCAGTTTTTGATTTTCTAAGAACTTTCAGTTTGACCCTCGTATAAGGCTGCAAAGCAGATGGCGTACAATAAAACGGATTTTCAGCGGATCCATCCAATGATATACTAATTATTATGTACATTTTTTTTTCTTTTATTCTATTGACTCTATTAAATAATAATATCTACATAATATAAAATCGACGCGTGGACTCGATGATACAAAATATTTTATACTCCCATCGCTATCCAGCTATCATGATCTCGTAGTCTACTATGTCGTTAGGAGAATAGAGGAATGAAAAATCAAGGTTAATAAGCACTCTTTTTTAGATAGGTTACTATCACCTCGCCATCCTCCTCTGGTAAGAACATTTCGCTTGGCAGTGACACCTACTCCAAAAGTAAATTTTGTCGTATATCTTTCTTACTAAAAGTGTAAGGGATTTTTTTTAACTTTTTAGTTGATTTTATTGAACGCAGTTTTATTCGTTTGTAAAAGAAAGGTAACTTTTGGTTTTAGTGTTTAGAAACTCACTGACACTGACTCAAACTTCCCTACCTCAATAGATGAATGTCGTTTAGCATCTATCTATTGTGTCCCTAGCCTACTCAAAGGTCGGTTTGTAAGTTACTTCTATCGTAAAGTTATTATTATTATTAGGAGCCTGTCATGTCCCACTGCAAGGCAAAGGCCATCTACCCATTCACATATATCGTAAAGTAAGTACAACTATTTTAATTTCCGTTAGTGAAATAGTGTCAATTGACTTTGATCTTTCATTCATAATACAGTCATCATCATCATATCAGCCTATTGCAGTCCACTGCTGGACGTGAAAACTGGCGCCGTCTTGGAGAGGCCTATCTCTCCAAGACGGCGCCAATTTTCACGGTCCTCCGCTTCTCGCATCCAGCCTCCACCGGCCATAAATAACTGTCTGTGTTGAAAGTATTCACGAACTACTTAGCGGTCAACACCAAAAAATTATGACTCCTAATTGTAAACGCTTAAATACCTAAATTAATGCTGTAGCATATATGGTATACATGCCTATAAAATCTAAAGGATTCTCTCGATTTGATCTCGATGAGGTTTCCGTCACCAGATCGTAACTTGGAGACAGTAGGATTACCTTGGGAGGTTGAAAATCAGTCTAAAGTAATTAAGCATATCAATTGCTCCAGGCGTTCAATTTGTGTTAGTCAACAGAAAATGCTCACCATGCTGAATAATGTTCCCTAAGGCGCTCTATTCATATCTCTTACAGTTGAGCCGAGCTGCTAGGGTTCTATATCAGTTGCTCCAGACCTTCAATTTGTGTACGTCAATAGAAAGTGCTCATCACGCTGAACAATGTTGCCTAAGTCGCTTTATTCATATCTCTTATAGTTGAGCTGAGCTGCTAGGGTTTCATATCGGTTGCACCAACCCTTCAATTTGTGTACGTCAATTGAAAATGCTCATCACGCTAAATAACTTTTCTTAAGGCGCTGCTTTCATATCTCTCTTAGTTTAAGTGTACTGCTAAGGTTCCACGTCAAGGACTCCGATCTTCAAAATAAGTTGTAGCCTAGTATTTGCCCTGACTCAATAGCTACATAATAAAAAAAAGTTTTATTCTAATCCGTTCAGTAGTTCCGGAGATTAGCGTGTACAAACAGACAAACAGACAAAAAAATTAAAAGTTGTAGATTCCTATTCTGTTACTGTTTTAACATCACCCTCAATTAGTTATTGGTAAAAAAACTCAATGTACAGACGCATCGGTTTTACTGTTTTATTATATGTATAGATAACAAAAAAGAACAAGATAATTTTATAAAACAAAAGAACATCACCCCCAGAGCTGCCATATGCGATGGTGCCCAAAATGCTGGCAGCGTTGCCCCTGTGAATAGCTAGACTAATCCGCTGTCCGAGGTAGCTGCCAGCCCTTTGGTCAACAGTTGACTCAGTCAACCTTTGGCGGAGATCCTTAAAAAGGGAACGTGCGGCAGGGCCCCAAGTACCCATGGTCTCGACGCCAAAAGGCACAAATATGTATTTATCGGTGATAGCCGCATATTTGCGCCTTTTCAAACATTCGGCAGAGGCTGCCGCCGCGCCAGCAGCAGAAGACGTGCTGCTTATATGGGATGGCGCAAGCGTATCTACGCAGGTGGCATCCCATACAAGAGAACGACCCTGCTTCCAAGTAATGAGCGTCATTCCGTCAGGTCTCTTGCCGTCGTCACGAAAGATGCCGCCAGCTCCAGCACCGAAGGCACGTTGGCGGCAACAAGAGCTCTGTGGATGACGTCATTAATGCTGGTTACCGTAACCAGCTCTCAAGTGGCAGGAAAGACTATTCGGTCACGTGATCTGTAGCTGCTGGTGAACTAACTATATACGAATTTTTACCACAAAATGTACCTATTCAACGTATGTATAAATTTGAAGCGGTAACTCAAAAAAATTAATTATTATTAAAATGACCGGACTATATCTGGTCTTAAATTTGTGTATGGCAAGTTTCCATTGTATTACTATTATGTGTAGCAATTTAACGAAGAAGAGATTAACATGAAAATGAGAAAACGATATGGTGGTAACATAGAAATGTAAATAGCTCCCATTAATACGGAAATTTTACAATTGCGTGTTAAGGTCAGTCTTTAACTCATTTCAGACTTCGGTTTTAAAACACAAAATGTATTTAACTTATTTCACAAAGACAGACAATTAGGCTACAGTAGTAGGTACTAATCACCCCACCGATAATACGAATATACAGAATACAATACTGAAAGGCTAAAAAGAAAGAAGAAGCGGAAGGCCAAGAAGAACATACACAAAACGGTTTAAGGAAAATGCTGAAGTCATGACGTATAGGGAGATGCTGGCAGAGTCCAGAGTCTACCGGTAAGAGCACAGGTCTTAAATTATTAATGAATGGAAAAGTTTCCGGGTTTTTGAACGCATTATTTTTTCGTGTTAAATTTCTGGCAATACTGAACCTAGGCGGAAAATTAATACATTGTTTGACAGCTGATTTCTGTCGATAGCGCTAGAATTTCAACAAATTGATAAGTGTCCTACTTATCAGCCATGAGCAAACCCATTTCAAATATAAAAAAAATGTGGTTGTCCTATCGAAGTAAGAGTTGATGTTATTATTTAGAAAAATAAGAAGATCAACACGTAAGCAGAGCTTGGCATTTACCACTCTACAGTTTTGCATTATTAAACGTGGTTAATAAGTGAAAATGCTAGGATGTTTGGATACCACACGATTTGACTGACAGAAATTTAGTGAACATGATTTCCTTCTGTGGAACATTGCTTAAACGAAACAAAATCAATCTGTTTTTGAAAAGATCAGTAACAGGCGATAAATAATGGATCACCTGCGTTAGTAATGTTCGAAAACAATCAGGGTCCAAGCTAGGCGAGCCCATAGCAAATAGTCCAAAAGCCTGGCTT